>CM071568.1:50938039-51413867 GCA_036426205.1 Ascaphus truei | reverse complement strand
AGGTCATTAATAAACAAGTTAAAAAGCAGGGGTCCCAGTACCGATCCCTGAGGTACTCCACTCACGACTTTAGCCCAACCTGAAAAAGTTCCATTTATGACAACCCTCTGTTGTCTGCCCTTTAACCAGTTTTCAATCCAGGTGCATATATTATTACTGAGTCCAATTTGCTTTATTTTGTACACCAACCTCTTGTGTGAAACCGTATCAAAAGCCTTTGCAAAATCTAAGTAGACCACATCAACTGCATTACCCTGGTCTAAATTCTTACTTACCTCCTCAAAGAAACAAATAATGTTAGTTTGGCATGATCTATCCTTCATAAATCCATGCTGACTATTACTAATAATTTTATTGTCGATTAGGTATTCCTGAATATTATCCCGTATTAAACCTTCAAGAAGTTTCCCTACTATTGAAGTCAGGCTTACAGGTCTGTAATTCCCCGGTTGTGATCTAGCTCCCTTTTTAAATATAGGCACCACATCTGCTTTATGCCAATCTTGTGGTACTGAGCCTGTGGAATGGAGTCCTTGAATATTAAATATAAGGGTTTGGCTATTACTGAGCTTAACTCCTTGAGAACTCTTGGATGTATGCCATCGGGGCCAAGTGCCTTATTTACTTGAATTTTTTCAAGTCGCTTATGAACTTCTTCCTCAGTTAACCAATTGTTCATTAATATGGAGGTTGTGGCTTCCTCCTGCGGCACTACTATTGAACTTGATTCTTCCCTGGTAAACACAGAGGCAAAGAATTTGTTTAATACCTCTGCTTTTTCCTTATCTCCGATAATCTGCCTACCGATCTCACACTGAAAGGGTCCAATATTTTCTTTTCTCATTTTTTTGTTATTAAGGTACTTAAAGAACTTTTTAGGGTTGACCTTACTTTCTATTGCAATCCTTTTTTCATTATCCATTTTTGCTAATTTGATTGCCCTTTTGCAATTTTTGTTACATTCCTTATAATTCTGATACAATGTCTCCGTCCCTTCTGATTTAAATAATCTAAACGCCTTCCTCTTCTTGTCCATTTCCTCCCCTACCTGTTTATGTAGCCACATTGGTTTTGACTTATTTCTTTTATACTTATTACCCAAGGGTATACACTGATAAGTGTGCTTTTCTAACAATGTTTTAAATACTGCCCATTTATCTTCTACATTTTCCCCTGCTAAAACATAATCCCATTGTATTACTACTAGATTAGACCTCAGTTTATTAAAATCTGCCTTTCTAAAGTTTAAGGTCTTTGTTGAACCCAATTAATCTGTTTTATGATAATTTATTTCAAATGAGACCATGTTATGATCACTGTTACCTAAATGTTCCAGGACTTGAATATTTGTTATTACGTCTACATTGTTTGATATGACCAAATCCAGTACTGCCCCTCTGCTGGTTGGTTCCTCAATAATTTGAGTCATATAATTGTCTTTAAGCCCCACCAAAACCTGTTTCCTTTTGTTGTAATGCTAATCAAATTGCCCGAGTCTATGTCTGGAAAATTAAAATCCCCCATTATGCAAACATGACCCAGTTTTGATGCCTTCTCCATTTGCAAAAGTATTTTAGCTTCCTCAATCTCTCAGATATTTGGTGGTTTATAGCATATTCCCACAAACATGTTCTTTATACTTTTACCTCCACTGCTAATTTCTATCCACAAACTCTCTACATTTTCACCATTCCCTTCATAAACAACATCCAATATAATAGGTTTTAGATCCGGTTTAACATATAAACATACTCCACCTCCCCTTCTATTTGTTCGATCCTTCCGAAAAAGGGAATAACCCTCTAAATTAACTGTCCAGTCATGAGTTACATCCCACCTTGTTTCAGTAATGCCTATGATGTCATACTGGTCACTTGCAGCTATTAATTCAAGCTCCCCCATTTTATCTGTCAGGCTTCTTGCATTAGCAAGCATGCATTTAATTTTTTTTTTAGTCTGTACTATTATCTTATCTGCTCCTTCCTTTCTGCGCCCACTTGGTTTAGTCTTTAGAAGTTTTCTAGTATTATCTGTAATTACTATGGGTGTCTCGCTGCTTGTCTAACTCGCTCTTGCCCCCATTCTACCTCCATACCCCCTTGTATCCTCCTCTATTCCATTTAGTTCATTATCTGTTTCATTCCCCTCCCCCCTCCATCCTAGTTTAAAATCTCCTCCAACCTTTTTAGCATTCTCCCCCCTAGCACAGAAGATCCCTCTTCATTGAGGTGCAATCCGTCCCTAGAATATAGATGGCACCTCTCAGAAAAGGAGTCCCAGTGCTCTAAAAACCCAAACCCCTCCTTCCTGCACCACTTTCTTAGCCATGCATTAACCTCCCTCATCTCTGACTGTCTCCCTGCGGTAGCGAATGGCACTGGTAGTATTTCAGAAAATACTAACTTGTAGGTCCTTCACTTTAGCTTTTGGCCTAGATCCCTGTAATCATTTTCTTAGGACCCTCCATCTTTCTCTAACTTTGTCATTGGTGTCAACATGTACCAAGACCGCCGGGTCAATCCCAGCCCCCCCCCCCCCCCCCAACAATCTGTTAACCGATCCACAATGTGCCGAACCCGAGCACCCGGGAGACAACAAACTGTTCGGTTCATGCGGTCATGGCAACAGATTGCCCTATCTACCTTCCTAATAATGGAGTCCACTAACACCACAATATTTCTTTGTATCTGAGCATCCTGAGTCCCCACTGTGCTGGAGGAACTATTCCCCTGGCTGCTAGAGGAATTAGTCTTCCCCAGCCTTGCCATTTCTGCCCCAACATTCCCAATATCTTCACTCAACATGGCAAATCTATTGGGATGTGTCAGCTCAGAAACGACCTGCCTCTCCCTATTGCCCCTGCTTCCCCTTCTAACTGTCACCCAGCTACCTACCTGCTCCTCACTAACAGCAACCAAGCTACCTAACTGCTCCTCACTAACAGTGCCACCATCTGCACCACTAGTCGAAGCATGTATAATTCAAATTTATAATAATATTGGTTATATTTATTTAAATAATCTTTTTAAAGACCTTTGAGGTAGTATGTTTTTCATTGCTTGACATTATTATGTGTGTTCGAAGTAAGAACATACAAAGGGTAGGTGTGTATGAATGTACAGGTGCAGCGGCCATTTTTTGAACATATCACGGCGCCGTTTTTGTGTGCGCTGCTGTACTCCACGCGGCCAATCACGCGGTTGCTTTGTTTGAATTTCATGGATCCCGATTTCTTCGGGTGCAATTCTTCACGTTTCCGTGGCCCAAATGAATGAATCGTAATGTGTACAGTACAACACTGTGTCAATTTGCAGGTGTTTAAAAACCAGAACACTAAAATGCCATTTTCTGCACTCGATAAAAACGATTCAACATGTGATCATGACATGGGTATTCCGAGATATACAACCCGTGATATGTTCAAATAACGTCTGCTGCATCTGTATGTATGTATGTATGTCTTTATTTATATAGCGCCATTAATGTACATCGCGCTTCACAGCAGTAATACACGTGACAATCATATAAATTAGATAACAAATAATACAAATAACACATAAAGGTGAGAAGTGCTTCAGACATAAAAGTAACATTTAGGAAAAGGAGTCCCTGCTCCGAAGAGCTTACAATCTAATTGGTTGGTAGGAAGGACGTACAGAGACAGTAAAGGGCGTTCTGGTAAACGCATCTGCAAAGGGGCCAATGTTTATGTATGTGGTGTAAAACTATCACTCATAGAGCACCTCATATGCTTCCTTAAGCAGGTGTGTTTTGAGTTGGGTCTTAAAGGTTGATAGGTCCTCAATGTTAAGTGGTCTTTTTTTGTATACATACCTGTATGCATTACATTCTTTTTTTTCAGTGAACTTGACACTTCTACAGCAACATTTAAATCCCCAGAGTTCATTATTAGATGACTAGCCAAACAAGTGAGGCTCCAGCAGCAGAAGAATAATCACACTGCTGGATTAAGTTGGAAACATATTCATTATCAATGAATCATTATTCAGACTTATTAAAAAAATAAAGAAGTGCCATAAATGTATGCTTTGTCTCAATTACAAAACCCTGTTGCAAGAGACCACTGACAGTGCAGAAAAAGACATATGCCAATGTTTGGCCCTACCTCCCATTGAAACCCCACAAATACTGTGCTCCCACACTTCTATATTGCATTGTGTAGTACAATGCAAAGCTGTTTTCTGTCTCTATTTTTTTTCAATATACTGTACCCCTCACAGAAATGAAATAAGTCAAATGTATTTCCCTATACCAGGAAATAGTGCCCTAAAAAAACAGAAAAAACATGCCTATGCGAACGCGCGTGCACGTGCCGCATGCTTTTCATGTTTATAGAGCAGGGAGCTGTGTGTGTATGTGCTGGGGTTTGAGGAGAGAATCCAGTCTAGCAAGGAATGGTTATGCGATTTCAGGTTTGTCCATGTGGGTTGGGAAATTAGTTGTGATAGGTTAAGTGACTTGAGTTGTATCTGGATTTTGTGGTTTTTAGGGTCAAGCCAATTGAAGTTGAAATCCCCTAGAACTAGCAGCTCACTCTTCTCATTCAGAGAGGAAATGGAGCCAAGAAACTGGGTGATATCAGTCAGGAATTGTAGAGGGGCTTTAGGTTGGCGGTAGATGCCAGCGAGCAAGTGTGGCTTAGAAAAGGGAGTCAGAGTTTGCCAACTAGAATTTCAAAAGAGGGTGGGCTTGGGGGGCAATTTAACAGTGTAAATTGTAATGTGTCTGCAATATAAAATAACACCCCTACTCCTCTCTTTGACCTATCTCTCCTAAAAATGGAGTATCCCTGAATGGCGATATTTGCATCAGGGGTTTTATGGGTTAGCCATGTTTCTGTAAGAACGATGGCTTTGGGTTTATGCATAAGGCACCATGCCCTTAGTTCGTCCAGTTTGGGCAGCAGGCTCCGGATATTTATAAGGGCGACAGATAGCCCTTTTTGGAATTTAAAGGTGGAATTCTCAGGGGCATGGGACAGATTTGAAATGGGATGACCTGGGTTAGGTTCAATATCACCTGCTAAAGAGAGTAATAGTATGAGCAGAAATTTGGGTAGTTGTTTGCAAGTTGTAAATTTGTGGTGTTTGCCATTAGAGTGAGCAGTGGTTGGTGTGCTGGTGTTTAGAGTTCTCCACCAACATTCTGTAGATAGTGAAAGGCTTTTGAGTAGTCTAGGGTGTATGGTGATGTTGGATGTGGGCCAGGATGGAGGAGTTTGTAGTGGATAGAGGGAGTAACATCTCCATGAGGCCAGGAGAAAGAAAAAAGTTAAGATACATAGCAGGTTCATGATGCCAGAGGTACAGTAGGCAGTGCTGCATGGAGCTGTTGTGAGTGTGTGCAGACTATACAGCAGGGGTGTGCCTGTTTCTTGTCAAATGTTTTGCTGCATTGCAATGCTAGAGTCAGTTCTGGGTTTCAGTGGGCTGAGTTGGTGTGAAAGGTATTTTTGTGCAGTCAGTTTTGGGAGAGGCTGCAGTGAAATAAGTTGTAAAGGGGTGTGGGGTTAAAATATGCAGGTTAACAAGCATGGGATCAAAGTGTGGTCATATAAGCTCACCATTTGTTGCCTTGAGTAAGAGAGTTTGCAGAAAGGATGCAGTCCCCAGACACCTCTAGTAAAACTATAGTCTAACTATTATTGTCACTTTAAATGCATCACTCTTAAGATGCCAATGCTACCTTGCCAATGCAAGGGGGATATGTGTGTTATACATCTAAAGCAGTCACATGACCCTCCCCCCGACCCAATAAATCAGCTTGTTCCAGTTGGTCAAGTAACAGCAAACAGTTAAGAGGGGGAAAAAAAAATATTCCACTTTTTGATAATGTTACGCCGGTGCTGCCCGCAGACTAGACTCGTCCCTTATACTGAGGTGGGGACGTATATGTGCACGCACCCGCAGCAGAAGGAGCATGTCCGGAGTGTGGTGTTTTGGCGTTGCCAGGCCAGGTGTGAACAGGTGTAGCAATACTTGCCGGTACCGGTACTGAAGAAGCGAAGTGTTTGCCGTTAGCCAAAAGTCGGGGAGAGAGAGATCCGGAAGATCGAGGTCCAAGCTGAGGTCGAGGGATGGAAGAAGCTGCAGGGTCAAGAGGGAGCCGGGATCCAGAGCCAGGTAAGTTCGTCCGCCAAGCTGGGTCGAAACCTGAATGCACAAAGACAAAGGGAATGCCAGAATAGACGTCTGTAGCAGAGACTATGTCGAGCGATGTGAGAGAGGCAGAACAGGCATTAAGTACTGTGGCTGACCAATGGTTAACGGAGGCAGGCCTGGAGGAGCCCTAGGAGCAGTCCAGGATTGGTTTCCATAATAGGCTGCCAGGTGATAAGGTTTAGGGTTAACTAGTAACCAGCGTGTGGGAGGGAGGTGTGGCTTCACTCCAAGAGCAGTGAATAAATTAGCTGGTGCTGGAATGTGTTCCGTAAAAGCAAGGGATGCGCGCGCAGAAGCAACGGCAGGCAGCCGAGCACTAGCCCTGCGTGGGGCAGCAGCAGCCCGACGGGGAGGACGGGGGAGTCCCCTCAGCAGGGAGGCGGGGTAAGGAGGGAGCCGCACAGCCAGGGGAGTGGACAGAGGTGAGGGGAGGTCACGCTGCGACCGACGTGACCCCTGAGTCCTCACAGTACCCCCCCCTTCAGGGTCGGCCTCAGGACGATCCTTCCATGGCTTGGATGGAAACTTCTTCCGGAAGCTTTTAAGAAGTCCTGGTGCGTGGATGTCACTAAGAGGTACTCAAGACTTCTCCTCGGGTCCGAAACCCTTCCAATGAACCAAGAAATGGACTTTCCCTCTGGAGAAACGGGAATCTAGTATGGTCTGGACCTTGTACTCTTCGTTGCCCTGTATGATCACAGGATCTGGTTTAAGAGTGTGGTCCGGGAACAGAGGGCTAGAGATGAACGTTTGAGAAGTGATGTATGGAAAACATTAGGAATTCGCATGCTTGGGGGTAGTTGAAGACGGAAAGCCACCGGGTTGATCTGCTCCACGATAGGAAATGGGGCCCAGAAACCTAGGAGCCAATTTGGAGGAAGGGGTTTTGAGGCGGATATTTCTAGTAGACAACCAAACCTTGTCCCCTGGTTTGTAGTTGGGTGCAGGTCGGCGACGGCGGTCAGCCTGGACTTTAGAAGACGGGAGGCCCTTTGAAGTGCAGATTGAATTCTGGCCCAAGAGTCCTGTAGGAGGGAGATGTGTTCATCCACAGCTGGAACTCCAGAGGAGATCTTGGAAATAGGTAGGCAAGCCGGGTGATAGCCGTAATTAATGAAGAAAGGTGTCTCCCCAGTGGATTCATTCCTGGTGGAATTAAAGGCATATTCAGCCCAGGAAAGCAATTCCGTCCAATCATCCTGGGAGTCAGAGACGAAGCAACTTAAATACTTCTCGAGAGATTGATTGACCCTCTCGGTCTGTCCATTAGACTGAGGGTGAAAACTCGAAGAGAAGGAGGAAGCAATGCCCAGTCTTCTTGTGAAGGATCTCCAGAATCTGGAAACAAATTGAGAGCCACGATCCGATACGATGGACGTGGGTATGCCATGGATCCGGAAAATTTCTTTGGAGAAAATATCGGCTAGGGCGGGTGAGGAGAGTAATCCTTTGAGAGGAATAAAGTGTGCCATCTTGGAAAACCGATCCACGACTACTAGAATAGTGTTCATGCCATTCGACCTAGGCAATTCGACAATTAAATCCATGGATATGTGGGACCAGGGGCGTTCCGGGATGGATAAGGGCAAAAGAAGACCATGGGATCTCTGCCGAGGAATCTTGTTGCGTGCACATACCGGACAGGCCCGGGTAAACTCAAGAATGGATTTGGCCATATTGGGCCACCAAAAGGTTCGACGGATGAGATCCAAAGTCTTCTTGTAGCCTGGGTGTCCTGCCGAACGGGAAGCATGTCCCCATTCCAGAATCTCCGGAATAAACTTGGCCTCCATGTATAAGGTATCCTTCGGGATCTCAAGATCGCTAGGAAGGTGGCTTTGAGACTTGATGATCCTCTCAAGATTTTTGAATGTAGCGACCGCGAGGATTTTTTGTTTGGGAAGGATAGACTCTGAAGTTTTCTCTGGTCTCTCATCAGAAGAATATTGTCTAGAGAGAGCATCCGCCTTGACGTTTTTAGTGCCGGAATGTAAGACAAAATAAAATTAAACCTGGAGAAAAATAACGACCAGCGGGCTTGGCGGGGGCCTAAGCGACGGGCATTCTTGATGTATAAAAGATTTTTGTGGTCCGTGAGAATAGTGAACGGCTCTTTTGACCCCTCCAACAGATGTCTCCATTCCTGAAGTGCCAACTTGACGGCCAAAAGTTCTCTATTGCCCACATCATAGTTCCTCTCAGCTGGGGAAAACTTCTTCAAGAAAAAACCGCAAGGGTGAAATTTATCCTGGGGTGAAAACTTTTGGGATAGGACAGCGCCGGCCCCGCAGTCTGAAGCGTCTACTTCTAGGGTGAAAGAAAAATTGGTGTCCGGGTGTCGAAGAATGGGAGCTGAGACAAAAGCTTGTTTTAGTGTTTCAAAAGCTATGACTGCCTCAGGAGACCAAGACGAAGGATCAGCTCCTTTCTGGGTCAGTGCTGTGATCGGGGCGATGATTGTGGAGAAGTTACGAATAAACTTCCGGTAATAATTGGAAAAGCCTAGGAACCGCTGAATAGACTTGAGGGAGTTAGGTTGCGGCCAATCGATTACGGCTTCAGGCCAATCCCGTGTTGGAAATAATATATCCCAGAAAAGAGGTGGTAGACTGGTGAAAGAGACATTTCTCCATCTTGGCAAACAAACGGTTCTCTCGGAGACGGGAGAGTACAAACTTGGTATGGTTGATATGGTCCTGTAGATTCTTGGAAAAGATAAGGATGTCATCCAAATAAACAATTACAAACTGATTAAGGACATCCCGAAAGATGTCATTGATAAAGTCCTGAAAAACCGCTGGAGCATTGCATAATCCGAAAGGCATCACGAGATAATCGTAGTGGCCACTACGGGTGTTGAAGGCAGTCTTCCATTCGTCGCCCTCCCGGATGCGAATGAGATTATACGCCCCGCGAAGGTCAAGCTTGGAGAACACGTTAGTACCTTGAAGTCTGTCAAATAATTCAGAAATGAGAGGAACTGGGTAACGGTTCTTCACCGTGATGTGATTCAGTCCCCGGTAATCAATACACGGTCTGAGAGTACCGTCCTTTTTCTTGACGAAGAAGAATCCAGCTCCTGCGGGTGAATTGGAGTGCCGAATAAAGCCCCGTTTAAGGTTCTCATGGATATATTCGTTCATGGCTTCCGTCTCCGGAAGAGAGAGGGGGTAGGATTTGGATTTGGGCAATGTGTATCCAGGTACCAAGTCTATAGGACAATCGTAAGATCTGTGAGGAGGTAGTAGTTCGGATTGGGTTTTGCAGAAGATATCCAGAAAAGCAGCATACGGAGCGGGCAATCCTCCCCTAGGGTTGGATGCATTGGCCAGCAGTCGAGGCGGACGTACGGCTGGTGGAAACGGCTCTTCCGACTTCGACCTCCAAGCAATAGGATCTTGGGATGTCCAGTTGATGAGAGGATTGTGCTTCTGTAACCAGGGTAAGCCGAGAGTGACCGGAGTACCAGGGGCGTGGATTACATCAAAGGCCAAGGTCTCCTTGTGTGAATGAGAGGAAAGGTTAATGGGGCAAGTCTCCAAGGAAATATATGCCGGGGTGAGCGGACGCTCGTCAATCCCGACCAAGGCAACGGGAGACTTCTTCCTAACGAGTGGAATCTGGTTCTTTTCAGAGAAAGCTTGGTCCATGAAATTTCCTCCCACGCCGGAATCGATAAATGCCGCAGTGTAGGTACGGAAGGTTGGACCCAAGAGAGAGACAGGAATGGTCAATTTTTTGGGAAGTTCCTTCCTGGAAAGGGGACAAAGAGATTTAGCACCCAGGGAGAGCCCCTTTGTACTCACTGGGTTTGGTCGTTTCCCGGGCGTAGTGGACATTCACGGATCAGATGCTCGGAGGATCCGCAGTAATAACATAATCCACCGACTTGGCGAGCTTGCTGTATTGGTGTCCGGGAACGCTGGACTCCAAGTTGCATTGGCTCCGGAGCCTCCAAAGCAGGTAGTGATGTGACGGCAGGTCCTGTGGTTGGAGAGAATCTCAGAAAAGGAGCATGGAAGGGTGTAAATCGGGGAAGCTGGCGTTGGAGGCGACGTACCTGAAGGCGCTGATCCACTCGATTGGCCTGGGAGATGAGTTCCTCCAGAAGCCCTGGCCTGGGTTGTGAGGCGAGCTCGTCCTTGACGGAATCCGTTAAACCTCGCCAGAAGACTGAAACTAAAGCCTCCTGGCCCCATCGTGTCTCAGCTGCTATGGTCCTGAACTCCAAGGCGTAATGGGCCACGGAACGACGTCCCTGGGAAAGTTCAAGCAAAGAGTCAGAGGCAGTTTCTTGGCGTGTGGGGTATCGAAGACCTGTCGAAAGTCTCGTCTAAAGGCTGCGTAATCACGGGTGATATCGGGATGTAGTTCCCAAATTGGGGAGGCCCATGCCAGTGCTTTCCCTGTAAGCAGGCTGTACACATTTGCCACTTTCTTGCGACCAGTGGAGTACTGCTGTGGAGCCATCTCAAACTGGATCTCGCACTGATTGAGAAAACCGCGACAGGCGTGTGGATCCCCTGCATACGGTTTAGGTGCCGGGATCTTCGGGCCGGAAGTCGCGGCAGTACCCGGTTCTGGCGACAGTGGCGGTGCGGTCCCAGGTGGTGCCTGAAAAGAAACGTCCTGTACCTGTTGAGTGAGGAGAGCCATTTGGTCAGTTAGGGCCTGGACTTGTTGATACATGGCCGTCATCATGGAGGCCATGTCAGTCTGGTCTGCGTCTTGTGGGCTCGATATAATGTTACGCCGGTGCTGCCCGCAGACCAGACTCGTCCCTTATACTGAGGTGGGGACGTATATGTGCACGCACCCGCAGCAGAAGGAGCGTGTCCGGAGTGTGGTGTTTTGGCGTTGCCAGGCCAGGTGTGAACAGGTGTAGCAATACTTGCCGGTACCGGTACTGAAGAAGCGAAGTGTTTGCCGTTAGCCAAAAGTCAGGGAGAGAGCGATCCGGAAGGTCGAGGTCCAAGCTGAGGTCGAGGGATGGAAGAACCTGCAGGGTCAAGAGGGAGCCGGGATCCAGAGCCAGGTAAGTTCGTCCGCCAAGCTGGGTCGAAACCTGAATGCACAAAGACAAAGGGAATGCCAGAATAGACGTCTGTAGCAGAGACTATGTCGAGCAATGTGAGAGAGGCAGAACAGGCATTAAGTACTGTGGCTGACCAATGGTTAACGGAGGCAGGCCTGGAGGAGCCCTAGGAGCAGTCCAGGATTGGTTTCCATAATAGGCTGCCAGGTGATAAGGTTTAGGGTTAACTACTGTAGTAACCAACGTGTGGGAGGGAGGTGTGGCTTCACTGCAAGAGCAGTGAATAAATTAGCTGGTGCTGGAATGTGTTCCGTAACAGCAAGGGATGCGCGCGCAGAAGCAACAGCAGGCAGCCGAGCACCAGCCCTGCGCGGGGCAGCAGCAGCCCGACGGGGAGGACGGGGGAGTCCCCTCAGCAGGGAGGCCGGGCGAGGAGGGAGCCGCACAGCCAAAGGAGTGGACAGAGGTGAGGGGAGGTCACGCTGCGACCTACGTGACCCCTGAGTCCTCACAGATATACAAACATACCAAGAGAGCAATAGTACAAGCCAGGAGGGTAATTCTTTCAAAACAGGACTTGCATATCACGGACATACCAAGAGAGCAATAGTACAAGCCAGGAGGGTAATTCTTTCAAAACAGGACTTGCATATCAGGGACATACCTGTGAAGGGAATGCAATTAGATCCATGTCATATCTGCTGAGGTTATTGGTCTTGCATTAAGAAAGTAAATATATAACTATAGTCTAACTATTATTGTCACTTAAAATGATCACTTTAAATGCATCACTCTTAAGATGCCAATGCTACCTTGCCAATGCAAGGGGGATATGTGGGAATTAAGGTGTGGGGGCACTGTATTTTTCATAGAGCTCAATTAGGAGTATCATGGAAAGTGTTCCTTAGAAGATTCCAAGTATAGTACGGTTTATGAAGGTCTTTTTCAGTTTTTATATAGTGCTGCACAATGCACTGTTTTTATATGGGGTTGCTACTGTACATACTGTATAGGGACCCATAAGAGGTTTGTTCTCTGGGACAGGGTGATATGTTAGGTATGGTAGGGTTCTGCCCAGTCACGTGCCCATTACAGAACCCAAACACACACCTATCTCTAAAGCCTAAGATCCTAGCCTCAACCCCCTTTCCCCCCCCCCCCCCCCCCACACACACACACAAAAACATGCATGCACATTAAGGTGAACCCAACCTATCCAAAGCCTCCTTCAAATAATTAAGAACCTCCACTAAACTCCCTCTGCCACCTATTGTGACCAACCCCTAAGGCCCCCCTCCCTCTCCTTTTGTGTTCTGTCTTTCTGGTCCACACCCAAGAGGTAAGTAACACATTTCAGCTGCCTTATGAAGATCCCCTCCTAAATCCCACACCTTCCTGAACTTCCCTTTATCCCTAACTTCTTTCCCACCAGGCCCAAATATGCTCATTCTAGGGTTCTGGCAACTGGTCTTGATGCCCTCCTATCAACTTCTGGGGCTTTCCTTTCATGAAAAACTGCACTCTGGAAGAAAATCAGTGTACACAGCATGGAACATAGATGAGCTTTACAAACATAATTTCCTTTTTTATTACCTATGAGCATTAGGCTATACTTCCTTGACTTTACAGTAATTGCTTGCAGTTAATTACCAATGGAACAGAAGTGCTGGCAATATTATAGACTCTTACCCAGTGTAAAGAAATGACTGCTATTACTCTTATTTCTTGTGAATATTGGGTCAAAGATGTTAATTAGCTGTTCATATTCTGCTACAGAAAAAAAAACATTATTATAACAATATGTCTTGATAAAAAAAACTCATGTTCACAATAATCTTTTATGCGACATTACAAGGCAAGGAAAAGTTAACATGTTCAATAAAGTAAAAAAATGGGAAGATGGAATTGTTTGAAGATTTCACAATATGACAAAACAAAGTGATCTATTTTTGCAGCAAAAGCTACAGTTTTAAAATAGGTAGCTAAATTCTAAGATTATTTTACTGTAATGCCCATGGTATAATTTACCTGAAAATAGTAATATTATTTAAAACACTCAATGAAAGACATATCCGCAAGAATTATTATTTTGGTTGTAGCTCACTGAATTTACACCAGATACCAATGCGTATTTGGGCGATGCAATTATTATCTGTATAATTTACAATAGAATTCGATTTCAAACACTCATTTTTATCTAATATTTCTAATCAAGTGGCAACATACAACACAACTTTCACTATTACAGATTAACATTTATTCTTTCAGAATATTGCATTGTATTTTTGGGAAAATAGCTAGAAAATGTAGATTCAATATAACCGGATAGAGTTTTTTTTTTTAGTGAATAGTTCATTTTTAACTCATTGTAAAAACGGGTATAATGATGAATTCATTTCACCTGCCACTGCCAGACTCTAGAATATATAGATGTACATCCAAATTTTCACTATGCTGCAATTTGTTTCATTTTTATATTGCTGCACAATTAATTTATGCCTCCCATAAGGGGTATCCTGTTAAATTCATCCTTGGTTTCAGCTGAAGATATTGTCATGGGGTTGGGACCCTGAAATACAGCAGTTATAATAGCTCTGTAACAGCTGGTCTGAAATGTTAAGAGGTCATTGTTTAATTGGGCATCGTTAACCATTTGCATACTGTGTATCGAAATCATATCGCTTCGTGCTAATGTTTTTACAAAGTACAACTAAAATTGTTGGTTGCTGGAAGGTCCAGTTTTATGAAACTAAAAAATATATATTTCAAGAACCATTTTTAAGCATTGAACATAATTTAATTCCAAAAACGTATTGGGATGGTGTAGCAATGTCAATTTGGGTCAATATTTTGGTCTGAGATGGCGTAAACTTCTCTGGCTAAAAATTTGCATGTGGGGTTTTTGTCAATTTTTTACTCTTCATAACTGACTTTGTATACCTGGTTTGTGACCACTACCAGCTTTACATTGCAAGGTCAGTAACCATCCTCACTCTAGTGAGACCCAAAAGGGTGAAAGAGCTGTTTGTGAGTAGAGCTGTTTGTGAGTAGGTTTGCCGATAATGCACTGCTTTAATCCAGGGTTTGCTGTACATGCTGTATAAAATGGCAGACATAAACTTATAGGGATCCGTGTTAAAATGGATAAAAAACAATAAGTGACACACTGTGAGTGCTCAATTGCATATCATTATCCAGAATCTTGGATGGCAGTGGAAGCATTGCAAGCGGTGTGCTTATTGGGAAAGAGGTTTGAGGACCTGTCTGAGATGTGAATATGCTCTTAAATGGTATTTTTATTTGCTGTGGAGGGTTTTTATCAAATTTTTACTCACCATAATTTACTTTCTGTGCCTAGTTTTTCATCACATGTAAGAAACACTCTCAAATTTGATGCAAATAGAAACAAAAAATAGAGCTATGCGTTAGAACAAACTTCTATTCACACACTCTACAATATGTTGATACATCTCATCCACTGACGTAACAACACTCAATACTCCAATAATCCATGACCTAAGGATGCCCCATTGACAATACCCTCCCTCCCAGATGTACACACACCAATAAACACAACAACAGTGCTAGAGTTAAATAGTGTAAGGATTCTGCTCGATCCGTGCTGGGTTTTCACTACGGTCCAGGTTTTCTGTCTCTTCTGTCTCCCGGAAGAAGCCAGCAGTGGCGAAACGGCCGTCGGAGGTGTCTGATAGGGATGCAGTTTTGGAGCTGATTTATTTTTGTTTCCCACACAGTCCGACAAGGTTCTTTATGGAGGCCATCCAGCTGTTATAACATCGTGGAAGGAATCCTGATGACCGGAGCAGAGGCGCAGGAGATCACTTGGTGATATTAACTTTGATTCTATACTTAGAGAATTTCTCTACCCTGACTGCCTTATACTATCTGCTGCTCAGCCTTGAGACAGGCTATTACATCTTTGGGAGTTGGATCCCTTCCATATATGCATTCCATATACCGTGTTTGCATTATGCTTGTTTTCCCTCATGTCTAGTTTTTTGTACAGTTCATGGGGGGTTATATTTTGATCTGTGTGAGCTGACCTATTGCATGTTTTTCTTATCCTTCGTGGATTGGTTCATTTATCTTTGAGCAGTTATTTCTCTGCACTATCTATTAGAGGAGAATACATATGGGATTTATACATTGTACTTTATGTGTAGTTAGACTGCCCACTGTTTGGATTGTACCATCCATGGTTTGGCATATGTGTGTATATTTGAGTCTAGGATGGTCTTATGCTGAGTACATCCCTCACTTTGAGTATTGTTGTGGCATTATTGTATGTCATATACCTATTTGAGCTTCATCTTACCCTTCTGTGGTTCATTTTGGGGACCGGCCGTTCATGACTCTATACGAGTTGTTTGGATCTCCACTGTGAGTGTAAGGCTTAATTTCCATTCATTTGCATTACAACTGCATTTCCACTCTGTTTATGGTTCTTTCACACACATTTTAGCAAGGTTAAGAGCTCCACACTGCATTTTCCCTGTTTGCCTTGTGTTGTTTTTAATGTATGTTATTTTTCACCTTGTTTTCGTTGTTGCTTCAGTCCATGACAGAATAAACTTTTTGGGATATTATTACTATTTATGATAAGAGTGCTTGTGTTGGGATTTCCCTGTCTTTCTGTGTTTTCACACTCTACAGTATGTTGATACATCTCATCCACTGACTTAACAACACTCAATACTCCAATAATCCATGACCTAAGGATGCCCCATTGACAATATCCTCCCTCCCAGATGTACACACACCAATAAACACACAACAACAGTGCTAGAGTTAAATAGTGTAAGGATTCTGCTGGATCCGTGCTGGGTTTTCACTACGATCCAGGTTTTCTGTCTCTCCTGCCCTTTCTGCTCACTGTGATAATTTTGTGTACTGGCAGCCTGCTTTATAAGGCTGCAGTTACTATAGGGAGTCACCGAGCAAAGTTCTACTGTTTGCAGCTCCTGTTGGACTTTGCAGTTATGCCTTCCCTCTTGCCTGTTTTGATTTCCTGTTGCTGACCCTGGACCGTGACCCTGACCTCACTGCCTACTGCCTGCCATGACCTCTGTCTGTCTGGACTTTGCAACTCTGCCACCAGCCCTGACCCCTGCTTCCATACTGAATACGGATACTCTTTCAGGACTCTGTCCATGGGCCAGGGTCGGTTTATTTGTATCCCTAACTCAGCCCTGCGGGTCCACTTCCTGATTTGAGACAAGCACAGTCACAAATGGCAATAGCTTCCTTTATTATTACTACTATAATGTTTATCCAACCAAACATAATGTGAAACCTTGCCAGATTGCCCGTTGCTATGGCAAGAGACTGTGGTCAATGTCAACTCATGACCTCCATTACTGACCAAATGCCCAGACCAGCAAATAAACTTGAGAATATTCCCTTTGTGTGGACACCTGTGGGCCCACAGAACAAAACAGGCATGAAACTACCAAACCACAAACCACACCAATTCCAATTGACCCAGTTTGGCACCCCTTAAACCGAATACATGAAAACAAATTGTAATGGCTCCAACCAGACAAGTTCACCATACCACTTCTTGCTTAATATCTTTATTAGCATAAACTAAGAGAAAAAGGAACCTAGTGAAGGAGCACTCTATCACAGGAGGAGTAATTTAACTGTGTTAAAATCATTCTTTAATGTCATCAACAAATATAAAATATAGGGGTTTAAAATGAAACAGCATTAAGCGTAACTGTAATCAAAGTAACATAGCTGTACAGATAATAAATATCCTTATTAGCATACAACTGTACAGCTATGTTACTTTGATTACAGTTACACTTAATGCTGTTTCATTTTAAACCCCTATATTTTATATTTGTTGATGACATTAAAGAATGATTTTAACACAGTTACATTACTCCTCCTGTGATAGAGTGCTCCTTCACTAGTTTCTTTTTTCTCTTAGTTTATGCTATTTTACTTTAAATAGAGAGCACCTCACTTCATTACCTTAGCTGTATGGGGGCTCCCCTTTTGTGTGTAGCTAATATCTTTATTACCCTTTAGTCCAGGGAGCAGAAACAAGAAGCGACCCATGAAACTAACTCCACTGTAGCAAGGGTATTTAAAACCTTTAAAACTAGCCTCTGCTCCCCACTAATGACACTTCCTCCTCCATTGCATCTTGAAGGTTAATATTAAAGATATGTGTAACAACACTCAAAAGATGGATTCGATTTTGCCAAAATGAACCAGTCGCTTGCCCTTCCAGATCTTTAACAAACTACAAAATCCCCAATTCCTGTCATGGGACATGGCTGTGTTAAGCTTACGCCTACACAGCTCAATGGCCTTCACATCTGTGGACCCCCTCCAGCATTGCCCTGGTAACCCCTGGGACCACACAATTTTTATACCCACAAAAGACACCAGAATTAGATAAATCTCTTTTTGTGTCATTAATTAAGTCAAGCATGCGATGAAACCCCAAATCATTCCCACCCAGGTCGGTCGCAAAACCTCAAGCCTGTAAATTAACCCAATGTATACTGCACTTACACACCTATAAAAGCTGAGTAAGCAATCCAGATGACTCTCGTAAGGTCAATTATTCATTCTCTTGCATACTCCACTGTCAGAACTTCAGGCGCAGTTGTACCTCAATGGCTGGAACAGCAGGGAGCAGGCAAGGCTTAATCGGGGTCACAAACAGGGGTCCAGTGCAGGTGGAAGGAATCGTAGTCGGGGTCACAGGCAGAGGTTGGCATCAAATTTTCCACAAGGACTATGGCAGAGACAGCGAAAGAAACAAACAGGGAACAAGTCTAATTGCAGGAAAGGACCATCTATTCGCAAGGACAAGTACAGGAACAGGAATCAGGAACAGGCTGTGGCAGAGAAGTCCAGGAAACACAAAATAAAGGCAAAAAGGAACAAAATACATGAAACTATAAAGGCAGACAGGGACAGAGGACAGGAGAACCAAGAGGAGACAAACAGAGGAAAACCAGAGCAGACAAAAACAGCAGCACACCCAGTGGACATACATAGGAACTGTCAGAGAGGGAGATTTAGGAAACTACTGTATGTCAGTGCTATTCCTGACAGCCACAATATACACTGGCGACACACTTTATTCGAGCTCGGCTAGTCCCACGAATTCGGGTATACCCGGGTGTATTGAGGTTTGTGACTGTTTTCTGCCCGAGTGCATTGGGTTATTTTCCAGGCAGGGATTGAAGCATTTTATTCCCGCTGGCTGCAATACTGCACAGTATATATATATATACTGCATTACAATTCATGAATTTATGCCATCTGGTAGACACGCGAAGCATTGCAGCCTATTAAATCCTAATCATTATCATTTAACAGATCAGCCGCCCATCAGCCAGGCATGAACCCAGGCTGGGAAGGCAAACGCAACGGGGCTTGTCAGAGGTGAGGAGCGGCGCATTCCAGGTATCTGCCAGGTACATACTGGGTATTTGCTCGAATAAAGTGTGTCGGTGCAGTATGGGTTGCAGCAGACCCAAATCACTGACGAAACTGGGCCAAAACAAAATAAGCCAAATTCTGATCAACAAAAAACCAACAACAAACTAACGTACTTCTACTGCAAACATAAAGAGCACACAAACCATCTAGACGGCAATCTCACAATCCTCTTATTACCTCGACCCTAACCCCAGCCTAGCTGTCTCAGTCACCACCACAATTCAGAATGAATGAGTCCCATACAATGACACATCCATGCCCAGCTTAGTAAAGCATACATTGAAGACACATTATATATTGGTAGCAAGATAAAGGGGAATGGCCATGGTGAATCAACAAATGCCCACCACAGAGGGCCTAGCTCATTTATTACTGTGTAATACATGCACCAGGCAAATAAGTGACACCTCAAAGCTACCGCTATGGAACCAATTCCCTTTACCCACCTTAACTGTCTTCGACGTGAATAATAACCTGGACAAAACTTGGTTCAATAAAAGCCTTTCCTGGACGCAGCCCACAGCAGCCCACCTGTAATGCATCAAAAAAAGTCAGAATAAATGCTGTGTTAAATAGACTGAATTCAAAGTCTTAAAAACATACTGTATCTGGCACCCCAACAATTCACGGAAAATGGTAGGAGTAACTAGTCTCTGTCCTTCACTGGTTGCCATGATTTTTTTCCAGCCCAGCAACATTCTCTTAACTATAAATTCTTTTGAAAGATCCTCCCAACCCATAATAACTCTAGACATTAAAGGCAAAAATGGTCCATGAATGCAGGAGTCAAACCATTCTCCCCTTTTTTTTAATCAGCGACACAATTAATGCTAAAAAAGGAGCCTCACCCTCCATGTGACGACTAAAGTCCACGGTCATACCACACTTGCAAAGTTTTAAACTATGCCCGCAAACTAGAAGGTGCCAATGAAACCTTAATCAGCACCATCACTTTGGTTGGTCAAAGCTGGTGAGCAGAACAGACCAACCAGGTGATAGCTTCCAAAATAAGGACAACTGCGAATGAGAAAGGGCATTCGCAATCTATTGCCGGGACAATGCAATGACACATGGGGTTGTTTGAATATAGGCCTTTTATTTAGCCTCAAAAAAGGTGGAACAAAACAGAGTTTACCTTCAGCATATAAACTGTTAACAAAACAGAAGTCTTTGATAAGGGCTTTCCCCTTTTTCCAGCACTGATATTTAACATCCTGGCTACACGAGCAATAGTTACAATATAAGCAGACTTTATTGCAGGCTTTTTTCCCTACAGAGCTTCAGCATGTGTTTCTCTGATTCAGACAGGAGCACAGAGCACTGAGAGCTACAGCTTTTTAAGACACTCTAACAAGCCAGGTGAGCAGGCTAATCAAGTCAGCTTGTTCTCAAACTGAGATTTAACCTGCTCAGTGCTGTGCTCAGCCATTAAACATACAGGTGCGCCGACGAGTATTCTAAAACTTACCTTAAACTTGCTTTGGAAAATCTGGGGCTATCACCAACAAGATCCATGGGCCTTTAGTCTGTCTGTCAGCAGAAATGTCTTTGAAATGTTGCTGCATGTACCCAGCATGTACCCAGGATGTAACCAGCATGTACATGGGTTTTGTTGGTGATTGCCCCAGATTTGTTTTAGAATACTCGTCGGCACTACAGTAGGTCTCCCATGCATAACAATAAGATAAGAAATCAACCCAGTTACAGTATATTCCTCCCCTGTTTGTGTGTGGCTGGAGCCTCACACAAGTGAAGCCCGACCATCCACGCCCTTCTTGAGACAGGAAATCAGCATTTGCGTTTTCCTTCCCAGGCCTGTGCTGAATCTCAAACGAGGAGGGCTGGAGGGCCATATACCACCTGATTAGTCTTGCATTGGAGTCCCTCAATGAATTTAACAACTTGAGTGGAGCGTGATCCATCACCAGGGAAAAATGGACTCCCGTGAGGTAATGCCTTAAGGCCTCAATAGCTCACGTCACTATGAGGCATTCCTTTTCAATTACGGAATTGTTTTTTTTACTTCAGAAAAAATTTCCTTAGAAAACAAGGGGAGGGTTGGGGAGTGATCACAGGGCCACACTAATTGAGTAAAGTGAAAAAGTATATAATAATATTGGTAAATGTAAATGTGGGTGCAAACTGTGAACTGAAAAGTGAATCAGACAAAAAGAGGGGGAAGGGGAACACAAAATGAATGAGTCCCCTAAAGAATTCACTAACTGCACACCTACATATTATAAAATCTAACTTTTAATAAATTTACTTAAAACATATATTACCAAACGTAGTGTACTAAGTGTTTTTAAAAAAATGAATTAAATATTCAATAGCGTGCAACCCTGTCAATGAATGTATGGTTGTACAAACCCAAATGCAATATTCCTGGGTTTGACAGGACAGTGGATGCTGAAAGTCAGGGTATTAACCCCTCTGGAGTTTAGATGCAGACTGTAGGTAACCGTATCCTACTCAGTGAGCCTTTAACTGGTCAAAGACTCAGCAATCCTGCAATGATATATATAGCAGCGAACACCTATGGTTGTTTTAAGTGCATATGCTTGAGAAGTGACGCTGACACAGACGCAATCAATCCACAATACCCTCAGTATAGTTAGGCTGGAACTCACAGTACCATTGACATAGAGTTTCCCAGCAGAGAGGCTCAGATTGTGTATATATCATGTATTGTGTATAGCAGGAAAGCAGACTCACTGCCTGTTGTTATATTTATCAAGCTAATGCCGTCTGCATAGATAAAACCAGGAGACTTAAGGCACTACATTAAAACAGCTCCAAGTAGGAGACTGACACAACTGCGCGTCCAAAACGCGTTTCCCTCCAGCAAAGGAGCTTCTTCAGGGACAAATTATTATTATTGGGGGAGAGGGGACTGAAACCTTTTATACCCCAGCAGTACCTTAATTAGTCATTAATGATTAACAGCTGTTGCACAAACACAGTGCATCATATATCTAAGTACACCTCCTGAACACACATATGGCCATAATCAGCAATAAAGACAATTAACTACACATTCAGATGATAAAGTGTCTTTTTATTATGTTAGTACAATTGTTTTTAGTTCTTAGAACTCACCTATATGATCGGTGTGTAGAGCTGCACTGCGCATGTGCAGGGTGAGTTTGACTTTATGTACCCGAAGTCACCCACGGTGGCAACATTCTATACTATGCCGAAGGTACATAAAAAGTTACAGTCACCTCCAGGTCGTCCAATAGTTTCGGGCAACAATTGTTTGTCCGAAGGCAGCAGCATTTACTTGGACAAGGTCCTAAGGGATTTCGTTATTAGTCTCCCATCGTATGTTCAAGATACGAAAGACACACTGAAGAGACTTGATGGGATCCCCATTACATCACAGACCATTCTTGTAAGTTTAGACGTTGAGTCATTATATACCTCCATAGTTCACAAGAATGGTCTCACTGCTGTCAAATACTTTTTATCGACGAGGGACTGTAGGTTTAACAGACACAACTCATTTGTGTTGGAACTGCTTAATTATGTTCTAACACATAATTACTTTGTCTTTGATGGGCTGTATTACCACCAGACCCAGGGTACCGCTATGGGCACAGCTTGCGCCCCCACGTACGCCAACTTGTACCTGGGCTGGTGGGAGCATAGCCATGTTTTCAATGAGGCTCTCTCTATGTACACTGACCACGTTTCCATGTGGATCAGGTACATAGATGATATTCTGCTCCTATGGGAAGGTCCTATCCAACTTCTTTATGAATTTGTTGAGAAACTAAACACCAATACTCTCAACTTGAGGCTTACGACTGTGCTGAGTACCACGTCAATAACATTTCTAGACCTTAACATCTATGTGGACTCTGACCGTAATATTCAAACTAAGGTCTATAGAAAAAGCACAGCGACTAACAGTCTGCTGCTTGCTCAAAGCCAGCACCCCAGTAGCCTCATTACAGGCATCCCTATAGGGCAATATCTCCGACTTCGGCGGAACTGCTCTACCATTGAAGAATTCATACATCAATCTAAAGAACTTAGATCTAGGTTTCTTAATCGTGGCTATAACATCAAGACACTGAACAAGGCTTACCATCGGGCACTACATAGTGATAGGTGTTCACTTTTGTCCAATAACAAGGTTAAATCTAAGGACAAAATTATTAGAGTCATAGGCACCTACAATAAAAGATGGAGGGCCATTAAAAAGATTTTCACTAGACATTGGCATCTCCTTCAAGCGGATGATGACTTGGTGAAGGTTATAGGCTCTAAACCCACTATTACCAGCAGACGGTCCAAGAACCTACGAGACTCACTCGTGAATAGTCATTTTCAGCGTCCAAGAATTACAACTTGGCTGAGCCCTGTGAAGGGCATGTATCGCTGTCAAGGGTGTAAAGCATGCAGACATATTGACGTCGGCAAAGTGTTCCCAAATCATGACAGTACATCTCAATTCTGTGTGGACAGCTTTATCAACTGTCGTACTCCCAACGTTATCTATCTTGTCACATGTAATTGTGGCAAGAGATACGTTGGAAAAATGACAAGACAACTCCGCAGACGTGTTCTAGATTAACACATTAATTCCATCAAGCACTCTGCCGAGACCTCAGTCGCTAGACACGTCACACAATATCACAACGGCGATATTGGTGTAATTAAGTTCATGGGCATTTATCAGTTGAAATGTCCCATGAGAGGGGGTAATATTGACCAATCTCTGCTTCGTATCGAAGCAGAATGGATCTACAAACTTAAAACTAGGAGCCCTAATGGACTCAATGAGGGGTTCACTTTCACACCCTTTATTTGACCCGAGAGCGCTTCCTGGTTGGACCTTGATATTCATATCTATCATTCATCATTTTTTCTGTAGGTTAGATGTGAATATACAATTTACATATGCGATAACTTCATCAACAGCCAGGCTATTTCCCATGCTCATGTTGTTGGTTCCCAGCTGTAGGTATTGATATAAACTGTAGAATTATTAATATCATTTATTATATTATTGACTGTAATATCAGAGTTCTAAATACCCAATATTGGTGTTTGGTCGTTGTGTACATGTGTATATGCGTATAACTAACTTGGTGCAGAAAATAACTTCACGCATATATACACTTATTTGTTTATTAAAATTTGTTTTATTTTTATTTTTATCACTACATTACATTGTGACACACTGTGGAAGAAATAACATTGGGGGACCATAGAATAAAAAAGAACTATACACTAGTAATCACTCCTCAAAATACAGTGGACAAAGGTCCTGCTGTTCCTTCTCTATCCCTGTTAAATACAGTACCTATATCCCGTGGCATGGTACAAATATCATGTCACTTAAATCAGTATACCATAGCAACCTTCTCCCCCTGTCTGCGCATGCGCGATGTAAATGCGTTCTGACATTACCAACTACCTCAGCGCACACCCGCTAGCAGTGAAGGACATTTGTTTTTATTTCAAAGTCCTCACGCATGCGCTGTGCGAGGTGAGATTGGATGTTAAAGATGAGAAATTTTCAGAGTCCCGGCGCATGCTTAGTGAGCTCCAGCGGGTCCATTGGAAAGTTGCCCAGTTCCTGCGCGTGCGCGGGGCGCTGTGGTAAGGTGGGAGATTCTAAACTGCCCACGCATGCGCAGGACGATAGTGTGAGTGCAGAAGTACATTACTATGTCCCCAGGCATGCGCAGCTGAAGGGCTGATGATCAGCAGCTTCTAAGCCCCTGCGCATGCCTCCATTACGTTACTAGGACCTTGGCAAATATTTTCAAAGTGCCCACGCATGCGCACTAGGACTAGGTGGGATCTGCTATGCTCACTAACACCCTGCACATGCGCAGTGCAGCTCTACACACCGATCATATAGGTGAGTTCTAAGAACTAAAAACAATTGTACTAACATAATAAAAAGACACTTTATCATCTGAATGTGTAGTTAATTGTCTTTATTGCTGATTATGGCCATATGTGTGTTCAGGAGGTGTACTTAGATATATGATGCACTGTGTTTGTGCAACAGCTGTTAATCATTAATGACTAATTAAGGTACTGCTGGGGTATAAAAGGTTTCAGTCCCCTCTCCCCCAATAATAATAATTTGTCCCTGAAGAAGCTCCTTTGCTGGAGGGAAACGCGTTTTGGACGCGCAGTTGTGTCAGTCTCCTACTTGGAGCTGTTTTAATGTAGTGCCTTAAGTCTCCTGGTTTTATCTATGCAGACGGCATTAGCTTGATAAATATAACAACAGGCAGTGAGTCTGCTTTCCTGCTATACACAATACATGATATATACACAATCTGAGCCTCTCTGCTGGGAAACTCTATGTCAATGGTACTGTGAGTTCCAGCCTAACTATACTGAGGGTATTGTGGATTGATTGCGTCTGTGTCAGCGTCACTTCTCAAGCATATGCACTTAAAACAACCATAGGTGTTCGCTGCTATATATATCATTGCAGGATTGCTGAGTCTTTGACCAGTTAAAGGCTCACTGAGTAGGATACGGTTACCTACAGTCTGCATCTAAACTCCAGAGGGGTTAATACCCTGACTTTCAGCATCCACTGTCCTGTCAAACCCAGGAATATTGCATTTGGGTTTGTACAACCATACATTCATTGACAGGGTTGCACGCTATTGAATATTTAATTCATTTTTTTAAAAAACACTTAGTACACTACGTTTGGTAATATATGTTTTAAGTAAATTTATTAAAAGTTAGATTTTATAATATGTAGGTGTGCAGTTAGTGAATTCTTTAGGGGACTCATTCATTTTGTGTTCCCCTTCCCCCTCTTTTTGCCAGAAAAAATTTCCTACTTGGGAAAAGGATCAGGTGTTCTACCCCCTCAAACTGTTGTGATAGAATGGCCCCCAGTCCTATCAGTCTGTATGAGAAAAGGCCTATCTAAATCTGGACTTCTAATGACGGTATCCACTGATACACACCTTTTTACCCCCTTGAAGGCTTTTTGGCACTCTCTAGACCATTCCATTTGTGCAGGGGCACAATTTTCCGTGAGGTCTGTTAGCGGTGCCTTAATTTTTAGAGTAATTAGGAATGAACCGCCGCTAGTACCCTGCTAACCCAACAAAGAATGCACCAGAGTCTTTGTTCACAGGATCAAAACTTCTTTCAGGGCAGCTACCTTTCTGGTCAGTGGCCTCACTTTCCCACCTTCAACCGCATAGACTAAGTATTTTGTTTCAGTCTTCCCAAAGGCACATTTCTTAGCGTTTGCTGTGAGCCCTGCCTCTCTCAGAGACATTAGGACAGCTTTCAGCCTGCTTAGAAGGGCCCAACAGAGTTTACTGTAGATGACAATGTCGTCCAGGTAGGATGCGGCATGAGACCTCATACGGTCTCAACACCTTATCCCTGAGTCTCTTGAAAGTGCTAGGGCTCCATGCAGACCAAATGGCATAATCACAAATTCGTATAAACCCATCAGAGTGGCAAAAGTGGTTTTGCACTTGGATTCCTCCTCTCAAGATATTTTCCAGTATCCTTTGTGAGGTCAAGCATGGATATATATCGCCGTACCAAGGGCATCAATCAATTCATCCACTGTAGGCATCGAGTATGCATCAAACCTCGATACAGCATTTACCTTATGGAGGTCCACACAAAACCTTACCTTCCCATCTGGTTTAGGGACCATGATTATTGGATTACACCATTCACTGTATGATTCCTCAATCATGCCCAGATTTAGCATTTCATGTACCTCCTTCTCTAAAAGAGCCTTATGGCTTTCAGGCAACCTGTAAGGACAAGAGCGTACTTTACACCAGGTTCTGTCTCTATCATATGCAAAACTACATTTGTCAAAGCTGGGATATTGTTACGCCGGTACTGCCCGCAGACCAGACCCATCCCTTCTACTGAGGTGAGGAACATATAAGGGCACGCACCCGCAGCAAAAGGAGCGTGTCTGGAGTGTGGTGATAGTGGCGTTGCCAGGCCAGGTGATGTTAGCTAGCAATACTTGCCGGTACCGGTGAAGAAGTGCCGTCGTCGTTGCCGTTAGCCTAGGTCAGGGATTGGAGAATTCCGGAAGGTCGTTTGTCCAAGCGGGGGTCGAGAGCCAGAGAAAGACATCCGCCAAGTCAAGTCATAACCTGAGTGAAAGAGAGAGAGAATGCCAGAGTAGTAATCCAAGAGGAAACTATGTCGAGCAATGAATGAATGACAGGAGAGGCAATATAAAGTGTGGCTGGCCAATAGGTAGAGGAGGCAGGCCTGGTGGACTGTATGGAGCTGTCCTGGATAGGCTGTCCAAAGGAGGATACAGGTGAGTAGTCTTTATGCCTGATTGATCCTTGTGTGTGTGTTGGGGGCGGAGCCTCACTGCAGGAGCAGTGAATAAATTAAGAGGGTCCTGCGCGCGCTCTGTAACAGAGATGATCGCGCGCTCGTGAACGGCAGCAGCTGCCACAGCTCGAGTCGCCCGCGGCTTGGTAACCGCCCGCCGAGGACGAGGAGAGAGTCCCCCGACAGCTGGGACCGGAGGGAGCCGGGAGCGCCCCACAGTAGCAGGAGAAACAGGAGTTGAAGGAAGGCCACGCCCGCCGCGGACCCCGAATCCTCATAGTACCCCCCCCCTCCTTCAGGATCGGCCTCCGGACGATCCTCCCAGGGTTTAGATGGAAGCTTCTTTTGGAAATGTTTGAGAAGTCCAGGTGCATGGATATCCTTAAGAGCTACCCATGATCTCTCTTCGGGTCCAAAGCCCTTCCAATGGACCAAGAACTGAACCTTACCTCTTGAGAGGCGGGAATCCAGTATAGCCTGAACCTCGTATTCTTCATTGCCCTGTATGATCACTGGATCACGTTTAACCATGTGGTCCGGAAAGAGGGAACTGGAGATGAAGGGTTTGAGAAGCGAAGTGTGAAAAACATTAGGGATTCTCATGTTTAGAGGTAATTGAAGTCGGAAGGAAACCGGGTTTACCTGCTCCATGATGGAAAAGGGACCGAGAAACCTAGGTGCAAATTTGGGGGAAGGGGTTTTGAGATGGATGTTCTTGGAAGATAGCCAAACCTGTCCCCGGGTTTGTAGTTGGGTGCCGGACGGCGGTGACGATCGGCCTGGGTTTTAGAAGTCAAGGAGGCTTTTTGTAGTGCAGATTGAATTCTGGACCAAGAGTCCTGTAGGAGGGTGATATGCTCGTCCACGGCTGGTACTCCAGAGGAGTCTTTGGAAATAGGTAGGTGGGACGGATGGAATCCGTAGTTGATAAAGAAGGGAGTCTCGCGGGTAGACTCATTCCTGGAGGAATTGAAGGCATACTCAGCCCAGATAAGTAATTCTGCCCAGTCATCCTGAGAGTTAGAGATGAAGCACCTTCAGTATTTCTCCAGGGATTGATTAACCCTCTCGGTCTGTCCGTTAGATTGAGGGTGATATCGGTGATATCCAGAAGAAAAGGAAGATGAGATGCCCAGTCTCTTGGTGAAATTCCTCCAGAATTTGGAGATGAATTGGGAGCCCCGATCAGATACGATGGAAGTGGGAATCCCATGAATACGGAAAATCTCCTTGGAGAAAATATCAGCTAGGGCGGGTGAGGAGGGTAATCCTTTGAGAGGGATAAAATGCGCCATCTTGGAAAACTGGTCCACTACCACAAGAATGGTGTTCATGCCATTCGACCTAGGCAACTCCACAATAAAATCCATCGAAATGTGGGACCAAGGACGCTCCGGAATAGGTAAGGGTAAGAGAAGACCCTGAGGTTTCTGACGAGGAATCTTGTTACGCGCACATACCGGACAGGACCGTGTCAATTCAAGAATGGTTTTAACCATATTGGGCCACCAGAAGGTGCGACGGATGAGATCCAACGTCTTCTTGAAACCTGGATGCCCTGCCGAACGGGCGGCATGTCCCCAGTCCAGTATTTCAGGAATGAATTTGGGTTCTACGTATAAAGAGTCTTTTGGAACCTCAAGACCGGTCGGGAGATGTTTTTGTGGTTTCTGTTTTGCCTGGCATGTTCACACAAACTCTTTTAAAAAAATATTTTTTTTTATGTGTGGCCTTGCGGATGCAGGGTCCACTCAGAATACCACTTTCAACACCATGGTTGCAGGGACAAAGCAATGACATGTGGGTTTGTCTGTTTATAGGCTTTTTATTTAGCTTTTTATTTTGCCTCAAAAAGGTGGAAGTATATAAACGGTTAACAAAAACAGAGGTCCTTGATAAGAGCTTTTCCCTTTTCCCAGCAAGGGTAGTTCATGTCCAGAGCAATAGTTCCAATATAAACAGACCTTTGGTGCTGTCTTCTCTCACTCCAGAGTTTGAGCATGTGTTTCTCTGGTTCAGACAGAAACCCAGCGCACTGAGAGCTACAGACTTTTAAGACACTCTAATGAGCCAGGTGAGCAGGGTAATCAAGTCAGCTTGTTCTCAGACTGAGATTTAACCTGCTCAGTTCTGTGCTCAACCTTTAAACATAGGCCTCCTATGCATAAAAATCAGATAGTGAATCCACCCTGTCACACAATCGCAATAGTGACCTCTGGAACGTAGCTATCCCTGATCCATGTTTTCAACTCCTGACAACGCATGATGAAATAGCTAAGGAAACGAACTACTGTGGGAGACAAAGCAAACAGATTATTTACAGCAGGCACCACTCCCATTTTGTCAATAGAGGTACAGTATTGTGGGGAGCGCAGAATCAGAAATGTAGAAAAGAACAAAGAAAAGCATAGATATGCAATATCATTCCATGTGCAATAGTTACAGGGATGCGGATAGGGCAAGTGTGGAAAATTATTAATATTACTCACACGGCCATGTGAGAATAAAAAGCCCTGAATGGTTTCTTTAAGTGATATCCCTCAGGGTTCCTCTCTCTTCCCTAGGGCCGCAACCAGGATCACAAATGGAAGGTAGATGTAGGTTCACCCAGTCTCCAATGATTTCTTCCAGTGTAGAACAATATACACAGAGAAGTTATATTTAAAACCATGTTGATACATTTATTAAAACAAACAGTAACAATGCACTCACATGTAGTACTAGCTCCGATGAAGACAGTATGGTCCCATACTGCTGCGGACCATAAAGATCCCTGATAATGTGTCCGGCTGACAGGGCTGTATCAAAGCTGATCATGGGAACTACGGGGGCCGCCAGGAGTCAAAAATCCACGTCTACAATGAAACAACACATTTTGCAGATGCCTCTGCTTCCTCAGATTCACTGATAGACATGTTAGATCCTCTGGGGTTTAAATACCTCCCAGAGAATTGTGAAATTCAATCCACCTTGATATGGGAATTATTCTGACACTAGTAGCCAATTGCTTACAGAGTAGTGGTAAACAAATTTGGGCACAGTTATGTATAATCTGAGATCCAATTTGTATGTTAAGCATTCTATCTTAAATGTCCTTATACATGGTGGTGACATAAAATAGTAAAAAATAGAGATTGTTATCATAAATCCAAAGGGTGACATATGTATCAGATGTGTCAGATCTTCTTCACTGTGTCTTAATGCATCAGAGTATGTAATTAGATCACACATATGTCATTGTGTTATTAGATTGTGTGATATACAATTATAGAAGCAATACATATTAATAGAGGGATAGCAAGAACATCCCACAATTCCTAAATGGTGTAAAAATTGTACATTTTCCAGTCACAGATCACTCTAACCCAGTAAATAGTAGACTCAACTGAGAGGGTGCATGTCCCAGCTGTCTGCAATCCTTAATATCAGACCCACTGGGTGTAATGCTGAGTGAAATTGTACAAGTGCAACATGAATTAAAACATGTATCATATACAGAACATAATATTGGACACAATAAACCAATTCAGAATATTTAAAAATATATAATGATAAAGACGATAGCTGCAATGATCTGTGGATGATCAACGATAAATGTGTTAGTATGGTTGTCGACAGAAATTATATGTAACAGTGGGTCATATAAAATGGAAAAAATAAATTCCATTAAATTAAAATTCACTCATATTCATGAAAATAAAATCTAAAAAGTGGAAAGATGCCTACCATAGTTACCACCACAAATGTGTGAAAATGATATGCAAATTTAGAAAATATATTAAAAATACATTAACAAATGGAATGAAAGTGGGGGTTAAAAATTGAATGGGAAAATCTTAGATGAAGGCCTCAATGTCAATATCTAGGCCATGTGGAACCAGGGTCTGAAGTTTGTAGATCCAGAATGTTTTCCTCTGACAAAGCCTCAATAGTCTATCACCTCCTCTCCAATTAGGAGGCAGTGCTTAGATTCCTCTATAGGTCAGCCCTGCAGGATTGCCAGCATGTGCCATACGGAAGTGTTTGGATAAATTATGTGTGAGGAGTTTTTTCCTTATATTGCCCATATGCTCCAGTATGTGGACTCTTAGGGGTCTTGTAAAGTAGTGCATCCCACATACTGGAGTCCACATGGGCACTGCAATAGATATTCTAAACCGCAAAAGAGAATTGGGGAAACCCGCTCAACCAACAAGGTCACATATACAGACAAGTGCACTAGGGCTATTGATTACAAGAGAGAAAGAAAACAACGGTGGAGCATGGGCACTCCCAACCGGATAAGTCCCTATAGCGTGCACTCAATATCTGTATAAGGGAAAGTACCTAAAAAAAAGTAGGGGAAGCCAAAGAAATCAGTAATACTGGTCAGGGATGTATTGCATAATTAAAGAGTTAAAAACACTATTTATTGGTATGCATTAAAATAATTGGATCAAACTGGATAAATGAGTACAATAAAAACGTATTAAATTATAGCACCGTGTGCTAATTACTCATAGAGGCAATGGGTAACCCATGCAAATTAGCTAGGTCAATGAATACCATAATACTGTATGCCTCTAGAGAGGTCACGCGAGCCAAAATGCCAAAAATTGGCTGAAGGCATAGTAGCCCAAAATGTTAAAACCGCAACCATACGCAAGCAGACAATGACAATATTGTGTCAACTGAGAATGCAATTTCTTCACTAAATAACAACAAGCCTTGTAATTGTGAGATCACATAATATTAAAACAAAATGATAAGTGGGTGTCTGTGTAGAGACCCCGCTTGGAGCTGACTCTCAAAGCAGTAATTAGCTACACAAAGGGAAGGGAGAGAAAAATACACATCCCTATACACCAATCTAAACTGACCCTGCGGGGATATAGCATATATATATGGCTACCTACTGAAGGAATCACATAAACCCCATATTTCCTCACTAATCAACACGCACAAGTCTAATCCATGCCGACTCTTCTCTGTATTTGACTCCCTACTCAGATTACCCTCAGCTACCTTTTCTTCTTCCTCCATCTCACCTCAGGACTTTGCCGACTATTTCAAGGAAAAGGTGGAATCCATACATCAGGCCATCCCCTCTGTATCCTCCTCCCATCCTACACCTCTTCCTAACTCTCCTCCTGCATTGCTTGACTCTTTATCCGCTATCACGGAGGAGGATGTGTCGTTGTTGATCTCCTCTTCTCCCTCTACCACTTGCCCGCTTGACCCCATTCCCTCCCATCTCCTAAAACCTCTTGCTCCTACTATAATCCCTATGCTCTCACACATTTTTAACTCCTCCCTCCACTCTGGTACCTTTCCATCCTCCTTCAAGCATGCAACAGTTATACCATTACTCAATAACAGCAAGATTGACCCGTCTTTCTAACTATCGACCTGTCTCCCTCCTGCCTTTTGCCTCTAAACTCCTTGAACGTCTTGTATTCTCTCGCTTGCTCTATTTTTTCAACACCTATTCTCTCCTGGAACCCTCTACAATCTGGCTTCTGCACTGCTCACTCTACTGAGACAGCCCTTACTAAAATAATTGATGACCTCCATGCTGCCAAAGACAGAGGTCATTACATTCTTCTCATATTGCTCGACCTCTCTGCAGCATTTGATACTGTGGACCACCCTCTTCTCTTCACATTTTCCAAACTCTTGGCATTCATAAGAAAGCTCTTTCCTGGATCTCCTCTAACCTCTCCCAATGAACTTTCAGTGTCTCTTTTGCAAACACCTCCTCCTCCTCTATCGAACTCTCCAAACTCTGTCCTTCTCTTTTCTCTTTACACACTCTCTCTAGGTGACCTAATCACTTCTCTTGGGTTCAAATATCACCTCTATGCTGACGACACACAAATCTACTTTTCAACCCCTTACCTTACACCTGTGGTACAGACTAAAGTTTCTGAATGTCTGTCGGCTATATCATCCTGGATGGCCCTCCGCCGACTTAAACTAAACATGGCAAAAACAGAGCTCCTCATACTGCCTCCCAAACCTGGCCCTATTCCCTCCTTCTACATTACTGTTGGAAGTATCATCATTCCCCCAGTAGCCAAAGCACACTGCCTAGGGGTCACACTCAACTCCTCTCTCACATTCTTTTCTCACATTCAAAATGTTTCTAAAACCTGCCGCTTTTTCCTCTGCAATATTACAAAGATACGCCCTTTCCTCTGCTGCTCGACTGCTAAAACTTTGACTCAGGCCCTCATTCTCTCCCGTCTTGATTATTGTAACCTCCTGCTGTCCGGCCTTCCTGCCTCCCACCTGTCTCCCCTACAATCTATCCTAAACGCTGCTGCCAGAATCACTCTGCTCTTTCATAAATCTGTCTCAGCGTCTCCCCTGCTGAAATCCCTCTCCTGGCTTCCTATCAAATCCCGTATCACACACTCAATTCTCCTCCTCACTTTTAAAGCTTTACACTCTTCTGCTCGCTCCTCCTTACATCTCATCCCTAATTTCTCGCTATACACCATTCCGGCTCTTGCGTTCTGCTCAAGGATGTCTTCTCTCTACCCTTTTGTATCCAAAGCCCTCTCCTGCCTTAAACCCTTCTCACTGACTGCCCCACACATCTGGAATTCCCTTCCCCTCAATATCAGACTAGCACCCTCTCTATCCACCTTTAAAACCCACCTTAAAACTCACCTGCTTAAGGAAGCATATGAGTAGCTTGATGGCTGATAATTAACACCTCATACATTAACCTTGGCCCCTTGCAGACACACTTACCAGAATGCCCTCCTACTGTCTCTGTACGTTCTTCCTACCAACCAATTAAATTGTAAGCTCTTCGGAGCAGGGACTCCTTTTCCTAAATGTTACTTTGAAGTCTGAAGCACTTCTTTCCTTTGTGTTATTTATATCTTATTATTTATATGATTGTAACTATTACTGCTGTGAAGCGCTATGTACATTAATGGCGCTATACAAATAAAGAAATACATACATACATACATGATCCACTCCCAGCACTTCCCACTCTTTACTGGGACTTACAGTGTTAGAGGGGCAAGAGAATCAGTAGTCCAAGGGGACTTGGCTATATAAGTATAAAAGAAACAAGTCAAAACCAATGTGGCTAAATAAACAGGTAGGGGAGGAAATGGAAAAGAAGAGGCAGGCATTAGATACTTGAAGTCATAAGGGATGGAGACATCATACCAGAATTATAAGGAATGTAACAAAAATTCCAAAAGGGCAATCGAATTAGCAAAAATGGAAAATGAAAAAAGGATTGCAATAGAAAGTAAGATCAACCCTAAAAAAGTTCTTTATGTACCTTAATAACAAAAAAATCAGAAAAGAAAATATAGGACCATTTCAGTGTGAGATGGGCAGGCAGATTATTGGAGATAAGGAAAAGGAGAGGTATTAAATAATTGTTTTGCCTGTGTTTACCAGGGAAGAATCAATTTCATTAGTAGTGCCACAGGAGGAAGCCAGAACTTTATGTTAACAAACAATTGGTTAACTATGGAAAACGTTCATAGGCGGCTTGATAAAATTAAAGTAAATAAGGCACCTGGCCCCGATGGCATACATCCAAGAGTTCTCAAGGAGTTAAGCTCAGTAATAGCCAAACCATTACATTTAATATTCAAGGACTTCTTTTCCACAGGCTCAGTACCAGAAGATTGGCGTAAAGCAGATGTGGTGCCTATATTTAAAAAGGGACCTAGATCCCAACCGGGGAATTATGGACCTGTAAGCCTGACTTCAATTGTGGGGAAGCTACTTGAAGGTTTAATACAGGATAATATTCAGGAATACCTAATGGGTAACACAATGATTAGTAAAAGCTAGCATGGATTTATGAAGGATAGATCATGCCAAACAAACCTAGTTTGTTTCTTTGAGGAGGTAAGTAGGAATTTAGACCAGAATAATGCAGTTGATGTGGTCTACTTAGATTTTGCAAAGGCTTTGATACAGTTCCACACAAGAGGTTGGTGTACAAAATAAAGCAAATTGGACTCAGTAAAAATATATGCACCTGGATTGAAAACTAGTTGAAGGATAGACAACAGAGGGTTGTCATAAATGGAACTTTTTCAGGTTGGACTATAGTTGTGAGTGGAGTATCTTAAGGATCGGTACTGGACCCCTGCTTTTTAACTTTTTTATTAATGACCTTGAGGTTGGCATAGAGAGCAAAGTCTCCATCTTTGCTGAATTTTGTAAGGTAGTAGAATCAGAGCAGGATGTAATATCTCTCCAGAAGGACTTGGAGAGACTGGAAATGTGGGCAGGTAAATGGCAGATGAGGTTTAATACAGATAAATGTAAGGTTATGCTTTTGGGAAGCAAGAATAAACAGACGATTTACAAGTTAAATGGGGATATGTTAGGGGAATCCTTGATGGAGAAGGATGTAGGAGTGCTTGTAGACATCAGGCTTAGCAATAGTGCCCAAAGTCATGCAGTAGCTGTAAAGGCAAAGAAGATCCTATCTTTCATTAAACGGGCAATGGATGGAAGGGAAGTAAACATAATTACAATATGCCCCTTTTAAAGCGTTGGTAAGACCACACCTTGAATATGGAGTACAATTTTGGGCAGCACTCCTTAGAAAAGACATTATGGAACTAGAGAGAGTGCAGAGAAGAGCCATCAATTTAATAAAGGGAATGGACAATCTAACTTATGAGGAGAGGCTAGGCAAATTAGATTTATTTACATTAGAAAATAGGCGTCTAAGAGGGGAAATGGTAGCTATATACACATATATCTGGGGACAGTAAAAGGAGCTTTCAAAATAACTTTTCATCCCAAGAGCAGTGCAAAGGACTCTGGGTCATCCCTTAAAGTTGGAGGAAAGGAGATTTCACAGCAACAAAGGAAAGGGTTCTTTACAGTAAGGGCAGTTAAAATGTGGAATTCATTACCCATGGAGACTGTGATGGCAGATACAATAGATTTGTTAAAAAAAAAGGTTGGACATCTTTTTATAAAGGGAAGGTGTAGAGGTATATACCAAATAAGTTAACATGGGAAGGATGTTGATCCAGGGAGTAATCTGATTGCCATTTCTTGGAGTCAGGAAGGAATTATTTTTTTTGCCCCTTGAGATATCATTGGATGATATTTCACTTGGGTTTTTTGTTTTCCTTCCTTTGGGTCAATATACTGTTAGTATGGATATAGGACAAAATATCTGTCGCCTAAATTTAGTATAGGTGGAACTTGATGGACGCATGTCTTTTTTCAAACTCATCTACTATGTAACTATGTAACTATTATGTAACAAAGGAATAGACATAACCCTCCCAGTAATCCCTTTAATCTCAAGCATCAATTACCTAGCCAGTAATCTAAGTAATTGTTGCTAACATGGTGTCAGGCTTATTACATTTTTCATAGAATTTTCTTTTTGACTAATTGCGGGATTGTAATGCTTGTTTTGTTAAAAGTCTATTAAGCTCTATCTTGGCATCTTTTAATTGTTTTAGTGTGGCTTACTTTCCATCCTTTTTGTGGGCGTCAGAGAGTTCTTTTATTTGTGTTTGTAGTTCTGTGTTTTTCTTGATCCTGGCTCTTTCCCTATGCATTGTTAAGCTTATTAGAAACCCTCTTAGCGTTGCTTTGTGTGCTTCCCATAGAGTTGCCAGGGACGTCACATATTCTTTATTATCTCGGAAGAAGTATGTAATTTCTTCACCTATGCTTGAACAGACTTCTGTATATGGAAGTAGGAACCGGTTCAATGGTGCTCACGGATATCTCAGCAAAGCAGATACCAGACATACCAGGACACAGTCTAGACTGCAGCAGCCCGCAGAGTGGGAAGAAGGGATACCAAAAACGTGGGGAGCGGACGACCCCCGGAGGAGGATCTTACACAACCAGATGATGTGAGCACCGTAGACTTCAGCTACAAGTTCCTGGACAGAGGTTACCTGCAATGCAAAGCTGGAAAGCTCAATATTCAACCGCGCTCAAAACCACATATGTTTGTGAGTTGGTAATCGCATTGTTTTCATTTAATCATTTATTAAAACATTATTACACTATTTTGCTCTCTATATCCCTTCTTTAAGGTACAATTCTTCATTTTATGAGTAACACACATTCCCAGCTAGCTCAAACTCCCACACCCACCACATCATGAATACATATATATATGTCAACAAGAGAGCTACTGAGCGTGGCAATTGTATATAACAAGAGACAGGGGGTGCCCAATGCTACATCCCATTGACAAAACAAATATTGTAAAAAGTGTAAAGTAAAATACTTCAATAATAATATTAAATATTTGGTTATTTCGTTAACCCTTTGGCCAAAGCGTCATAAGCCTTCATACCAACGCCAAGGTATAACCAAATTAATGCAGGTCCTACACTACACTGTGAACCCTTCCCTTTACATCTGTAGGAGGGGAAGAACCATTATAGGTCCTGTTCCTGTATCAAAATGAAAAGAACTCCCAAGTTAAAAAGGTGAAGGAGGAGTGAGCTCTGGGGGGAGGTGCCACCAGCCTCAAAACAACTGCTACCCGTCAGAAATTGATTAACACACATTCCCAGATAGCTCAAACTCCCACACCCACCACATCATGAATATATATTTATGTCAACAAGAGAGACCATATATGTTTTGTCAATGGGATGTAGCATTGGGCACCCCCTGTCTCTTGTTACATCATTTTATGAGAACTGCAAAAGAAGCATAAGAAGCCTATACATCAACTCCAAGGACTCTAACTCGAGCTAAGTATCACTACCGTTCCATACTATTTTAGAAACTGTATTGGCAATTTTTATTCTCTTCCATATACACTTTTCCTTTGTCAACAGCCGTTTGCGCACGAATGCCCAGATTTCTTTCATAAATAAAAGCTAATGTTCATTTCCCAAAATGTTTGTCTCTCTGATTATTCCTCTGCACTCGTCACCTACAGTGCTATATATATAAAATTATACACATGCCCTCCAAAAGGTGTATTGCAAGCACTGATTAACTCTGATTTCTAGAAGTTATCACTTATATGGGGCTAGCACTATTTAACACTGAGTTAATACATTATTTTGTACAAGCAAATACAGTTAATATCGCTTCCCATTTATGAATAAATAATTCTTAGTGAATATGCTGATAATTCTGAAGCATATCACAGCAATTTCTTTCCAATATCTTGGTAATGCCACATTTTAATACCGGAACATCGACCCATGGCACAGAATCTATTTAATTCCCGACCCTGATTCTGCGCTCGACTATTTCCAATCTGAGTTCTTAAAACTCTGCGATACCCATCCTCCACTATGCAAAATAAGGGTACGGGGGCCCATCTCCCATGGGTTATAACTGACCTTATTGCACTCTACCAGCTAAGGGATACCTTGTGGAAAAGCTACAAAGTAACTGGCACTACCATGGAACTCAATCACTACAGATGCCTGAGGAACATGTGCACAAGGCAAACAAGGCACGCAAAAGCACAATATTACTCTGACAATCTCCACCAAAATACACCAAACCCAGCTAACTTCTGGAAGGTTATCAACAATATATTCCAGCCTCCTAACCATCAACAACCAATTAATATCACTAAGGGGGATATTACTCTGACAAACCCCACTGACATTGCAAATGCATTCAATGATTACTTTGTGGGGTGTGCCACTAACTTTTTAGCGAAACGCAACCCAAACCACAAACCTGAAGCTCATCCTGGGAGTGCCCACATAGCCCCACCCCCTCCCAACACTGCCCACAATTTTCAATTTGGCCCATTATCTGAAGAGGAGATTACACAAGCGCTCCTCAAACTAAAACTAAGCAGCCAATGTGGACCTGACTTACTACATTCTAGGTTCCTACGACTTGGTGCCCCAGCCATTGCCAAACCAATTGCTTCCATAGTCAACTCTATCCTGTCTGCAGGCCATATCCCTAAGACCTGGAAAACTGCCAGAGTTGTCCCAATCTTCAAAAGTGGGGACAAAAACACTGTCTCAAACTACAGGCCAATCTCACTTCTCCCAATTCTATCCAAAGTCATGGAAAAATGTGTCCACTCCCAATTAAGCGATTATTATACCAAGACAAATTTCCCTAGCCAATTCCAATCTGGATTTCGTCCCAAACACTCCACCGTAACTACCCTGCTTAAAGTTTGCAATGAAATCCATTGTAGAATGGAACAGGGACAACTCACTGGTACAGTATTCCTAGATTTTGCAAAGGCTTTTGATACAGTTGATCATGCTATCCTGCTTAACAAACTCCAGAGCTCTGGAATAGGGAAGCATGCTTTAAACTGGTTTCAGTCCTACCTATCAGGAAGATCCCAACATGTGACCATCTTAGGCTCTAACTTCAACCCCCTGGATATCACCTGTGGTGTCCCGCAAGGCTCTGTTCTGGGGCCCCTACTCTTCTCAGTGTTCATTAATGATCTTCCCACAGCTTGTAAGGAAGCCTCAATACACATGAATGCAGATGACACAATCCTATATGCACACAGCCATAGCCTCTCTGACCTTCAACACATACTTCAGTCTGACTTTTTGAAACTCGAAAACTGGATTTCCTAAAACAAACTGTTTTTAAACACTGACAAGACTGTAACAATGGTATTTGGGACCAAGACTACATTTTTAAAGCTTCCAGCGACTGAGCTCCAGATTAGAACCAACGCTAACACCACCCTAACCACTGTCACTAGTTTTAAATACCTGGGCTTATGGTTTGACTCCCACTTAACATTCGGAATGCACATTGATACCCTGACAACCAAGACCTATGCCAAACTAGGGGTACTTTACAGGAACAAATTCTCCCTAAGTCTCCTGGTCAGAAAGCGTATCGCACAGCAGATGCTAATGCCAATTATTGACTATGGAGACATAGTATATGGCACGGCACCTCAAACCCACCTTAGCAAACTTGACACCCTCTACAATCAATATGTCGTTTTGTTCTCCAATGCAACAACAACACACATCACTGCGAAATGCTCAAAGAACTAGATTGGTCATCACTAGAGTCTAGGCGCAAAGTTCACCTTTCCTGTCTTGCCTTTAAATTCTTTATGGGCAAGCTACCCAGCTATCTGAACAAGCTCCTCACCCCTACCACATGCAGCACTTATCACCTGAGATCAGACTCCAAAAGAGTGTTCATGGTCCCAAGGCTCAACAAAGTATCCGGCCGTTCCTCCTTCTCTTACCGTGCACCCCAAAACTGGAACAACCTACCAGAGACTCTCACATCCACCACCAGTTTAAGTTCTTTCAAATCTAAGGCTGTTTCACATTTTAATCTGGTCTCTAACTATTTCATTCGCCCATAATATATATATTCTTTAACTGTGCATGCAATGTCTTGTATATAATGTATACCCTGTTCATTTATGTAACTGTATTTGAAACCATGTATCATTTGTCTTAACTCTGTGCCCAGGACATACTTGAAAACGAGAGGTAACTCTCAATGTATTACTTCCTGGTAAAATATTTTATAAATAAATAAATATTGTGAATCTTGCCCTAAATGCTCACAAGATTTTTTTCTATTGTTGTTTGAGGGATCTGATGTTACCTAAAAATGTACATCAGGTATTAATCGCACAATCCCTGCAGAAATAGTTTGGGGGAAAGACAAAGTACATCAAAACCCTCCTAATATAAATATTTGACTTAATTCTTAATTCCCCATTCTCCGATTTTCAATTATTATTTATTGTATTTTAAAATATCCAAGATGATGAATACTTAAAAGTCCAGATACACATATTCATTTAACCAACAATATTTTGTTTATTGCATTTGTAATATACTTGACAATGCACGGTCCGTTATCTCCTTTAATTAAAAAAAATGAATTGGTTTAAATAAAGGTTTTCCTTGAATTTGCTACAATATATTTGTTTTTAGGGGGGAAAAACATCTTGATTTGTGTATTAAAAAACTTTTAATTATTTTCAATTATATACAATTCAGACTATATTAGAAACAGAAAGGATGTGTTCAATCAGTCATGCATGCTATGTGAGATCAGTCACCAGGTAGTATTTACAGCATTTAGGGATTGGTAACATAACACCCTATTTGAAAAGTTCACTAATCATTAACTTCTCGCTGCTTCAACCACAGGTCCCTGAAGTCTTTATTCAGAAACCAGACAGATTGCAATTGTTTGCTGCCTTGTAGCAAATAGAATAAAATGTCAATATGACCACCATTAGGATCATTATACAACAAAAATGAATGGTGCATGAAAGATGCCTTTCTCACTTTGGACCACCAGTATAATGAATTGAAGTGCTCTTGGATGAAACACATCCCTTGGGGATCCCTAGTACAAGGGAATTATTATATATTTTTTACTTAATAATTGCGACCAGATTGCTCGCCAAATAAAAGTACATCGTTTTGATTTCCACAGTATCAACTTTTTGGCCTCAAACCTATTACAGTAGGGAATTGCTACAGTACAAGTTAAAATATGTACCTGTAAGACTCCCTGCGACTGCCAAATTACTTGCATATCCAGTCCATGCAGCGTATGTTTTGTATTCCTCGAGAGTTATGTCAAGTGGCTGTTAGCAATAGACTCTTACAGCTGTCTTTAAAACAAAAGACTAAAGTTACTACTCCAGATGTAAGAGTACTTTGCATGCGTACACATTTTTTTTGCCAATTCACGATTGGCATCAAAACCGAAAAAATGCAAGGATTGAAAAGTCACTTTACTTTGTAATATTGTTTTCAGATTGTGCTCTCGCCCTAGGAAAACTTCTGGAAATTGTACTTTCCACCACAAAGGTATATTGATTCTAATAGTTTCTCTAGTAACAAATGGAGATAAAATAACTAAATGAATTAGTGCAGGTTTGCACATATATAGTTAGCACAGTTCAAATTACTTTTATGAAAGCAAGGTGAAACATCTGTTGGGAGATACTGGGGTTGCCACGCAAACCACAATGCATGGATTCTAATCATCCTTACCCAGTGTGCAGATAATTATTCCCCTTATACCTGTCTGAGTTACAAGCAGAGGTGTTCTACTGGATTTAGGATCTGATAGACTTTTTAAAAAAAATGCAGCTGCTCAGTATAACAAATATTTAACGGTGCACTGCCACTTAAGATTGTGTTAGGGTTAGTAGTTTGAAAATCAGTGTTTAATATCTTTAAAAATGATTTGAAAAAACATCTGTTGGTCAATAAAATTTTTTAAGTAAAATGATTTGAGAAAAGCTTTTAAATAGCTTTGAAACATAATTGGAAAGGAAGTTTGTACTAGCAGAATGGACATGTGTAACTGGAGGCAGGTAGTGGGTGATGCTCTATATGGCTCTTACCAGAGGCTTCCAGTAGTTACCATTGTTAGAGGCAGGATATTGGGCTCAAATAATAATTTCTTGATGTCTACGTGATGATCATAGCTAACTTACTTTGTTAATTAACTGTTAGAGAAAATATTTATAACCTGGCATGTGCATTACTCTCAAGTTGTGAATTCATGGGGATCCCATTGTTAACCTCTCCCGAAAGGTAGCTAGGGAACGGGACACTGATATGGCCAGTGAAACCCATCCTTTAAATTACACTGTAAACAAACATGAAAAGTTTTTAAAAAAATGTTTTAAATCGGAGTGTTAATTTTATGTATCACCAAATTTTTGTCCAAAATGGGAATGTACCTTTAAGCTTAATTTATATAGACAAAGAGCACAGTGATGAACACTTAATAAAACATGTGCCAAGTCACTATTTCTCTGCTATTAATACAATTTACTTCATAATTATCAATGTTTGCCACACTTGTATTGCTGTGGTTGTTGTATTTCCCTTTATCTTTGCATATATATTTGGTGTTGCTATTCTTTTTCTTACCTTGTTTCCATGCCTTTCTCAAAACCTCTAATTAAAATGTACATTTTCCTTGAAAATTTGTACATTTTTGCAGATGTGAGACAACTGAAAGATGAGAAATTCAATTTCCTTCCTAGATCTTTACCGATTTTTTACAATATTCAACCTGTAATTGATGGACTTTCCATATTTGTTTAATGGCTTTTTATGAAAGTTAATAGAATAGTTAACCAAGTTCTCCAAAAATATACAGAGTTCTCCCAAGTCACACAGCCAAGTAATAGAACCAACACTATACACATGGAATATAATTTGTTTAATAGGGTCACATCTGACATTATTTTTTCCTACAGTACCTTAAACAGGTGCACTACATCTGGCATGCCCCATAATGAACAATGTCCAATATTACATACCATGGTTGCTTGGTCTATGAGTTTCCCTACAGACAATTGTGTCCAAAATATATTTCTTCATGCTTGAGAGGCTTATCTGTGAGGAGATTAATCTCTTTGGAGGAGACATCTGGTTCTCTCCTGAGGGTGTAGGTTGCTATGTATATATAAGCAGCAGCAGATCTTGCATTTTCCATAATAATCAGAGAACACCTGTATTTTGTTATATGTTATTTTAGCATTTCACCTCAGTGTTATTTTGAGACGCTGATGTAAAATCTGCATCCTTTTAAAATATGTTACATATGTATTGGCAAATCATTAATGTACTTATTTTCTAAGTAGACATCAAAGTACACAATTATTCTCTACACTTGCCTTTCTCTTGGCCTTTTAAACTGATTATTAATACACAATTAATAAACGATGTAATCATTATAAACCCATTTTGATCTCATTTTAAAAATGAAAGTGCTTACCTGGATTGGTACAATGGACTAATTTTGGAGCTATTTCAATTTCCCGAAACTTAGATTCTAAAGCAAAAGTTCAAGACTACAATAGCCCTGTGGCAAATGCTAATGAGGATTAAAATCAACGGTAGCGGCTTTAGCCATCTTTAGTGTTTCAGCTCACCAGTGAAAAACCACAATCAGCCACATTGATTAAAATGTATGAACAGCAATAATTTAAATCTATCGAGTCCCACATTCATTTTTTATTTTAATTACATATTTGTAATACAGATGTAGCCAGACTTACACTTCCCGTGACCGTGAAAAGCAATTATTTACGTTTTACGGGTTGTAAGAGGTTACCACAACTGACCACGAGGACTCCAAAAAAATAGAGTTTTAGCACTTGTCATACTCTAGTACTTTGCTATAATGAGTGAGCTAGTGTGTCTTTAATATAATGGAATGTAACACAACTCCAATTACCATTAAATTCTTATGATATAATATCTTATTTATTTCAATGTAACTCACCAATTATTCCCCTACAAACTTCAGATGACTAAAGTATTTTTAAAGTGTTACATTTTTAATTAGATTACAGTAAATGACAGATTAGATATAAATAACAACGTTGTAAAATAATACAATCTTCTTCCATATATACAATCTTCTTCAACCAACATCTTCTTCGGGCTGTATTTGTTTTAGCAGCCAACAATATGTTTCTTCAGTGACACAAATGCTACTTTTATTACCTATTTGATATAAAGACCAATTTTGAGAAGGAAAGCTTTGCAAAAGAGCAACTAAAAGTAGCGAATCTTCTGTTGAATTACATTTTGATTATTTATTGCAGTGATCTAGTTCTTGGGTCTAGTTTTAAAAAATATGAGGCGAGGGAAGTAGACATTAAATTATCACACACATGTTTGAAACTGAAATGAAATTGTCAAAACAAATGTAATTTGTCCAAAATATAAATCAAATAGGCTGTCTAAATGGAACTGGGGCTTTAGCTTGAAAGGGTTAAACAGCATTATATTCTGTTACCAGAGTGCTTTTTACCAGTTTTCACATACCTTAAGGAAAGGGAACAAGTACTCCATGATCTATGTACATGTAACATGGACTTATCTCTGTTGAAGAAACTATCCCTAAACTCCAGCAGAGATCTGGTTAAGTGCAACAGGTGATTAACCAGACTCCACATGGTCAATTAAGTCTGTAAGGAAAGCCTCCTGTTGGAAACAGGAGAGAGATTCCTTAGCTCACATTTGGGCTGACAGAAGGAGAGCAGCGAAGCCTGCACACAGACACTGTCTTGAGCACAAAGGCTGTGTTGAGATCAAGACACCCAGAGACCTATATTTCCTGGACACAGAGGACCCAGGAACCTGCCAGAGACTGACATGGAGGGCTACCTGCTTAAGCTACTTCCTGAGACTTTGGGATGATAGGCTGGTAATGGGAATATCCCTCCCGTCCTGCAGATAGGGTCTGGGGAAATAAGTTAGCCCTTCCAAAGGGGGGTTTGTTATTTTGTTGTTTTTGTATGTTTTGCCTGGATAAAGGAACAGGCTCAATAAAGCCAAGATATAATTTCACCCTAAAACAGTTTCCATTTGCATACCTCTGCACACATCTCTTACAGTACCTTTGTCATATTTGCATACCAAAACACTACACTTTTACAACACAGTAAAATCAGTTACATAATGTACACACAGCAGACCTAGATTATTGCATGATGTTTATCACTTATTTTTCTGACGAATATAGCAGTTAACCAACATCAATGTGACAATTTAGTAATCATATTCAATAGAATGATCTGTATGAATCTAAGCCTGATGTTGCACTGGTAGTTGAAGCATTTGAGTGTATAGTTGATGTGCCTCTAATTTATCAGTCCTTTATCCAATGGTTTGATAACGACTTGACACCACTGCCATCGTGGACTATACATTATGAACAAAATGGACAGACTTTACATTGTAAGCAGGACCCTTTTTACTGACTATACCAATGTACAGTATGCTAATGTTATAATTGTATTGTAATTCACAGTGCTGCAGATTATCTTGGCTCGTTATGAATAATAATAATTAAAAATAATCAAAATTAGTTGGCTATTTTATTTGAGAAAGCATAATCTGTTAAATCAATTTATGAAAATGTGCTGCATGAACTAAAATAAGCTTTCTTTCCTTTCCAGAGCAGCATGCATGATTTCATTGTCCCTGTTCAGTTTTTTCCCCTGGACATAGAGTATTGTCTGCTACCCATATGTCCACAGTCTGCAGATGCCATATGCTAGAAAGAAGAAAAAAAATATCCTTTTACAATTGCATATCAAACACTGGTAACTATATGATTATAAATTGAGTTTACATACTAAAATGTAGTTTTTTTTTCTAGTATTTTTATGTCAAGCGTTGGAAGATATTATTATTGCAAAACTAATCAATCAACTACATTTGTAGGAAGTATGCATCATGCCATTTTACTATGACAATCAGATTATGTTTATCTTGCTCCTTAGCTCTTTGTTTTTAGTTTTTTTTTTTTTTTAAATCTAAGCAAAGAACACTTCAGGAAAGAAGCATTTGGCATGATGTTAATACTATATAAGAATCATTTTTTCATAAATGTACTGGTTCAATGAGCATTTTATTAGTCAATAAACTTGGGCATTTTATGTTTTTGCAATATTGTACTATTTGTCTTATGTGTCTTACCCTCTATTTACCATCTACACTCTACTTCCTTGTGAGACTTCCATTATTTTACTGTTTTAGGTTGCTTGCCTCCCCATTGGGCTAAATTCCATAGTGATTCTCTTTGGATTGCGGTCATTTTCTAAAGTGATTTAAGGGTTGTAATATTGAATGTTGAAACTATGTCACAGTTTCAAAAATATTCAAACTAAAATGTCCACCTTAACGTGCAGTCACATCTATAAAGGACCAGATTTGTATTCCCTTTTTTCTTACAAATTATTGTTACATTTTCCTTTTCTTATTGACATAGACAAATATTAGTGTACAATAATTTGAAGGACTCTTAAGAACTGCTTTAAAAACAAATTCTGGTTATTGCAATTTTGGCTACGTGAACATAAAAAGCTTTTAAACATATGTAACATTTGTTGCATATTGTAATAAAATGTAATAAATCAAAATAATATGCTTAATAGAATATAGTCGTATGTGAGTTTTTAATACCTCATTCAGTACATGTCTTTAAATGTATTATAGTCACAGAACAGCTTATGCAAAAAAGCATGCGACGTGCAGAGCTCAGTACAGTTTAATCTATGAAGAAACTTCATATATGCCTATATATATAGGCTCATTAAATCGTTTGTTTGACCAAGCTAGAAGTAGTCCTATCATTAAATGAAACAAATATTAAAGAAAGTGACAGAATATTGTTCATGACGGGATCCTGTTATTTTATTGAAATCCTACATATGTTAAGTGGGACTGTACATTTTGAAAAGTTGAATGTCCAAGGTAATTCTCTGCCTACAGCATAGTTACAGAATATTTCCCAAAAAGGGGAGTTATTAGGAAGAAAATATCTGTATTAAATATATACTTAAATCTAGATCTTAGATATTATGTAAACTTAAAATTTAATCAATACTATTGATATATGAAAATAATATCAAATACTGTACACAACGCCCCATGGCATCTATTTAATCTATTTAATAATCATCAATGAATATATTTTTTCAAATGCAAAATTTAAAAAAAATGGCAAAAATCACAACGTTTTGCCTTAATATACCAAAATGGTGCATTGCTGACTTTGTGGAAAATTTAGCTGAAACGTAAAAATAAGTAAAGACACAATGAAAAAAACTAACATTGAAAATGTAAAGACATTTGCACATCTCTATAATAGAACGACAAAATAGGTTGCGCTAATTCTAATATAATAATCACCAATGTGATAATAGAATGTAAAACCTAATATTCTATGATTGCAAGAATAAAGGCGCTGCCTGCGATATACCTCTGACCCCATGGTCAGAGAATGGAATGTGAGAAATAGGTGTATATCTATAGCGCCCAACATATACAATTGAAAATATAAAATATATATAATATATACAACCGTGACTGAAGATTTGTGTCAGATCCAGGACCGTGCTCCAGCAGGTGTTACTCGTGCTTGAAACAAAAACAGAGTGCATAGCGTAATTTGCGTGGTATATCAAAACTAGCATACATATAAACAGATAAAACAAATAGCTGAGCTAGACAACAGGTGAACAGATAATAATAAATATTTAATAAAAGGACATGTAAAAAAGGATCATATGAGAAAATAACATAACAATAAAATATTGATAATAGTGAGACCAAGACCCTCTGGGACCTCTGCTGCTTTGGAAGAAATGTCTGGTGAGTGGCATTTTCTTCCAAATCAGCAGAGGTCCCAGAGGGTCTTGTCTCACTATATCATATATTTTATTGTTATGTTATTTTCTCATATGATCCTTTTTTACATGTCCTTTTATTAAATGTTTATTATTATCTGTTCACCTGTTGTCTAGCTCAGCTATTTGTTTTATCTGTTTATATGTATGCTAGTTTTTGATATACCACGCAGAATTACGCTATGCACTCTGTTTGTTTTTGTTTCAAGCATGAGTAACACCTGCAGGAGCACGGTCCTGGATCCGATACAAATCTTCAGTCCCGGTTGTATATATTATATATATTTTATATTTTTTATTTTCAATTGTATATGTTGGGCCCCGTAGATATACATCTCTTTCTCACATCTCTATAATAGAAATGTTTCCATATCTATGTGTGTATGACATCGCAGACATCTGACATACTAACTATATTTTAAAAACAACCACCTACTATAATGAAAAATGTTTTACATTTGTATTTCAAATATACGGAGTCGAGACAGAAATATAAAGAGCAAAATAGACAAGCACTAGATTTACCATCCGAGTATGTAACTGTTGACAAAACCTGTCACACATTCATCCGTTTATTTTATAAGCATAACTGCTGTGCACTTCCTAGTGCAGCTAATTACCTTATAGTCTTTCAGGTTTTAACATGAAGTATTTAGATCAAAGCATTTTCCTCATACCATCTACCCTTTTAGAATATACCACAAGAAGGTTAATAGTTGAAGGTCACCAGCCCCTATCCTTCATCACCTTGTCCACTTCCATACTCGGTAATTGTAAATGTTCCAGCTGGTGTGGGGGAAGTAGCTTGGTGTACTATTTGTGTGTCAAGGAGATGCACAAGGCTTGGTCCAGAGATCTGAGTGCACCTGTTGGTTTGTCACCATCTGCTAGCCAAAATGTTTTAAAAAGCCACACCCTAGGACAGCCAGCTGAAGAGAATTTAATCTGTTCCCTGCAGGCATTATAACAAAAGCAACTGATCACATTTTACAAAAATGGAAAGTACAGCATAGAAAATCAAACTAGCCCCTGGGGGGGAAGCTAATCTCCTTGCATTCCAGGTTTTGTTTCTCTTTTAAAAAAAGAGACTATTAAATAAATCTAGATAGCTATTAGCTGATATGTCCTCTTTAGAACCTGCTATTTACTTCAGAAAAATGTTTGAGCGGAAATGATAGTGACCCATAGCAAATTAGTGCATAGTAGTTTACTATAGGAAGACTAATGAGGGGTGAACCTTTAAAAACAAAAAAAAATAAGCAAAGTTATGTAAACTAATCAGGATTTTATTTTTATGCTATGTATTCAGTACTCTCAGGCTTGCAAATTGCAAGTTAGGATGCATACAGCACATCTGCTATGATGTGTGCATGAACTAGATTAAAGTACAGTGCACACTCCATAAACTACTTTCAAATAAATGTAAATTGTGGCAAGAAGGATTATTATCAATGAATAAGTGATTTGTAAGCCAGTGTAAATACAGTAATACAAAATATAATAATGGTGGAAAATGTAATCTGATAGGGAAAAGTTATTTTTGGGATGAATGATTTTGAGAAATTGTACCTTTTTACCTCAAATTGAAAGCCCATTTTCTTATGGAATTCCAATACAAGTCTTCAAACCATATTCCTTTCATGCCTCATTACTTTCAGGGCCACCAACAGGGAGTAGGGCAGGGACATTTATCCCAGGCCTGCCAGTGGTGGGGTGCCCACTCCGATTGTCCAAAGCCAGCAATTAGGCCCTACCAGAAGTACTGCCCAATTTCTGTCAGCCCACCTGCATGTGCCCCCATCTGGCGCCGTGCAGGACCTTGATAGAACCAGCACCCCCGCTCTACAGATAAGGCCTGGGATGGAAGAGAAGGGAAGTGAGGGAGATGGGGTGGGGGAGAGGTGGGGAGAAGGAGATAGGTGGGGAGAGTGTGAAAGGGAGAATGTGTAAGAGGGGGGAAGGGGGAAGAAAGAGTGTGAGGGGAGGGAGGAGAAAGAGAGGATGAGAGAGAGGGGGAGAGTGAGAAGGCAGAGGAGAGGGATAAGAGTAAGAGCGGGATAGGGGGGAGAGAAAGGGGGAGCTATAGAGCAAGAGAGGGGTGAAGTAACAGAGAGAGAGTGAGAGGGGGAGAGAGACCAATGGGGCAGAGGGAGACAGTGGTTAGTTACAGAGAGAGGATGGAGAGTGAGAGAGAAGCGAGATTGTGTGAGAGAGAGAGGGATGGAATTTCAGGGCTGCCAACAGGGGGGGAGCGGATACTTCTGCTGCACTCAACAACCCGGGTGCCTGTGGAGACTCTAGTCCTGGGCAGCGGGGAAACTGTTGGCTGCCCTGATTACTTGTCATTTCCATGCAAGAAATTTCTGGATTTTCAATGTAAACCTCTCCTTTCCAAAATGTTTGAAAATGTATTATACTGTAAAATGGATGCATAATGTTAATTGAAGGAGTTAATGTGGGGTGTATACCAAATATATAAACAACAATCAATCACTTATTGGTCTCCCAAAAAAATGTTGACAAAAACAGACATAATCAATAAAGTTGAGCACTAAGATTATGCGACCAATAATTGTTGGTCCGATAAATTGCGCCTACTAGGGCATCAGCTAATGGGGTAGTAATAGTGACTGTGGACTCAGGAATCAAACCTCTCACAAACACTGGACCCAGATAAACAGCATCGGGACTATGTTTAAATGCATTATAGAATATACTTTTTGAATTCATATGGGTAATCTGCCCACTTGCTTGCATATGACAGTACTCACACTTTTCCGATCCCAATCAATATGGTATCCATGGAACTCAAATTGCATGCTTGCTTACTTTGACGTGTCATTAGAATAAGACTTTTGTATTTATGATGGCAGTGCACTGCAAAAGCAAACTTCAGAGCTAGAGTATAAAAATTATGATTAAATGTATAATTTTGGGGGCGTGGCCAGGACTCAGAGCTGTGCAGTCGCAGGTCTGCTCAGCTTCTCAATATCTGATCTACTATATGCACAAAACTTACAGATTCGCCCAACAAACACTCTGGGTTACCCCAATCTCTGGGGCTTGAACCTCCAGTGTTATTGGACACCCTGCATCGGGCCCTGAGCCTCTCCTGTGGCCGAAACAACACTCAGGAAGCTCTGCAGATTGCCCCTGAGCCCTACGAGATGCCCAAGATGGCCACTATACTCACACAGCTCCATTAATCTTTAAGAGCCGAACCTAGCGACCACACTGAGACGACTGGAGAGTGACCGACGAAGTCAAGCTCCCCGCAGGCCTGGTGTGGAGCTCACACGGGATCCGTAACCCGATCAGGTGAGCTCAGAGATCGCGAGGGAGGCGGGAAACAGTGGGCCAGTGCCGCGATCGGTGGCGCGGGTCAACCAGGAGCTTTAAAATTGTTGAAAGCCGATAAGAACAGCACCGATGTTGGAGAGGGCTCCCGGCTGTTAGCTGCTGCCTAGCGCGGCCACTGTGGAGGCCCTAATAGCAGAAAGGAGTGGACATATTAACTTAACTCCTTGCAGCGTCAGACTAAAATGGCGTCCTAAACCCAAGCTCCATGAACACCCCGGGCCTCCCTCTCTCTAAGCATATGTAAGCAAACTTGCCCTAAAGGACTCTTTAAATATAAACCTTACCTCATCCGGGACCTGTCTACATTGCCTCAAAAACTACTAAAGCTCTCAAAAAGAAAAAGAACCAGAGTAAGCTGCGAAAATACTTCAGAAAACATTAGCCATGACCGTAAGATAACTCCCTTTCACAAACTGGTAGAGGAAAAAGGAATTCCATCAAGTGAGATCTTCCAATATCTTCAGATTAGGGCCTTCTATGCTAGAGTTATGCCCACAGAACCGGTTTAATTATTTGAGAAAATCCGTTTAGGAGCAGACTCCCACCAAAGGTTGATCTCGAGGCTATACGGCCAATCCCTTCCAGCTGCAGGACCCCATGATAAGCTTAGTTTTATGGAAAAAAAATGGGAGGTTTATCTGGGAGAGGAACTGGAGGCTGACAACTGGGAGGAGATCTTTGAGTCGGTAGCAAAGAGCTCTATTTGCTCAACTATGTGTGAAAACGCATATATAGTTATGACTCGTTGGTACAACACACCTGAGAATATTGCTAAATATGTCCCGGGCTACTCCCCTATGTGCCATAAGGCTGTGGTGAAGTGGCTTCACTTCTACATATGTGGTGGTCCTGGCCCAGGGTGCAGGACCTTTGGGGACAGGTAAAATCCTGGATCCAGCAGGTCCTGGGCTCGGAGATCCCCCTGGACCCATGGTTGTTTCTGCTAAACAAACCACTCCAAGAACACACAAGGGCCGCAAATAAACTAATAACCCATATTACCACAGCTACAAGATGTGCCATTGCGAGCCTTTGGAAACAGGACAAATTACCACCAATTATGTATATTATAAATAAGGTGTGGTTTATATGTATGATGGAAAAATTGACGAGCTTCCTAAACGACACATAGCACAATTTCCAAAAGGTCTGGCTGCCCTGGATAGCACACGCAGGTAGTCCACATATAGACCTAAGGTCTCTGAGCCTGTAGCCCCCAAGGCCATCCAGTCCCAATCCCCTACCATAGTTAGCCCGGTTGCCCCCCTGGCACCCTCTCATAGGTCACACACTACGGCTCCCCCTCACTTAACCAGTTCCTCCGACTGACTCTTTTTACCATTAGGTGAAGTCGCTTTGCGGCGCCCGTGCACACCACTCAACCCTTAAACTATATAAAGTAGTAAGACTTGCTGATTCTCTATGATGCTGTCCTGTCCCCCCTTCCCCTAAGATCAACTTTTGAATGTTTAATTTCTGTATATTTCTGCTCGAAAACTCTATAAAAATTTTGTGGGGGAAAAAAATCAATCTCCTCGACAGGTTGGCCAACCCTACATCAATCTAGAACCCTTCTGTAGGGAGACCAGTGGTGCCTCGGAGAGACTTGCAGTCATGTACTGGCACTAATATCTAATACGACTCATTGGTATCAGAATGGTATTTTGGTGAATTACAGTATAACTTTCCTGATCATCTCGCATATTTGATGTTTCATTGTAACCAAGAATGTCAAAACTGTTGCTGTACCCCTTCCCCGCCTCCCTTTCCTCTCTCTACTTTGTGTCCCCCCTTCCACTCCATAATTGACAAATGTAGAAAATCAATAAAAATTATTTGAGTAAATTAACAAAAGTATAGTTATTGATTAGCCATGGAGACAAAGGCATAGTAAAAGGAGACAAAAGGACCTTCCAGCAGATTTTGCACCCAGACTGGTGCTTTATAAAGGGTGGGCTTGCATTAACTATGCACTTTTTTGCAGTCTGCTAATTTGTTTTCAATAGTGGCAGCTCCCTGACCAACTTTTAATACCATTTCACAATAGACGTCCAATCATATTCTTAATTGCTTGTAATGATATGCCCAAATCAGCTGTATATAAAGGTACCAAAAAATTGGTGTGGCATAAAACCAAATAGAAAAGACTGATCTAAATCCGAACTCTTCTGCTATATCACTCTTCTTCATCTTTTCCTTCAATAATGGATAAATCCAGCTTGTAATGAAGCAAGAACCTTCTGTGATTTTTATTTGGATAAAGTGTGAGTGCACACTTTGATGTTTTTTTTTTTTTAAACCTATAAAGTTGCTATATTTTGCTATCATCTGCACTATTGCATTTCTCTATTCTACTTCGAGATACCAAGGGTAACTAAAGGGAAAACACCTGTAGTCAAAAGGTTTAACCCGACATTTGCCATGATAGATTTATGCCTCATAGGCACACTCACATTTTTTATATGTAGATGCATTTCTACCTGGCGCCAGAGAACGCTCCATGGGCACTCCATTGGCTGTCCGCGGGGGAATTTGTGCCCCCCCGTGGTGTGCCGTCAACCGCTATTATTTATTTTATTTATAAATAAAATATTTTACCAGGAAGTAATACATTGAGAGTTACCTCTCGTTTTATGTATGTCCTGGGCACAGCGTTATGAGGACAAATACATGTTTACAAATACAGTTACATAAATGAGCAGGGTATACATTATATACAAGACATTGCGTGCACAGTTAAAGATAATATATATTATGGGCGTATGAAACAGTTACAGACCAGATTAAAATGTGTGACAGCCTTAGATTTGAAAGAACTTAAACTGGTGGTGGATGTGAGAGTCTCTGGTAGGTTGTTCCAGTTTTGGGGTGCACGGTAAGAGAAGGAGGAGCGGCCGAATACTTTGTTGAGCCTTGGGACCATGAACAGTCTTTTGGAGTCTGATCTCAGGTGATTGGTGCTGCATGTGGAAGGGGTGAGGAGCTTGTTCAGGTAGCTGGGTAGCTTGCCCATAAAGAATTTGAAGGCAAGTCAGGAAAGGTGAACTTTGAGTCTAGACTCGAGTGATGACCAATCTAGTTCTTTGAGCATTTCGCTGTGATGTGTGTTATAGTTGCATTGGAGAACAAAACGACAAATTGAATTGTAGAGGGTGTCAAGTGTGCGTGGGTTTGAGGTGCCGAGCGATATACTATGTCTCCATAGTCAATAATTGGCATTAGCATCTGCTGTGCGATACGTTTTCTGACCAGGAGACGTAGGGAGGATTTGTTCCTGTAAAGTACCCATAGTTTGGAATAGGTCTTTGTTATCAGGGTATCAATGTGCATCCCAAATGTTAAGTGGGAGTCAAACCATATGCCCAGATATTTAAAACTAGTAACAGCAGTTAGGGTGGTGTTACTGTTGGTTCTAATCTGGAGCTCAGTCGCTGGAAGCTTTAAAAATGTAGTCTTGGTCCCAAATACCATCGTTACAGTCTTGTCAGTGTTTAAAAACAGTTTGTTTTGGGAAATCCAGTTTTCGAGTCTGAAAAAGTCAGACTGAAGTATGTGTTGAAGGTCAGAGAGGCTATGGCTGTGTGCATATAGGATTGTGTCATCTGCATACATGTGTATTGAGGCTTCCTGACAAGCTGTGGGAAGATCATTGATGAACAATGAGAAGAGTAGGGGCCCCAGAACAGAGCCTTGCGGAGCGCCACAAGTGATATCCAGGGGGTTAGAGCCAGAGATGGACACATGTTGGGATCTACCTGATAGGTAGGATTGAAACCAGTTTAAAGCATGCTTCCCTATTCCAGAGCTCTGGAGTTTGTTAAGCAGGATAGCATGATCAACAGTATCAAAAGCCTGTGCAAAATCTTGGAATACTGTACCAGTGAGTTGACCCCGTTCCATTCCACACTGGATTTAATTGCAAACTTTTAGCAGGGTAGTTACGGTAGAGTGTTTGGGGCGAAACCCAGATTGGAATTGGCTAGGGAAATTTGTCTTGTTATAGTAATCGCTTAATTGGGAGTGGACACATTTTTCCATGACTTTGGATAGGATTGGGAGAAGGGAGATTGGCCTGTAGTTTGAGACAGTGTTTTTGTCCCCACTTTTGAAGATTGGGACAACTCTGGCAGCTTTCCAGGTCTAAGGGATATGGCCTGCAGACAGGATAGAGTTGACTATGGAAACAATTGGTTAGGCAATTGCTGGGGCACCAAGTCTTAGGAACCTAGATTGTAGTAAGTCAGGTCCACATTGGCTGCTTAGTTTTAATTTGAGAAGCGCTTGTGTAATCTCCTCTTCGGATACTGGGCCAAATTGAAAATTGTGGGCAGTGTTGGGAGGGGGTGGGGCTATGAGGGTACTCCCAGGATAAGATTCAGGTTTGTGGTTTGGGCTGCGTTTCGCTAATAAATTAGTAGCACACCGCACAAAGTAATCATTGAATGCATTTGCAATGTCGGTGGGGTTTGTCAGAGTAATATCGCCCTTAGTGATATTACTTGGCTGTTGATGGTTAGAAGGCTGGAATATGTTGTTGATAACCTTCCAGACGTTAGCTGGGTTTGATGTGTTTTGGAGAGATTGTCAGAGTAATATTGTGCTTTTGCATGCCTTATTTGCCTTGTGCACATGTTCCGCAGGCATCTGTAGTGATTGAGATCCTTGGTAGTGCCAGTTACTTTGTGACTTTTCCACAAGGCATCCCTGAACTGGTAGAGTGCTATGAGGTCAGGTGTAACCCATGGAAGGTGTTCACCCCGTACTCTTATTCTGCGTAGTGGAGCATGGGTATCACAGATTTTTAAGAACTCGGATTGGAAATAGTCGAGCGCAGAATCAGGGTCAGGAATTAAATCGATTCTGTGCCAAGGGCAGTTGTTAAGGTCAGCCAGAAACTTTTGTGGGTTAAAGTTTCTAAATGTTCTAGTGAGGAGAACTTTATGGCTTGATTGGGGTGGTTTAATTTTCCTTACACAGTACACTGTTGCATGGTCACTGAAAATGTCAGGAAGGATGCCAGAGGATTGGATTCTGCTGGAATTTGAGGAGAGAATCCAGTCAAGCAAGGAATGGTTGTGTGATTTCAGGTTTGTCTGTGTGGGTTGGGAAATAAGTTGCGATAGGTTAAGCGATTTAATTTGTGTGTGGATTTTGTGGTTTTTTGGGAAATCCAGTTTTCGAGTCTCAAAAAGTCAGACTGAAGTATGTGTTGAAGGTCAGAGAGGCTATGGCTGTGTGCATATAGGATTGTGTCATCTGCATACATGTGTATTGAGGCTTCCTGACAAGCTGTGGGAAGATCATTGATGAACAATGAGAAGAGTAGGGGCCCCAGAACAGAGCCTTGCGGAGCGCCACAAGTGATATCCAGGGGGTTAGAGCCAGAGATGGACACATGTTGGGATCTACCTGATAGGTAGGATTGAAACCAGTTTAAAGCATGCTTCCCTATTCCAGAGCTCTGGAGTTTGTTAAGCAGGATAGCATGATCAACAGTATCAAAAGCCTGTGCAAAATCTTGGAATACTGTACCAGTGAGTTGACCCCGTTCCATTCCACACTGGATTTAATTGCAAACTTTTAGCAGGGTAGTTACGGTAGAGTGTTTGGGGCGAAACCCAGATTGGAATTGGCTAGGGAAATTTGTCTTGTTATAGTAATCGCTTAATTGGGAGTGGACACATTTTTCCATGACTTTGGATAGGATTGGGAGAAGGGAGATTGGCCTGTAGTTTGAGACAGTGTTTTTGTCCCCACTTTTGAAGATTGGGACAACTCTGGCAGCTTTCCAGGTCTAAGGGATATGGCCTGCAGACAGGATAGAGTTGACTATGGAAACAATTGGTTAGGCAATTGCTGGGGCACCAAGTCTTAGGAACCTAGATTGTAGTAAGTCAGGTCCACATTGGCTGCTTAGTTTTAATTTGAGAAGCGCTTGTGTAATCTCCTCTTCGGATACTGGGCCAAATTGAAAATTGTGGGCAGTGTTGGGAGGGGGTGGGGCTATGAGGGTACTCCCAGGATAAGATTCAGGTTTGTGGTTTGGGCTGCGTTTCGCTAATAAATTAGTAGCACACCGCACAAAGTAATCATTGAATGCATTTGCAATGTCGGTGGGGTTTGTCAGAGTAATATCGCCCTTAGTGATATTACTTGGCTGTTGATGGTTAGAAGGCTGGAATATGTTGTTGATAACCTTCCAGACGTTAGCTGGGTTTGATGTGTTTTGGAGAGATTGTCAGAGTAATATTGTGCTTTTGCATGCCTTATTTGCCTTGTGCACATGTTCCGCAGGCATCTGTAGTGATTGAGATCCTTGGTAGTGCCAGTTACTTTGTGACTTTTCCACAAGGCATCCCTGAACTGGTAGAGTGCTATGAGGTCAGGTGTAACCCATGGAAGGTGTTCACCCCGTACTCTTATTCTGCGTAGTGGAGCATGGGTATCACAGATTTTTAAGAACTCGGATTGGAAATAGTCGAGCGCAGAATCAGGGTCAGGAATTAAATCGATTCTGTGCCAAGGGCAGTTGTTAAGGTCAGCCAGAAACTTTTGTGGGTTAAAGTTTCTAAATGTTCTAGTGAGGAGAACTTTATGGCTTGATTGGGGTGGTTTAATTTTCCTTACACAGTACACTGTTGCATGGTCACTGAAAATGTCAGGAAGGATGCCAGAGGATTGGATTCTGCTGGAATTTGAGGAGAGAATCCAGTCAAGCAAGGAATGGTTGTGTGATTTCAGGTTTGTCTGTGTGGGTTGGGAAATAAGTTGCGATAGGTTAAGCGATTTAATTTGTGTGTGGATTTTGTGGTTTTTAGGGTGAAGCCAATTGAAGTGGAAATCCCCAAGAACTAGCAGCTCACTCTTCTCATTCAGAGAGGAAATGGGGCCAAGAAACTGGGTGATATCAGTCAGAGATTGTAGAGGGGCTTTAGGGGGGCGGTAGATGCCAGCTAGCAAGATGGGCTTAGAAAAGGGCAAGCAGATTCTGCCAACTAGGATTTCAAAAGAGGTTGGGCTTGGGTGGCAATTTAACAGTGTACATTTTAAGGTGTCTGCAATATAAAATAACACCCCTCCTCCTCTCTTTGACCTATCTCTCCTAGAAATGGAGTATCCTGAATGGTTAATATGTGCATCAGGGGTTTTAGGGGTTAGCCATGTTTCTGTAAGAATGATGGCTTTTGGTTTATGCATAAGGTACCATGCCCTTAGTTCATACAGTTTGGGCAGTAGACTCCGGATATTTATATGGGCGACAGGTAGCCCTTTTTGGAATTTGAAGGGGGTATTCTCAGGGGTGTGGGACAGAGTTGAAGTGGGAGGACCTGGGTTAGATTCAATATCACCTGCTAAAGAGAGTAATAGTATGAGTAAAAATTTGAGTAGTTGTTCGCAAGTTGTTACTTTATGATGTTTGCCATTTGAGTGTGTGGTGGTTGGTGTGCTGGTTTTCAGGGTTCTCCACCAACATTCAGTAGATAGCGCAAGGCTTTTGAGTAATCCAGGGTGTATGGTGATGTTGGGCGTGGGCAAGGAGGGAGGCGTTTGTAGTGGATAGAGAGAATAACATTTCAATGAGGCCATGAGAAAGAACAAAGTGGAGGTAAAAAGCAGGTTCATTATGACAGAGGTAGGTAATTCTGCATGGAGCTGTTTTGAGCCAAGTGTGTGAGTGTGCGCAGACTAAACAGCAGGGATCATATTGTGATCAGAATAGCTCACAGTTTGTTGCCGCTATGGCTATGGCTTTTATAAAACCAGGTGAATCGTGCACAAAATTTCATGCGTGCGTGGGGGTTGCCTTTAAGGAGCCATGACCGAAGGCAACACTGCATCTGTATCAGATTACCCATCCTACTACTTTGTAAAAAAAATAGTATTGCATTTTTGTATTTCCTTACTGTATATCTCATTTTTTTTTGTACCTGCGCTCCCCAATTCTCTGAAGATTTCTGCATGTTGATGGAAGATTGGATTTTTTTGGGGGGGGAAAGTCTTTGTTATGTATGTTCTTGTATGAAGTAATAAATATTGTAATAAAATATTCACCGATATATGCTATGTTTCTGTCATTAACTTTAAGAAATATGTTACCATTTATAAAGACTGATGTCTTTAGTTTTCTAGCATTGAAAGAGTATGGGAAGAAGAGGTGTCTTAAAAACAGCTAGCTTAACTACACATTAGCATTACCTACAGTATTGTTACTTCAAAGAACTACAAAAGCTGCAAAACACCACTGGACAGCCACGGTCACTGGCTGTGACTTGCAATTAAGTTCTGAGGCATTTACCTTTTTTTCCCCATGGACACGGGAACAGTAAGTCTTGCTACATCGGTAGATTTATATTGAGTAAGAAACACCTGGTGGGCAAGGAGTAGTTGTATGCATTGTGCTAAACCCCTCCAGAGCCAAAAGGGCACATCTGATCGCTCAAAGGGTAAGTGTATTGATCATGAAAATACAATGTACAGTATGTTTGTCACCTACAGTATGACTGGCAAAGAGGATTAAAACTGTATGGTTTCAGTGCAAATCATTATGGTTCTGTGCCATAATGTTAATGGGAAGTGATAATGTCATAGTTTATTCACTAAAATGTTAAATCTTTAACTCTTCAGTGGGATGTGTGAGGTGATCCTCAACTGTGCATTACCAATTTCAGAGTTTAAGGTAATAGGCCCCCAAAAATGCTATGAAATAATTCCACTGCATACTGTAGGTGGCTGTGATTGTATCTTGCTTTGGAATTAAAATTATTAAATTCTAGTTTGTAGTATACGTATGTATCTATAACCTAAGATTATACTAATCCATGCATAGTAGAATCTATAAGCACAATGAGTCCTTATCTGATGTGCTTACATGGGGGTCAGAAGTTAAATTTACCTGGCTGAGGTCACAAGAGTTTGCTCTGCGTCTCAGATCAAATACTATACAAAGTCCACATCATGATTTACTCACTGATTGCCTTGTGATAATTGAACAGTCTATGTCCAAAAGGTACTTCCACTGACTTGACAATTGTAAGACCAGCTGATGATTATTACACAAGTGGATGCTATGCAGGTGTTACAACAGCTGTAAAGTATTGAAATGCATCTAGATTTTTGTGCTGTAATCAGCATTGGCTTCACCTCTAGTTCTAGGTAATGGGAATGACAACTGGTCTTTTACATGTGTCTGTTCAACATGAGATATGTTATCTCTCTAGCCTTCAATGGATTCTATCTGATCTTGAGCACCATCGTATTTAATCAACCTTGGGAAAACTACTGCATTCTTGATTTTTTTTTCTTATACAGTATGTTAGATACTACCTGTCTCACAAAAAACTGCAATATGTATAAAATATATCATGTGTACTTTGACTTAAAGTTTAAAAGCTATTACATTTATCCTGAATTAGGAAACACATTCAAATATAATAAGAGGTTTTCATTTAATTGAAAAAATAACATATTTCTATACATTTACAAATCAGAATATATGTCTCAGTCTCCAAAATGTCTAGTAGGTTGCAATATGTATATGTTATTGTAGAAAAGAAACCCACACAGTATACTCATATTATCAAATATTGTTGTACTAATTGAAAACCTTTTACACACAAATATTATTCATTTATACTTCTTGCGTTATTGGGTTCAAGTCCAGGTCATATTAACAAATAAAGTTAAATAAAACAGCACCCCTGTCAAAATATTAAATATGATTAATGCAAGTGTCCCTCCTAGGTATAAGTTCTTGTGCAGCTGTGTGGCTTTCAATGTGTAAAAGTGCAGCTGTGGATTCTTGGCTCAGAATCTCTGTGAATCTTCAGGAATACAACAGCCAAAAGTTTGCATACATTCCTCATAGGGATTTTTCATAGCCTGGTTGTGTCCAAACTTTTGAGACCTCAAAAGTCTCCACTTTAGATGTCCAAACTGTGCAACTTTAAATAACAAACGAGCAATGTGTATGTGTATGTATGAAGGTCCCTTAAAAGGTTTCAAACAATAATAAACCTGTACTTTCACAATACAGCTTCCAGAATTCTATGCTAAGGTACATGTAACCCTTAAATATTCCAGACATCAATACTTAAATGACAAATGTATAAGTACAGATGCAGCAACGAGTATCCGAAAAAAAAACTTTCCTTTGAAAATCTGGGGCAATCTTCCCAGTAATGCGCTCACAACATTTCTCTGTGACATTTCTGCAAACAGACTAATGGCCCATCGGATTAACAAAGTGGAGGTCCCTGGCAGTCTCATTCAGTTTGACATTGGACTGCAATTCGTCCTGGACAGGAGTGTCTTTTGCTGTCTTCGCCCTCCATCCCCCCCATCCAAAAAAAAACCCCCCCCCCCTCCCCCCCCTCCCCCCCTTCCCCCCTCCCCCCTTCCCCCCTTCCCCTCCCTTCCCCCCCTTCCCCCCCTCCCCCCCGTCCCCCCCGCTCCCCCCCCTTCCGCCCGCCTCCCCGCACCTCCCCCCCTCCCCCCCTTCTTTTCCCCCCTCCGGGCACCAGCCCGCCCCCCAAGCGCACCCTCCCTCCCCGCCCTTGCCGAAGCGTCCCTACCCCCCTTGCCCGCCCCTCCCTTTCCCCCCCCGACCCCTCCCCCTCCCTCCCGCCTCGCACCCCTTGTTCCCCCTCCGCCTTGCCACCCTCCCCCCCTGTCCACCGTCCCCCCTCCGCCCTTCCCCATCCCCCTGGTCGGCCCTGCCCCCTCCCCCCTGTCCTCCCCGCTCCTCATCCACTCCACCCCTCACTCCCCGCTTCCCTGCCGTCCGCCCCTTCCTGTGCGGCCCTCCCCCCTCACCCCTATCCCCCTTCGGCCCCCTCTCCCCAGACTCATGCGCCTCGGTCCCCCCTTCTCCCCCTCCCCCTCCCCCCGTTCGGCCTCCCCTCCCCCTTCGCCCCTCCCTCCCTCCACCCTCTTCAGGTTGCCCCTTATCGCCGCCTCAGTTTCCCCTGGTCCCCTATTTCCCCCTGTCCCCCTTATTGCCCCACCCTCCTGCGCCCTTCCCTCCTGTTCGTGCGCCCTCCCCCCCCGACGTTCACCCTTTCGCTCACTATTCCCCCTTCCCCGCTTGCGGCCCCTCGCTCCCATTGTCCGCGGCTCCCGTTCCGGTATAAAGTTTGCGCGCCGCCGGCCACTGGTGGCCCCCTTCCCGGCCCTCCCTTCCCGCCTTCCCCTCCCCCTCCCCCTCCCTATGCAGCTTCTGCCTGTCAGCTCCTTATTCAGTTGCATGCTTCTCTGCTCTGAAGACTGACAGTGTCTGTTATAGACACATTGTTTCAATCCCTGCTCTATCCACATAGTCAATGGGTTGCTATAGCAACCTCTCAGCCCTCTTATGTGAAAATGGGCTATTCTACCTCCCGTGTCTGCTGACAAGATAAGTCAGTCCCATTACTTTCCTGTGTAACACTTCTCCCCTTACTTCCTTTTCAAGCCAAAGGACACTGAGTGAGTACCTTCCATGCTTCACTCCTGGCAAAGCCACTCCGTTTTTACACGTCCTTCCTTTGATACAGAGCACTCTTCTTAGAGAAGCACTCTCTACCACACTACTACACCTACAAGCACCTTGAATTTCCCTGACTTTTGCAATAAAGCTAGAAAAGACAAAAGGACTTGTTGTGCTTTGGAAGAGGGAAAGGATGAGTTAAGCTATCTGGCCCATCTGACTTAATGGGAGGAGAGATAAGAGTAAAGGATGACCCCTATAGCGGGCTTGAAGTGTTAGGGAGATTGTGTTGAGGGCTGAAGGAGTGGCTCAGTGAGTAAAGGCCCTGATACTGTGAGTTTGAAGCAAGGGAGCCTGGTTCAAATCCCAGTGTGAGCACCTTGTCATCTTGGGCAAGTCACTTTATCACCTTATACCTCAGGCACCAAAAAATAGATTGTAAGCTCTATGTAGCAAGGACTTGTGCCTGCAAAATCTCTGTACAGCACTATGTACACTAGCAGTGCCATACTAGAAAAAAAATCCATTATAATATTATTATTAGTGACAGTGAGGGAGAGTGTTGGTGTAGGGGTGGCAGGGGAAAAGAATATTAATTCTGTTTTGTACTCTACGTGTGTTGCTTCAGGTAGTGGTAAGACATCCAAGAGGAGATTGCAGAGAGACAGTTGGAGACACGGGTCAGGGAAAGAGAGATATATTTGGGTGTCATTGGCACAAAGATGATACTGAAAGCAAAAGGATTGTATTAGTCACCAAGAACTCCAACAGAAATAGGGAGTGAAGAGGAAGAAGGAAACACTAAAGGAGTGGTTGGAAAGGTAGGACGTGCGTTACAGAGGCCAACATGGAGTCCTATAAGCTTATGCCGACCATGTTATACAGTTTTTGTAGCATAGCCTGGGTTAAAGAAGTGCATGGTCAACAAACTACTCACTGACAGTTATTTAGACCTTTTAGGTTTCAACAGTGCTGAGGATGGTTACTGGCCTTCTAATGGGAAACTGGTAGTGACTACAAACCAGGTACATAATCCCTTCGAAACATTTAGGCAATTTCTAGTGAATACATCCACAGTGAAGGCAATGTGTTGTGATTTTAAAAACTTTGCAATTTGTCAATTAAGTTTTAATTCTAAATCATAAAAAAAAGTAATCTAATTAAAGATTTTAACCCTCTAAGTGCTGGATGGTACCCCCTGCCGCAGACCATTCTGGCATCTGGGTCATGGGATCATATGACCACAATCTGCCCCTGACATCAGGAACTGAAGAGGAAGCCCTCCTCTTTTTCTATTTTGTTTGCCATGGTGCCACTTAAATTGACTTTGCCCCATCGTCATGGGGCTCTTAAACGTTAAAGCAGTCATTCGCGATGCTCATTTTTCAAACTTATTTTTTTAATTACTGTCATTTTCTGAGCTCTGGTCCCCCAGATTCCCAAGATATGCGAGTTTGTATTCACAGGATTAGAACACTTGTCCAGTGGACAGATTGTGGTTCAGTGTTCAGTGTCACAGATTTCCATTACTGACCTTAGCAACCATATTAGTTTTTTTCCTTTTGTTACCAGCAAATTCCACTGATATTTTTGACCCAAAGCATCCCTGGACCTCAGGATAGCATAGAGAATGGAACTAGGGGGTCTCTTGAGCAAACAGTGTTAATTTCTACTCCAGGGACCCCTTGCTTTTCGTCATACTTACCTCCGTAGGTGCTGCTGGTGCTCCATGTGTCACGGTTGTGCTCGCCAAAAACCTGGGTCGGACCGCGTGACTGAGGTGGGGTTGTAAAAGCACCGAATTTAGACCGCGCAGGCTGATCCGGATTGCGCAGTTCGTAGTCATACGTAGCAGTGTCAGGACTGGAGAAGGCAGCATCGTCAGTGGATAAGCCAGGGTCAGGACTGAGACATCAGGGTAAACATTGTTCAAGCAGGAGTTCGGCAACAAGTAGTCAGGAGTTCCCCGCTTCAGCTTAGGAGCGCGGGAGTGGACTCTGCACGTGCGGCGACCATGACACATGGTACTGGTCTCAGGAAGTGATAGGTAGACCGGAGTGGGCACACCACCAGGCAGCAGTGGTAGATCAGTGCTTCAGCGCAAGAGTCCTGAGTGGGCTGGAGAATCCTCCGCTTCAGTGCAGGAACCAGGACACGGCCTCTGCAATAGAGAATGAGCAGCAGGCCCCAGGAACCAAGGAGCTGAAGACAACACTGGGGAAAACCTCCGCTTCAGCACAGGAGACAGGAACAGACCGCTGCGTGACACTAGCAGCCCGTCTAGGAAACATGGAGCTGAAGTCAACAAGGAGAGTACTCCGCTTCAGCAAGGAGACAGGAACGAACTCTGCGTGAATTGGGAATAGAACTAGGAGATTAGAACACAACCGAGCCAAGCCATAGGGCTTGTGGAGAACACTTGTGAAAACCAGGAAGGGTTATGCTGACACGGAGGATTGTGGGGATGGGATGCAGTACTAAAGGCCAGGGGCAAGCCCAGAGGAGGGTGGTGATAGGCACGCTCCAATGAGTGAGTACAAGGCTTGTTTGCAGTGATAGCTTGCACAGCTGCAGTAGATACCAGAGGGGTGTTCAAGGACTGCACAGGTCTGTGAGGCAAAGTAGCAGTGTAAAGAGGTGGGATTCCTTACATTACCCCCCCGTACGGAACTCTGGCCAACATGACCACTCATAGAGTTGGGGGAACTGGAATTATCTGAAATGTCTAGGATTGGAGGAAGAGTCATGTTCCAGAGATCGTGGTCACTCCTTTGGGTACCCCCCACAACCAGTGAGAACTGCGGCCAGAAAGGCCCACACATGGTCCGGGACAATGAGTTGTTCCTAAAGTTTTTAGGTGGAAAGGGGATCCCTAAACGAGCAGTTCCTTGGTGAGTACTGTTCTAGGATATGAGAGTGGTGGTGAGAAGACATCATTGGTACGTGGTTGCCACCGAAAATGGCTTGCAATCCAGCTGTGAAGAACCAGAGGGTTCTGGAGCAGAAACGCGCAGAAGAAGAACAAGAACCCACTGGGAGCCCAGTCCTTAGTTAATGGGACAAGAATTGGATAGGGCCTTGCCTGATAGGTGATCGGGAAATATATTACCAGGGCGACCTTCGGGACAGACAAAGTCTTGGCTGACCTGTGCATGTAGGAATTTGAGAGGGTCTTCTCCTCCAGAGGTCTCCAAGGTAGTGGTCAGCGAGGGTATAGGGTGGGTAAGAGCATTTCCCGGTATTGGTATGGAAGGTGAGAAGGCAAGCAGTAAACCAGACATAGAGACCGAAATCTTGGGATACGTACAGAGTATTTCCAACTCAGAGGAAATAACAGGGGCAACAGAAGGTTCCGAGGGGGAAAACCATGGTTTCACAGAGGCAGAGAAGCAATCATCAGTGGAGCTCCCAAATACTGGGGAACCCTCAGTGGGAGATAGTATTGTCTGGGGATTAGGAATAGGCTTTGGGGCTTTAATATCAGGAACTTGAGAATAAGGCAGAGCAAGGGTAGCGGTGGGAGGGAAGCTAACATCAGAAGCTGAAGTCTGTACTTCAGTGACAGGGGCCTGAGAGACAACAAGCGGCAAGTAGGAACCATGGAAACTCTTAATGGCAGACACCTTAGGAGCACAAGGAGTCTTATCCAAAACTGCAAGGGCCCTAACAACAGGGGTACTTGACATGACAAAAACATGAATAGGCGTGTTTACTAGTGCAAAAATTCTGATAACGGGGCTCCTAGCCAGTGGTGCGGGTGTCTGGGTTTGACTAGAGAGAAAATCAGATATAGTGATAAGTGACTTAGCATCAATCCCTGAAGTTCTAGGTTTGCTGGACATGTGTGAGAAAGTACCCTTTAGGACAGGAGTTTTAATTTTTACCCCGAGTAACCCAACGGTTGCTGGAGCATATTTAGACACAGTGCTGAGGGGCTGAGGTTTAGAAAGGGCAGGAAAACTAAATAGCTCAGATTTAAACACCAGGACTAGTAATATAGGCAGGGTGGTCTCAGACTGTACTAAGGGAGTAACAACAGATATGCTGATCTCTGGAGGGTTTGAATGGGCAGAGAAATCAGGGGAACCAACAGCAAGAACGGCCACTGTAGGAAGAGATTCTGAATCTGAAGGGAGGTTTTTACCTCTCAGAGTATCAGGACCGGCAAGGCAAATTTCAGAGAGAGGGGAAACTGTGTGCAGGCTTCTAGCTAGCACATATGAAAAAGCGTCACTTTTGAGAGCAGGCAGTGTGTCAGCAAACATTCCTGGGAACACAACATGAACCCCAGGAGGGGCATACTGACCGCTGTACGCTTTTAACCCTAAGCTTTGAGAAGGGGAGAACACAGACAGTACACGGGGGGTAATCATACCTGTACTGATCTCTGAAGTGGATATTTGATAAGGAGTGTCTGGGAAACCAGAAATGACTGCAGATAACACGACGTGGGGACTATGCGCTGAAGCAGGGATCATCGTTCTCTGGGTGACAGACTGGTTCAGCGAAATACCCGGGAATGGGAACTCTGCAACCAAGCTTAGGGAAAAACTTGGTAACTGAATACATTTAACTGAAATCAGAACTTTAGCCGAAGTTTCAGGGGGCACGGCAGCTGACACTTGAGCTGAAGCAGGGGTTTTATAGCAAAAACTAACTAAGGACTCAGCAATGTTGGGGAAGTCATTTAATGCAACCTCTGCTGTCGGACTTGGGGACACATTCTCTGAGGCTAGAATGGAGGCATTAGCTTGGAGGCAGCAAGAGTTTACAGGGGTTAATGCAGATAGTACCTGAGAGTAAAAAATAGGGAGCTTTAACTCTGTAATGGGAGACACAAGGGATTTCTCCTTTGGAGCTAGGGACGTGACCTTGGCTGGCGAAGGACAGGGATTTAACAAAGGAGACTCAAAGAGCTGCCCCACAGGGATTAATACAGAAATGACCCTGGGAACAGAACTTAGAAATTCAAGCTTAGAACGTGGAAGTAGAAGGGATTAGTTCTCTGACAGGAAGGGCGCACAGGACCACAGCAGGGGTTAAAGCAGGAAAAACCTCAAGGGCTGGACTGGGAGATTCAGAGTTAGAAATAGAGGGAAAAAGGGATTCGTTCTCGGATACTAGAGCCTTAGTGATGGTTAGAGAAATATATGAATACTCCAGGGGAACCTCACAGAACTGATCAGCAGGGGTTAACGTAGACATATCATTGGTGTCAGAGTACCCTGGCATAAAATCAGGGCTAGGGACCTTGGCAGCTTCTACGTTATGGGGCAGTGATAGTGGGTTAGTTTAGTCATTTCCTGGAGAGGGAGATACGTCCCCAGGTTTAGCGACAGGACTGGCAGCACAGGGGGACTGCCATGCGGCAGCCTAGCTGGTGAGGAGAGGGTCCTGTTCCTTTATGCAAATGTCCAAAGTCAGGGAAAGTACATAGAGTGTGTTTTGTGCATGAGCCAACATGAAGAGAGGGTCCTGTTGTACTAGGTGAATGTCCAATGATAAGGCCAAGGCATAGAGTGCATTTCAGGCGTTGGCAAGTTTGATAGGATTCACATTATCCCAGGTTAAAGGGGAACCAGGGGAGTAAACACAAGCGGCCAGAGACTGTTTTAAGTCCTTGAGGCAGTAAGCCTTACTAATGAGATCATTATGGCATCGGCGTTGCAAAGGGGTTAAACCTGCTAACATAAACGGATCTTCCATCCGAGGTAGTATTTCGCATAGATACTGGGACTGGTCTGCAGGCCGGGACAGGATTTCAGACAGAAACTTACCAACCCTCACCACAGGGCGGTCCGAGTTTGTGGAGCCGAGCAGACTGTCACGATTGTGCTCGCCACGGACCTGGGTCGGACCGCGTGGCTGTGGTGGGGTTTTAAAAGCACCGAACTTAGACCGTGCAGGCTGATCCGGATTGCGCAGTTCGTAGTCGTACGTAGCAGGGTCAGGACTGGAGAAGGCAGCATCGTCAGTGGATAAGCCAGGGTCAGGACTGGAGACATCAGGGTAAACGTTGTTCGAGCAGGAGTTCGGCAACAGGTAGTCAGGAGTTCCCCGCTTCAGCTTAGGAGCACGGGAGTGGACTCTGCACGTGCGGCGACCATGGCACATGGTACTGGTCTCAGGAAGTGATAGGTAGACCGGAGTGGGCACACCGCCAGGCAGCAGTGGTAGATCAGTGCTTCAGCGCAAGAGTCCTGAGCAGGCTGGAGAATCCTCCGCTTCAGCGCAGGAACCAGGACACGGCCTCTGCAATAGAGAATGAGCAGCAGGCCCGAGGAACCAAGGAGCTGAAGACAACACTGGGGAAACCTCCGCTTCAGCACAGGAGACAGGAACAGACCGCTGCGTGACACTAGCAGCCGGTCTCAGGAAACAAGGAGTTGAAGTAAACAAGGAGAGTACCCCGCTTCAGCTCTGGAGACAGGAACAGAACTCTGCGTGAACTAGGGAATAGAACTAGAGAGATTAGAACACAACAGAGCCAAGCCATTGTGGCAGAACACTTGTGAAAACCAGGAAGGGTTATGCTCGGCACAGGAGGATTGTGGGGGTGCAGAACTTAAAGGCCAGCGGGCCAATCCCTGGAGGAGGGTGTGAAGGCACTGCTCCAATGAGTGAGTGCAAGGCTAGGTTGCAGTGATAGCTTGCACAGCTGCAGTAGATACCAGAGGGAGTGTTCATGGACTGCACAGGTCTGTGAGGCAAGGTAAGCAGTAAACTGAGGTGTGGATTCTTTACACCTGAGGTGTGGATTCCTTAATCTCCCGTAACATACATGCCAATTGGAAACCGTGACAAGTTACATTGCAGCTTCCTATTGTCTCTTATGCCATGGGACATTTAAGTCCCCATATTGTTTACCTAACTGGGGATGCTACCAGGGGCGCCTGTGCAGGTAAGTAGCTCAGGAAACATGGTCCACTGAGCAATTGATCTCCAGAAACTTCCTGCTTCATACCTAATAAAGAAGAAAATCTTAGGCAGAACACATTCAAGGGCCCATTCAGGCAACTATAAAGTACGTAACATACAGAACCCCAATAAGCTCATATTGAACCCCCAAAATAACGACAATATATATATGCGTATAGGTGTCAAAGAGGAGTGCTACTGAGCATGGCAATATATATTTAAAACCAGAGACAGAACATGAAACACAGACAGAGCTCAGTGCTACATCCATTAACACAGATACACGTACATTCCTATATTATATCCGTGTATCTGTGTTAATGGATGTAGCACTGAGCTCTGTCTGTGTTTCATGTTCTGCTCTGGTTTTAAATATATATTGCCATGCTCAGTAGCACTCCTCTTTGACACCTATACGCATATATATTTGTATATATATATATATATATATATATATATATATATAGGCACTGTACCGTGTATCTGTGTTAATGGATGTCGCACTGAGCTCTGTCTGTGCCTATATATATATATATATATATATATATACTATATATATGTATATAAAGATATCTTTTGAATAAAATGGTCTTTTAGTTTAACCCGTTGGCCAAAGTGCTGTAAGCCCTTGAGCCCCTCCAAGGCAGACCACATCTGAAGGGTTCTAACACTAAAATAATTTCTTAATAACCTGTACATTACCAGGAAGAATGATTTATAATAAATCTGTCAAAATTAGTTGCATAGTTCTAAGTCTGATTTAAGCTCTTATTACCCTGTACATTACCAGGATAAGCACTCTGTATTAGATTTGTCACAATCAAACTGTATGCAGGTTCCACACTCATGGGAACCTGCATACTGTACAGTTTGATTGTGACAAATCTAATACAGAGTGCTTTTCCTGGTAATGATAAGAGCTTCAATCAGACTTAGAACTATGCAACTCATTTTGACAGATTTATTATGAATCATTCTTCCTGGTAATGTACAGGTTATTAAAAATTTATTTTAGTGTTAGGACCCTTGAGATGTGGTCTGCCTTGGAGGGGCTTAAGGGCTTACAACATTTTGGCCAAAGGGTTAAATTAAAAGACCATTTTATTCAAAAGATATCTTTATATATACAGTTAGGTCCGGAAATAATTGGACACTGATACAAGTTTTGTTATTTCGGCAGTTTACCAAAATAAATTCAAGTTACAGTTAAATAATGAATATGGGCTTAAAGTGCAGTCTATCTGCTTTAATTTGAGGGTATTCACATCCAAATTGGAGGAAGGGTTTAGGAATTACATTTCTTTAATATGTAGCCCCCACTTTTTCAAGAGACCAAAAGTAATTGGACAATTGACTCAAAAGTTGTTTCATGGACAGGTGTGGGCTATTCCTTCGTTATTTCATCATCAAATAAGCAGGTAAAAGGTCTGGAGTTGATTCCAGGTATGGCATTCACATTTGAAAGCTGTTGCTGTGAACCCACAACATGTGGTCAAATGAGCTCTCAATGCAAGTGAAATAGGGCATCCTTAGGCTGTAAAAAAAAAAGAAAATCCATCAGAGAGATAGCAGGAACATTAGGAGTGGCCAAATCAACAGTTTGGTACATTCTGAGAAAATAAAGAACGCACTGGTGAGCTCTGCAACACAAAAAGGCCTGGACGTCCATGGAAGACAACAGTGGTGGATGATCATAGGATCCTTTCCATGGTAAAGAAAACCCCCTTCAGAACATCCAGCCAAGTGAAGAACACTCTCCAGGAGGTAGGCATATCATTATCCAAGTCTTCCATAAAGAGAAGACTTCACGAGAGCAAATACAGAGGGTTCACCACAAGGTGCAAACCATTCATAAACCTCAAGAATAGAAAGGCCAGATTAGACTTTGCGAAACAATATCTTAAAAAGCCAGCCCAGTTTGGGAACAGCATTCTTTGGACAGATGAAACTAAGATCAACCTGTAACAGAAGGATGGGAAGAAAAATGTATGGAGAAGGCTTCGAACGGCTCATGATCCGAAGCATACCACATCATCTGTAAAAAACGGTGGAGGCAGTGTGATGGCATGGGCATGCATGGCTTACAATGGCACTGGGTCACTAGTGTTTATTGATGATGTCACAGAAGACAGAAGCAGCCGGATGAATTCTGAAGTGTATAGGGATATATTGTCTGCTTAGATTCTGCCGAATTCAGCGAAGTTGATTGGACAATGACCCAAAAGCAACCCTGGAGTTTTTTAAGGCAGAGAAGTGGAATATTCTGCAATGGCCGAGTCAAGCACCTGATCTCAACCCGATCGAGCATGCATTTCACTTGCTGAAGACAAAACTTAAGGCAGAAAGACCCACGAACAAACAACAACTGAAGACAACTGCAGTAAAAGCCTGGCAAAGCATCACAAAGGAGGAAACCCAGCGTTTGGTGATGTCCATGCGTTCCAGACTTCTAGCAGTCATTGCCTGCAAAGGATTCTTGACAAAGTATTAAAAATGAACATTTTATTTAGGATTGTGTTAATTTGTCCAATTACATTTGAGCCCCGGAAATAAGGGGACTGTGTATGAAAATGATTGCAGTTCCTAAACGTTTCATACGATATTTTTGTTCAACACCTTGAATTAAAGCTGTAAGTCTGCACTTCTATTGCATCTCGGTTGTTTAATTTCAAATCCATTGTTGTGGCATACGGAGCCAAAATTAGGAAAATTGTGTCAGTGTCCAATTATTTCCGGACCTAACTGTATATAGGCAGTGTAACGTGTATCTGTGTTAATGGATGTAGCACTGAGCTCTGTCTGTGTTTCATGTTCTGTCTCTGGTTTTAAACTATAAAGTGCGCCAATGTTGGGAAGTTGCCGCTATATACATTTCGGTCCATATGTATTAAGCGTTTCTATTCCATAAGACACATTCCAGCGCCAGAAGTCCCTTTAGGGTTCTTCACTTGAGGACACTTGTCTTCCGGTGCTGGAAGGTCGTTTATGGAATGGATTCAGTTCGTGCATATAACCCTTTATCCAGATTACAGAGTAAAGAGCAAAACAGTTTTTTAAACATTGATATTCTTGCCATGCTTCATTTTCGTACTTCACATTGAGGAGTGAAATACCAATTTTTTTTTGCGACTCAGTATACATAGAGGGTTGATTGCAGTTTAATAATAATGTAAAAATAAATTCCCTCCAATATTCCAAACACTTAAAATGGCATGGAAAAACAAAAAGATTATAATGTACACTTGTAGACCTGTGAGATTTTGAAAGCTCTGTTCGCCACTTATATTCTCATAAAAAGCAAATGAGGTTCTAGAGAGGTCTTGCAGACAACTGTGCTACAAATGTGCTGCAGATATCCAGTCACAGAGATGGCTGCGTGAATACCTCTCTATTTAAATAACTATATACAGTATATGAAAAACAAAAAGTATACACATACTGCACATGCAGTTTTTTTTTTTAAATAGCCAGCACAAGCTTAGTAGCAAGACAACTTAACCTGGATTGTTGTACTTTTTGTACTGTATGTTTGCGTGTTGATCTGAATGATATTTTTGTAGACTTATTTTTTTTTTAGATCAGTGAAATAGCTGCGTATTCAGAGCAAATATATTTGTACTTATCTACAGCTGCCATTTACATATATACAGTTCACCGTTCAAACTTGCATGATCTGTTTGTTCTTCAAAACTCCTAATATAAACTTAAACATGGCTTCACCTGTTATGGAAAGCATTGTGCAGTCTCTTTAAATATAGACGATTTACTGTTGCCTTAAGGCAATATGTGTTTTAAAAACATGGGACATGCTACCTTTAGGCAGAAGCAATTCTTTAAAAATATTAAAGTAGGCGACATATGGTTGTGCTGTGCGGTGTCACAATGTTCTGGAGATGAAGGTTCTTTGCCTCAGTGAGACATGCCATGTTTTAAATTAAACATGATATCAGATGGCTCATGCTTTAAACAGTAAAATATAGAACTTTGCCAGGCAAAAATTTAAATTGAGTATTTTTTGCTTTTGAATTACCGAATTTTAATTGCTGCAGACGGCCACCTGCTAATTTGTACGTTTGTAAGTACGTTGTGTGAGTGCGGTAGATGTGGATTTTTTTTATTTTTAAACATGGGGTGGTGGGTTGTATCACAGATTGAATCGAGCTTTGTGCTAGGGCAAATAAAATGGGAAGAAGAACGGAAGGAAAACTGGATACTTTCCCACGGTGTGGAAAAGCCCAATGATAATTATCACCTCATAACAGATTACATTTTGTAATTTCACCAGACATGGCTCAGTTTAATTTTGCACTGCATTACCATTTATACATTTATATCTTTGCATATCAAGAGTATACTGCAGCAACATGCACAATCAATGCTGAGACATTAGCATGACTTAGGGCAGGGATTCCCAACATGGGGTTCATGAGGTCTCTTTAAAGGAGTTTGCCAAATATATGTAGTGGTGGATCCCAGGCAGTATAGTGGGGTGTTGTGGAAATGGAGTTTGCGGTCAGCGCAAGTTGAGACAGAACATATATAAAAAAACAGCAATTAGATTTGTGTTATAGAAAATTCAAATGCAGGAACCTGACGAAGCACGGAAGTGAGAAACGCGTTGTTCCTGTCGGTACATGCACTATTTTGACCCACAGCAGCCACCATAGCCCAGTGAGCTCCTTGCTAGCAGTCCCACTGACGGACGCGGAAGCGGGAGCCAACCGCAGCGGAGGACTCAGAGAGGCATTGAGGCATTGTAGCAGTTTTTTTATTCATGTAAGTTGCTTATACTTCTGTTTTTATGTTATATAAAACATCTTTAACTTTACACTTTGCGTGCAACTGTCATCCTAACACAGGTCACGGGAGAGACGTGGGTCTACCACTTCAAGTTTGACGGTGTGATATACACGTCACACAGAGGAGAGACATTTATTGTCTAAAAACACCTTGATAGGAATTTGACTCACACACAGCCGTGTGAGAAGAATTATATTTATATTCATATATACAGTACATATCCCATTCATTGTCTAACACAGATTATTCAGCATTTGAATTTTATATAACACAAATCTAATTGCTGTTTTTTTTATATATGTTCTGTCTCAACTTGCACTGACCACAAACTCCATTTCTACTGCCTCATGATGATCAAGGGATGATCCTTTCCTGGTTAAGCAGCATCTCAACAGAGAGGCCAGTATATTGAGTATTATTTCTGGTTGTATCTCTTATATTCATCTCAAGTGCATCAAAACTTTTGTGGATTATGTTTACAATTTCAATAGGGAGCGCCATAGTTTATTTCTTAAAATAGTGGGGTGTTGTGCCTGTGGGGGACTGCACACTTAGTAAAGCCACAAAGTTCACCATAGCGTGGGTGGTATACTGTAGCTGTCAATTACAGAAGGAGCTTCCAAAGTCACTCCCCACAATGCTTTACATCCACAGAGGCAAGGCATCGTGGGGCATGACTTTGGAAGCTCACACATTACTTGACAGCTATACCACCTATGATGTCTGTACACACTGAGGTGCAATTTTGAGGCCTTACGACTGTTACCCCACAAGCTCAGGACACTCAAGTTGGCTTGGATCAGTCAACCCGTTTTGATAGCAATTGTCTGTTGAATAGACAATATAATATATTAATTAGGGTTCACTGAACAAATATTTTCTAGCAGGGGGTGCACAATGTAAAAAATGTTGTGAACCACTTAGGGGGAGATTCACTAAAGGCTAATGAGAGTTATTGCACCCCGATTCTGCAGTAATCGCTACTGACTTGGTTGAGTGGGAGTCATGGGTTAACGTTAGTTGAGAAATAAAAACCAAGATTTTCACCCAAATTAGTGAGCCATGCATTTTCAAATTTTACAAGGAGTTGAACAAGTAAATGTCCCAGGGCAATACCTGAGAAATAAACTGATTTAAATATTGTTCATAGGAATCTCCACGTGTAATATAAGGCTACGGTCCCGCTGGAAGCTGCTGCATGCGTACCTGGCGTCCTGGCAACGCGTGCACAGCAATGGACCACGATCTGCGGTCTGCAGGCAGAGTTCTCAGGCGCAGGGGGTGGCCAAAACGGGGCGTGTTGGGAGCGGCAATGACGGGGGGCAGGCCATGATGGCTTTTATGTTAAAAAAGAGTCGATAAAGTCTCCCACCGCTCGCTCTCCCCCCTCCACCCCTGCAAATGCTGCACGAGGGGCCATGCATCAAAGAAGCTGAAGAGGAGGATTCAAAGTGGACGGTGATCAGAGGGGCAGGGCAGGAGCAGGAGCAAACCGCCTCTCTGATTGGCTCCCTGGCACACCACGTGACGTATCGCTGTATGGGAACACAATCCTCTTGTAGCCTCGGCTGGCTGTCACGTCAAAGTGTGTAGTGAGCCAGGAAGCGAGGGGGCACTGGGGACAGCTAGGGAGAAGGTAAGGGGCTGGTGAGAGGCGCACCTGGCCGCACGCGCCGCCGGTGGCACTGGGAACCTAGCCTTAGTTACTCTATTGGAAGGTATATAAGTTGATGTTCAATTTGTTTTAAGTTCTTATGGAACATTGGCAAACCGAATTTGGGCAAATGTGCACATCTCTAGTTATACAGTGTTCTAACTGCTTATAATATTCAAAGATTATCCAAAAATATATGTGATAAAAGTAATTGGGCTAATCAATCAATCAGGATCATTCCATCTACAGTGATGGAAAGGCAATACAATTGTATGCATGTTGAACAAGGGATGTAATCCAAGTTAGAAAGATTTAAAGCAAGGCGTGTAGATCTGTCGTGGTTAAAAACAAATGTAAGCATAAGATGAAACCATAAGAGGGAGAAAAAGAAAGTTGTGAAAAGAAAGAATGGAATGAGAGGAATCATAAAATACTGATATAATGTCTAAGGTGACGTTAATTACACCATGCAGGTGCGCCGACGAGTATTCTAAAACTTGCCTTAAACTTGACTTGGAAAATCTGGGGCTATCACCAACAAGATCCAGGTACATACTGGGTACATGGTGCAAACATTTCAGTGACATTTCTGCAGAGACTAATGGCCCATCAGATTGACACAGCAGGGGTCTCTGGCAGTCCCATTCAGCTGTTAATTCGATGGGCCATTAGTCTGTCTGCAGAAATGTCACGGAAATGTTGCAGCATGTACCCAGCATGTACCTGGGTCTTGTTGGTGATTGTCCCAGATTTGTTTTAGAATACTCGTCGGCACTACAGTAGATGAGTGACCTAGGTCTCATTTTTACTCAACTGATGATACCAATAAAGCAGCATTTCAGAGCGCCTGATTGATGTCAATGTTAGTCATGTGGGAAGCAGCTACTGTAGTTTCCTCACCTGACGATAATGAAAAAGTTGAGTTGAAAAACATTTACATGTATTAGTGAATGAGACAATACTGAAACCTCAGCAACCATGCTGGATATGTAGTCCAACAAATTAGTCGATAGGCAACATGCTGCTTTGGCGGTGACAAACCAACACAAAACAGAGATTTTAACAGGTGTTGTGTTTTAGGAATGCTAGTACACAGACATGATATACAGTTAATATCTATGCAATCTTTTCTGCTCTTAAAAACGTTGCTTTCCTTACCAAATGAAGAGCATTCCTTCTCACATCACCTCCTAAACGTTAAATATTTGTAATAAAGCGGTAGCATCTCTGAAATGTGATAGAACAACATGGAAGAATGGAATCATTTGCCAGTTTAATTAGTCTGCTTTTGCCCCCTCTCACTTAACAGGGAGAGCCAAACAATAAAGATGATGAAATAAGACGGGGATTCTGGGGCAACTAATGGCAACTCAGACTCACTTATAGTTATCTTTAAAAGTTAGTAAAGTTTGAGTATTTGAGTATCTGTATTTTACATCCTTCCATGATATTGGACAGGAGTGCAGCTTTTAAATGTTTAATCAAGGCACTGTATGTGCAATTGCAAATCTTCCAATTGCCAGGAACACAGATATACCTATAGGCCACATTTGAAAATTATGTGCACAACAAGCTCTTTGGTTGCATCTCTTTTTGCAACTACAAATTTAGCAAAGCTTACTGCCATTGGTACCGCGAAAGGGTGCGAGATTCCAGCCACGGGAACACTTAGTGCACAGGCAGCCAACAGAATCCCATCCTGCGGTGTTGTGGTGTTTTATTTTTTTTAATTGCAATCCAGAATGTGTTCAGAATATTGCAGAGTGAATATCTTTGTCAAGAACTTAACATGTGTTTTTATAGTTTAACTGATTTCAGTGGTGGTCAATTATTTAGGTGGAAAATAAATTATATTTCTCTACTGTACCTTTTAAACATAAGACAGATCCTTGTTTCATAGAGACACTTGGGGACATCCAGAAAGCCAGAGAAGAGGAAAGATGAAGACAGCTTTGTATAAGACACTACAGTATTTCTCCAACACCTCACCCGCTTTGTTTGTACTGTACATGGTTAACTAAGAACAACAATTTAACGCCCCACTGCTAGACATTTCAAATTACTTGCAAGATGTCAGGGAGACATCTAGACCACCTCACAAAGCCTGCTGGAACCCAGCAGAGCATCCCCATTTCCCTGCACTGGCAGTTCCCGCGAGAATATTGGAACATGATTGACCACATGTGGATGGTCATATTCCCTAGCAGAGTAAGTGTGAATATGGTACCTACTCCAATATTTGCACGTTGTGTTTATTTACAAGTGATATATAGAATATACTGTAGTGTTTGAACTCTCTATTACTGTGTGTTTTGTAGAGGGACCCTGGCTGAGCTGACACGCTCCTCTTGCTCAGGCTGAGTGAGGAGGAGGATCACAGACAGCCTCCTTGGCACAACCTGGTTGGGGCCCATGACCTCCCGCGGTGGTTGAAGGAGGGGGGCAGCAACTACAAGGGGCCGGATGGGAAAAAGAGGATATTGTGTTCTGATCCTGTGAATATCATTGTCTGCAGTTTGCAGTACTGTCAGTGTATCAAGTGCAGAGGGTTGACTGTGTAGATCATTTATGTTAAAGACACACTAACACCACCTATCATTATTGTAAAGTAGTACAGCAGGCACAAAACACCATTTGGCAGCCGCGGCTCAGTTGCAGTCATGGGGCTGCAACATGTAATGAAGTGCCAGGGAATTACACGTGGGTTTGCAAGGTCACTGGAAAAAATAAGTCGTGCTACATCTGTACACTGCCGCTGCATCTGATGTGAGATGGTTTCTTAACAGCAGAACAGGTCAGGAGACAAAACTGCAGAGTTCTGGTCAACTTTTGGTAGGATTCATGGGCTGATACAGTTAATAATAGGCCAGTTTTCGATGGCTATGGTGTCGACTTACTGTAGCATCTCTTCTCCTTCCTTCTCAGGCACATTTCAATCTAAGCATACCAGTATATAATTCAATAGCTATGTCATAATCAGTCTCAGATAGTTTAATTATGGTTATGTAAGATTAAGGACGATGCTGGTTTTGGGTTTGGAGTATAGGTTTATAAATTCTAAAGCTTAGATGTAAAGACAACTGAGCTTCACACCAATTTATTCTGATGTTCTTTGTAGTGTAAAACTACTGTATCTCTCCACACTCGAACTGCTTCCCTGCTGTCTATATTCTGTACAGTAACATTATGAAGGATTTCCAGCTTAATTTATATTCATACTGCTAAATGTTCAGTAGGAAGGTAGATTGTTAGTGCATACAAAGTGTAATCTGGCTTCAAAAATGTGTGTTAAAAAAAATCACAAAGGGAAAAAAAATGCATCAGACAGTAAGATTTTTATATTCAACTCCAGCTAGCATAAGACTGCTAAAAATGCACAGCTGGCTTGATGATGAGTGACAAATCAAAAGTCAGAGTGAAACTTCCTGATCATCTGAGCCCTCGCCACCCGATTAGCAGAAGAAAAACAGGGCAGATGGAGGGAGACGAAGCAGTGTGGAGTGAACAGATGGCCACCACCAACTTGATATATGAAATTAATAACACTTTCTCAAATACAATTTAGTAGCAGGAATACATTACCTGAATTTTCATAACAGAGAACAGACTTATGTTAAATGAGGTTTTTTTTCAGATTATCATTTTATATGGTATTGGTAGAATTGAAAAAAAAAATGCAAGCAATAGATTTTGTTGCTACGGTTAATTAGACTGTTGATTAGACATTTCTGTGTAGTCATTTAAATTTGCCATTTCCAATCTGGATATTATACTTATAACATAATGACAAAAGTGAAAGTCTAGATTTAAAGAAGGGGGCTATTTCTTTTTACCCCTATCTTGAAATGTCTACGGAGCATCAAAAGGATTCTGATTTTTACTTCCAGATACTGTAGTTTATTTTACATCTAGCTTGGGAAAGCAGGGGCCACCTTGACCTGTAAAACTCAAGGGTTAGACCTAGTTGGGAATGGGATTTCTTACAAGATTAGCTTTACACTTTTTCCTATGCTGAAGCCAGTACTATGACTACTGTATGTACTTCTAGCAACACCATCATTTGAGAAGGCCAAGACTTAACAGGGATAACTGGGCTCCAGAGAGTTTATTCATACGCCCCACTCTTCAGTCTCCTTCTGATGGTCAAGGAAGGCACAAACAGGATCTGTACCTTTCCATTGGTTGCACCTATTCTCAAAGAGAAGCTGCAGTGTAGAAATCTACTTGCCCATAATGCCTGCTTCCATTACTAAAAAGTATGAGCAGGTCAGATATCATCTTGGATTATTGTATCCAGTGCACATGCTCAAACACAGGCTCATGGGAGTTGTATTTTCCCTGATACTCTGAGAATTCATCGAATATAACATTGATATTCAATGCAGTGACATAACATTCAACTTCTAATAGGAATTAAACTGCCTGCTGCTAAAACAGCACTAACTCCTTAGTTACCAAGAAGTCACAGGTGTTATTAAACACCCAAAATAAAAACCTAAAAACATACAATTTGACGGCAGATTTAGCCCATCAAGTCTGCACATTTTTCAACCTGAAGACCCTATTTAAACCTTGAATTTCTTTTGTATTTTGTATAGTATTATGTCTATCCCAAGTATGTTTGAATTCAGTACGAGGCAAAATGGAACTTTGCATTTATACTGTCCGTATCAGGATAATTTATGCTACCGAAACACTCATCTCCTGCTATACTTTATACTGTGCATGCTAGATTGCTTAAAACTGTATCATAAAAAATATGTGCAACAGTGTTCCCCCCCACCCCCCCTGCTGGTAACAAGAGGGCTGAGTCGTCCGCAATGATTTTGGGACACAGGAATAGGCTTCTGGGGTCCATACCCCAGATAATACTTAGCAGTGCAGCGCCTCCATCTGCCGTAGGCTCCAGGGATGTATGTAGACGATCTCCCACGGTAGAACGTGTAACTCTCCCCCAGTTAGATCACACACCAGGCCGGAGGTATATTTCAAACAGGAACAGTTTATTTGTGGGGGCACTTGAGGTATTTTATACCCTTGTGCAAAGCTGACAGGGAGTTCCCATTAGTTGAATGTCTGATTGGGAACTCCTGTGGCTGTGGTACATCCAAGAACTCCAATTCACCCTTTGAGATATTACCATCCAAGAAACCCCTACTAAGGTATTCCTGAAGTTCTGTCTTGAACTCTATGGATGGATTACCCTGCAGTTTTTTATATGTAACTCCATCACTTAGGATTCTCAAGGACTCTTTTTTATAGTAGTCAGAGTCCATTATAACTATGCCTCCCCCTTTGTCCGCAGACTTAATTACAATTTGTTTGTTGTTTTCCAGACTCTTTACTGCATCTTTTTCTAACTTACTAAGATTGTTTTTGGGGATTTTAAACTCACTGGTTGCCTTTTCCATGTCCTGAATGACTAGTTCAGAAAAAGTTTCTAAGAAACTACCCTTCATGTGTTTAGGATAAAACACTGAGGGTCTTTTAAATTGAGTGGTGGAGGACGATCTGCTCTCACTATTTTTATTACTCTGGAGAGTCTCCCTACTTACAGCATCTTTTATAAAGTACTTTTTAAGTGTTAACCGTCTAACAAATTTTTGGGTATCTATGAATAAGTCAAACATATTGGGTCCTTTAGAGGGAGCAAAGTTAAGGCCTCTGGACAAAACTTTTTCCTCAACCTCAGTGGTTTTGTAACTGCTGATATTGAATATATTGCCAACCTCTACCGGTGGTTTGGCTGCTCTGACTTTTTTCTCTTTCCTTCTTCCACCTCTTTTTCCTCTGAATCCTCTATTCTTTTGCGTCTCGCTGACCTGGGGGTGTCTTGTCTCCCCACTGCGTTCTCTACCTCGCTGTTTTTCCGTATAGGGAAATTGTACTCTCTGTCGTGATCTAAAAAAGACAATTGATGTTGATTATTTTCATAGTTGAAAGAAGGTGCATTGAAGGGCCTGAAATTGTTAGATCTAAAAACATTATTATCATACCCTCTATATGCTTCTCTGGGTCCATCATGATAATAATCATGGTGCCCATACCCATCATTCCTATTGGCATACCCTCCTCGTGGTGGGCCATGGTATCTATGATGTTCCTCCCTTACAGGTGCTTGTGGCCTAGCTCCCATGTAGGGCCTATGGGGTCCCATCTTTCTATTTAATGATTTTTCTTTTTCATTGTCTTTTTTTGATTTTGGTTTAATATCTTCCTTTTGTAGCACTTTGTTATTTGGAGTGGATTTCACCTCAACTGTGGGTGTATCCTCTGCAATAATGACTTTCTTTTCAGTTTTCCAGTCCCTTTGTCTATTCTGTTCATAATCTTTCTTGTCCCTGATAAATTTTTTCTGTTTGGAACTAATGACCTCTTTCTCTAATTTTTCTATTCTCTGAGTAATCTTTTCGTCTAGTACCTTGTACTCTTTGAGATCAGAGAATTGGCCTAATTTTTCTTGGATTTCTATAATCTCTTTATCCAAAACTTCTAGGGATTTTGTTCTGTACTGAATAGACAACTGGACTAAACCGAATGCACATGTATCCAGAAGATTGTTCCACTCTTTCATAAAGATCTCATTATCTGTTTCTAGAGTGGGTACCTTGAGGACCCTAAGTCCCCTTGGTATTCTTTTGTGTTCTATATATTTTCTCAATGCTACCACTTCCCAGATCTGCCTCATTTCTTGTGTGAGGAGTTTTTCTACTTTATTAAGGAGTGTATCTAAATTCTCAGTGTCTACATCTATATTCTCTACGTCTGCATCCTCTGAAAATATTTTATCTAGATTACAACTACGAAGTGCTCGACTAGAAAAAAGTGACATGTTTGTGATATGGTTGGCTGCTGATATGCAATAATGGATAGAACAAATAGTGAGGAAAATTTAAACTAAAAGCATGTGATCAGCGCTCAAACCTATAAAACTATACCTAAATATTAACTAAAATAACCAGGTGCTTTACAATAATAAAATGAATATTTAAAGTGTCCCCTATAAGGAAAAATCTAATGTGAATTCCTCACAGCCTGTTGTGGCAGGTTGGGGAATGGCTGCCTTGGGAATATAACAACCCTATCCACAAGGGCTGTATAACATACACAGAGAGATAACAAATGACACAGATAAAACACAGACAATAATTCCCGATCACACACCAGGCCGGAGGTATATTTCAAACAGGAACAGTTTATTACTACACCCTTTGCAGTAACACAACTATGCAGCAGTCGTCTCCTTAGATCAGCTCTCACTGGAGATGGTCCCTGGACTGTCACTACAGGCCAAGGGCACCCGCAGCCATCCTAACTCTTCCCCACCTCCCTAGTGGAGGCAGAGGTATAATCACACTCACTCCTCCCCGCAGGGAAGAGCACATGGGTAGGCCCCAATCTCAAGCTCCCAGTCGTGTGACCTGCCTTACTCAGAGGGAAGGAACAACCTTCAAATTTAGGGTGGTCCTGCCCTTAAGTACAGCCAGAAGGCGGACACCCATTGTCTCGGCTACAACAGGATGTACCAGCCCTTGCTATCACTCAAGTGCAGTACCGAAGGTGAAGTGGAAAACCCCACACCAACTACTGGCAAGCCTGTAAATACCAGGGTTTACTGCCAGCCCATTGGGTAGAATAGTAGCCATGGGGTACCCTGCTACATATGTATTTCAAACACCCCTTATCCATGTAAAATAATTCTGTACTAGTAGGATTGTACTGTGATCTTAAGCATGAGCTGCAAATCAACCGTTCAACAAATACTATATGCATCCACACATACGGGACCCTCACTGAGGCTATTTAGGTAGTGTAACGTACTGACCCAGACATTGCCTGGTTTCAAATCATGCAGGATATGAAACACACTACCTTCCCCAAAAAACACATACACAACCCCCCTCCAATACACACAAACTACCCCCCTCAAAATACACACACACAATTGTGTGAAAAAGAAAGCACACCCTCTTTGAATTCTATAATTTTACATATCAGGACATAATAACAATTATCTGTTCCTTAGCAGGTCTTAAAATGAGGTAAATACAACCTCAGATGAACAACAACACATGACATGACAAATTACACCGTGTCATGATTTATTTAACAAAAATAAAGCCAAAATGGAGAATCCATGTGTGAAGAACTAAGTATACCTTATGATTCAATAGCGTGTAGAACCACCTTTAGCAGCAATAACTTGAAGTACTGGTTTTCTGTATGACTTTATCAGTTTCTCATATCATTGTGGAGGAATTTTGTCCCACTCTTTGTTACAACGTTGCTTCAGTTCATTGAGGTTTGTGGGCATTTGTTTATGCACAGCTCTCTTAAGTTACCGCCATAGCATTTCAATCGGGTTGAGGTCTGGACTTTGACTGGGCCATTGCAACACCTTGATTCTTTTCTTTTTCAGCCATTCTGTTGTAGATTTACTGGTGTGCTTGGGATCATTGTCCTGTTGCATGACCCAATTTCGGCCAAGCTTTAGCTGTCGGACAGATGGCCTCACATTTGACTCTAGAATACTTTGGTATACAGAGGAGTTCATGGTCGACTCAATGACTGCAAGGTTCCCAGGTCCTGTGGCTGCAAAACAAGCCCAAATCATCACCCTCCACCACCGTTCTTGACAGTTGGTATGAGGTGTTTTTGCTGAAATGCTGTGTTTGGTTTTCGCCAAACGTGGCGCTGTGCATTAAGGCCAAATATATCCACTTTGGTCTCGTCTGTCCAAAGGACATTGTTCCAGAAGTCTTGTGGTTTGTTCAGATGCAACTTTCAAACCTAAGCCGGGCTGCCATGTTCTTTTAAGAGAGAAGAGGCTTTCTCCTGGCAATCCTTCCAAACAAACAATACTTGTTCAGTCTTTTTCTAATTGTACTGTCATGAACTTTAACATTAAACATGCTAACTGAGGCCTGTAGAGTCTTAGATGTAACTCTTGTTTTTTTTTTGCAATTTTCTGAGCATTGCACGGTCTGACCTTGGGGTGAATTTGCTGGGACGTCCACTCCTGGGAAGATTGGCAACTCTCTTGAATGTTTTCCACTTTTGAAAAATCTTTCTCACTGTAGAATGATGGACTTTAAATTGTTTGGAAATGGCCTTATAACCCTTCACTGGCGGGAGATGCCATTTTAGCTCATGTAACTCACATGGCGCATTCCGGGGCAAGGGAACCTCCATTTTGGGCACAATTCCTTCACAGACCACGCAGTGACCGTGATTCTGGCAGGAATCCGTTCCTCGTGGGTCCTCACAGCACATAGATTAGCAGTCTACCAAGAGTAGGTTGTACCCCAGGCTAGCAAAGATCCATCTCGATATGCTGTACATGATTTTAGTCCATTACAAGCACTCTGTGGTTCCACATTTTGGCTACTGGCTAGTAGTACTCTGGGTTCTTCCCTTTTAGTACCATTACACCATCCCGATGGCTGCCGGCATCATGGACCTTCTTCAGGGCGACTTAGAACAGCAATAGCCTTCTTGTCTCCAGACCATTCTCCTGATAGGGCTGTCTAGGTCGTTCTTTGCGAGGTTACGAGGGTACGAGGTACACCATCCCCCTGACTACACCTAGCCTCCCTCCTTCATTAGCACTTGTTATGAAAGAGTACCTTGTTACTTCCAGCTTTGTTACTCTGAAAGCCTGTCCTGTTACAGATCTCAGCAGCGCCTCCAAATGTACCAGTGTTTCCCTCACCCGATAGGAGTATTTGTCCATTACTACGGTGTATGGTGCATATACCTGCTGGCAACAGTAGGGCTGAGTCGTCCGCTGATGGTAGTGGGGACACAGGACTAGGCTTCTGGGGTTCATACCCCAAATATCTCTTTAGCAGTGCAGCGCCTCAGTCTGCCGTAGGCTCCAGGAACTGAAGGTGATCTCCCATGGTAGAACTATTACCTCTCCTCCCCCAGTAAGGTCACGCACCAGGCAGGAGATATTTAACAACAGGAACGGTTTATTGTCTTCTGTACAGCACAGTTACACGGTCGGCTTCTGCCCAATGCAGTACTCTCAGCTCTCACTGAAGGATGGTCCCTGGACCGTCACTACAGGCCAAAAGCACCCGCAGCCAACCTAGCTTTTCCCCACCTCACTAGCAGAGGCAGAGGTATGGTCGACACTCACTCTCCACTGAAGGGAAGAGTGGCCCCAATCTCAGGCTTTCTGTTGTGTGACCTGCCTTCCTCAGAGGGGGAAGAACACTACTACATTTAGGTTGGTACTGCCCTTAAGTAGAGCCAGGAGGAGGGCACCAGGTCTGGCTCATGATTGGTCATGCTCAGGCCTGATGTCACCGCCTCCTGTTGTCACCAAATGCAGCTCCTCGGAGGGGGAAAACCCCATAGCAACTACTGGCAACCTGATTGTACCAGGGTTTACTGCCAGTACAAATCCATGTCCTCCTATGTTGCCACAAACAATACAGTACAATCAAAAATACAATCTAATGTCCCCTAACCCCTTAATCACCTTAGCGGTCCTCCCTCCTCCCTCCTCGGCTTCTTGCCATCAAATAAGGCTGCACAGGCTTTTATTGGATTGTGATGTCACATTTTAGTGCAAATGGTTCACACGCCTCTGATTGGCTGTGAAAGCCATGTGTTTTTTTTTATTTTTGGTGACGTCATGTAAAGGAAGTGAAGCCAGCCAATCAGAATGGCTGTGCTTCCTTTCCCTTTAACATGACGTCACAAAAAGCAACATGGCTTCCATCACATGGTATTTCAGCCAATCAGATTGTGGGAACTATATCCCCAATCTGATTGGTTTTAGTAGACCACGTGACAGAGTTTTTTGGGAAAGGATGTGACGGCATCCAAAGGGAGTCACATGGTCTACAACAACCAATTAGGAGTATAATGTACCCACTGTACCAATGAATGGGTGAAGGGTGGGAGTAGTTGCCTCCTGGGTGGGTAGTGGGCGAGGGTGGATTAACCCCTTAATTACTATAGCGGTTAATAACCGCTAAAGTGATTAAGGGGTTAGGGGACATTAGATTGTATTTTTGATTATACTGCATTGTTTGTGGCAACGGAGGATATGGACGGTGATGAGGATGAGGACGGCCTTCATCGTGGCAGCCTGGCAGGGGTGAGTGCAAGTTTTATTTATTTTATTTCTGCAGCTTAATGTTTTATTTGTAATGGACAAATGCACTATTATCTATATTTAGATAATAGTCATTTTGACCATTAATGTACTGAATTTGTTAGGGGGCCGGGGGGTGTATTTATTTCAAAGTATTGCCTGTTATTGTTTTTTGGCCACACGATTGGTACCGCAGGCCAGTGTGGGGATCACCCGAGGGCCCCGGACTCCCGCAGGGATCACCCGAGGGCCCCGGACTTCCGCGGGGTTCACCCGGGGACACCTGCCGACCTGTTGTATTAATTGTGTGGTGAAATTTTTTTGTAAACAATGATTTTATTCATGGCTCCATTTCTTTTGCAGATTCACAGATTACAGGGGGAGCATAGAGGAAAAAACACAAAAGCACAGAAAATCTAAGTGCAGGAGAAATACAAAGTGAAACAAATGTCAGCTCCAATCTTGGCTCTTGTGAAAGGCCTACTTACAAATTGTAAGAATATCAACAGCAGTGTGTAATCAAGGGTTTAGGCAGTTTATCCAAGGCGAGTGTCAGCTCAGCATGGATTGAGGGAGAAGCAGCTCCAGTACTCAAGAAGATGTAGCCCCAATATAGAAAAAGCTACATAGCATATATCAACCAGGTTTAAAAGGTTTTAATCTAAGTGTAAAAATCGCACTTACAATATATCAATAAAAAACAGGCATATCACACTTCAATAGTGTATTGAAGAGACAGCTTGGCACACCAACTCACCGTCCTGCAGCCACCGTAAGATCTCTGTCTTCAGCCTTTACTCCATCGCGTCTCCGCGGGTCTGGGCGTCTGACGTCAGATCTGGTTTTCAGGTAGCAACCTCGCGGCCTGTGACTCCTCTCCAAGAATGCTCCGTATGGTGAAAGGACTCCCACTCTTTCTTTTGCGCCAGCCTTTAGCTGGTGCAAAAATCTGGTGTGCTTCTAAAGTATGATTAACTTATCACAACTTAGTGAATTGCGCCGACTGGCAAAAAAAACGGCGCGTTTGCCGTTTTTTGCTTGATTGGACTTATTTTTTTTCACTTTTTTTTGCAGAAAAAAATGCTTTTTACTGCCGATAAAGCACTGATATCACTGCTAGTGAATCACGCAGCAGGCAGTATCGGTCTTAAAAGCCATTTATCATACATAAAAGCAGTTATCACTGCTTAGTGCATAGCCCCCAAAGAGTGATAAGTCCCTTTTACACTGTCCAATAAACGTGCTTTTCTATTCTGTGGAAATGTGCTGTTTAGAGTTTTAATACAATGTAATATTTTCACTTTTATTTGGCTAGTAAAAGTTTGAGTAACTTGCATCCATCACTGTGCTATCCTGCACCCAGCCATATTCACACCTGCTCTCACCCATGTCTCCTGCCACCTCTTTCCCTGCTAATGTCATTAATACTGTCCAACCTTAAAACTTGCCTCGCAAAAGAAGCATCCCAATAGCCTGCACTCATGGCTACTGTCCCACACCCACAGTCACTTCTACCAACAATTGTGGCCAAGCACTGCCATCTACAGCACTTATTCCCTCACATGCGGTCTCTATATGTCTCCCAACATACCAATTAGATTGTAAGCTCCCCAGGGCAGGGTTTTCCTTTCCTATTGTCTGATTTTGCTGCGCTTAGTGTATTATTATAATTCCCTGTACTGTATTGTCTTTGTGAAGCACTGAGTACAGTTTTGGCACTATATAAGTAAAGATAGATACAATACATACATACATACATACATACATACATACATACATACATACATACATACTCAATATCATGTAAATTAGTCACAGTTGGATATTTCTTTTAAGACTGTCTTATTATTTCAACAAAACAAGAAGCAAATACAAATGAAGCAGGTTTTAATATATAGGCACACACACACACACACACACACACACACACACACACACACCCGACTACAACAACACAACACACACACACACACACACACACACGTAGCTAACATCTAACATCATTGCAACTGCTGACGTGTTGCAGCAGGATGTACACAACGTACCAGCAGGAGAAGCAGCCATTGTTTTTAAAGAAAACACTGCCTGTGAGAAGGGGGTGGGACTCACACTGCATCTATACAGAGAGAGATATGTTCTACACTGTTGATTTTTTGTTTCATTTTTTTAAATACAATAAGCATGATATAGGATGCAACTTTTTTACACACAGGCATACCCCAGTTTAAGGACACTCACTTTAAGTACACTCGCGAGTAAGGACATATCACCCAATAGGCAAACGGCAGCTCGCGCATGCGCCTGTCAGCACGTCCTGAACAGCAATACCGGCTCCTTACCTGTACCGAAGCTGTGTGCAAGCGGGGAGACTATAGAGCCTGTTACAAATGTGTTATTTATATCAGTTATGCACGTACAGTATATGACGATTGCAGTACAGTACATGCATCGATAAGTGGAAAAAAGGTAGTGCTTCACTTTAAGTACATTTTCGCTTTACATACATGCTCCGGTCCCATTGCGTACATTAATGTGGGCTATGCCAGTATAGGAAATGAAAATGATACAAATTGCACCATTCTGTTCGGTCACCCTGTAAGGTTAGTAAATGAGCCCCACACAATACAATCACCCTCAATCTTAATATAACAAAATCAGCATAACTACTTATTTTGTTGAATGCAATTTAATAATAAGAGGTAATAGCTTGTTCATGCCACATTTAGAAATGTGTTTCCATTTTTTCCCCCCTTCATGTGTCATTTCCCTTAATGGGATGGTTGTAAATAACATGTAATGGCTGTGGCATCGGCACCACTTGAATGTTGAATGTTAGGTGCCCACTTGACCCAATGACCTGTCAATACCAGAAGTACATTAACCAGTCTCCAAAACTGGAAACAGATATTTCTTTCATTCATCAAAAGATAAGGAATGCAGACAATCTCCTCTTGGGAGGAAATTGGAAAGAAATGGTGAAGAGGTTGCACTGTAATAATAAAAGAACAGAAAATAAACAAAGGCAGTTCTGAAGAAAGTTTTAATGCTGCCTGTGCAGACAGGGAGACTGCTATCAGAAATGAATAAGACAGAGTCCAGAGCTCCGTGTTCTTCTCTACCTGCTTTGTTTCAATGTCACTATCAACAGAAACAATGAGGCAAAACAGATGATACAAATATTCCAGTAAGTTCACATGACCACCCTGACTAAAAAAAACACATACAGGGCCTGACACTTGGCTATGGCAGCCAGCCAGGCTTATCAAATGTGAATAAAAGCTTCCCCGGGAATGCAATCCTCCTCTTGTTCACAAGAGCTGGGTGTGAACTTTGAGATGAGCCAGGACATTTTCTATCACTTTCAATTTGGTCTTCAGACATATCTCATGGTTCTTTGAATGCACTGTAAATAGAGATAAACCAACCCAGCACACTGATAACAAGATCAAAGGGATTGATGTTTGTTATAAAGAGCTTGTTTTATTATTGCATATCAGCATTATATATATATATATATATATTGTATATTGTATATACATATATATATATATATATATATTGTATATACAGTATATATAGCGCCCTTTCCCTGTAGCTAAGGAAAACCACCTATGCTGCTGTTACCTGTTACTTACAGAAGGCCAGAGCCTCCGCTGCTGGGAATCTGGGGGGTGATCTCTTGTTCGCCATGGTGCAGCGCCTCCACCTGGGAGGGATCCCTGCATAGCTGGATAGCCCTCCTCAGGAACCAATAGCAATAGTAATCACACACACAGGGGTATATAATAACTGTTTTTACTGAACATAGAATACCCCAACCTGTACCACACAGTATAACACACACAATAACATACACAGGATGAGTGTCCCCAAAGTACATAGGGTGCGTGGCACCAATATCCTTGATGTCCTTCCTCCAATGTCAGGGCCCACCTAAGGCTTGGTCCCCAGTGCAGCCGGCGGCACGTGCAGCCGTGCGCGCCTCTCACCAGCCCTGTACCTGCTCCCTGGCTGTTCCCGGTCCCACCGCACTCCCAGGCTCACTGCGCACTGTGACTTATCAGCCGATAGGGGCTAAAGCCAATTTGTGATCCCGAGCGGCGACGCGTCACATGGTGTGGCAGGGAGCCAATCAGAGAGGTGGGGAGCGGGAGTAAGGGGTGGAGAGGTGTGCTGAGCTCTGTGTGTGTCACAGAAGCGTGTGTGTGTGTGTGTGTGTGTGTGTGTGTGTGTGTGTGGGGGGGGGGGGGGGGGGGGGAAAGTGTGGATAAGAATAGAGGCAATAGAATATATATATGGGAAAAAAGGAGAAAAAGCGTCAATCCTAGAGTGATAACGTATAAAAAGATTTAATACACCTTGGACATTTACAATTGAACACTCACAAACATCCGTTTAAATCTCATGCCCCAACATGCGCCTCTGGGATGCCGCTCTTCTGGGACGCTGCTCTGCTGCAAAACTTTCCCTCTGCGTGGTGTCACCTTGTAAAGTGTCCTCCAGCAACACACTGCTCTGATCCCAAGATCCTGTATAGAGGGTTCCTGGTTCTCTCTGTGTGTAGCTGCAATTTACTCTGGCGTCTTTCAGCTTACAAACAACTCCTCATTGCAACTGCTCACAATGAATGATGGCGCACTGCCAGGACTTTTTTTGCGTGCAGCCAACCCGAGCTGAGCAGTCAATCCCGCCCTTTTCTGCACAGAGGTACCGGTAAATACTCTCTCATGCCTCCCCCCATGTCTCTCATACCCTCATGCCTCCCCTCCATGTCTCTCATACCCTCATGCCTCGCCCCTTGTCTCCGGTGTGTTACTTTATATTTAGCCCCTGTGGCGGCTGCTAGCACCTCTCACCGTGACTGCATCCACAGGGAGGAGGAGGAGGGAGAGAAACTGTTCCCTTGCCGCTCCCTTGCCTCTCGGCGCTCCCTAGCCTCCCACCGCTCCCTTGCCTCCTGCCGCTTGGCGCTCCCTTGCCTCCCATGGGCACACTACCTGGGATGCGGCAGATGGGCGCGGGGGGCGGGGTTGTGTTGCGCGGTGGCGGCTGTGCACGTGGGTGGGGTGGTGGTGGTTCCCGTTCCCATGCTTGCCCGCTCGATGCGGGCGGACTGTGAGGGGGAAGCTGACAGGCACGAATGGGTTGGGGAGGCTGGAGAGCCGATTTTTGGCGCTTCCCCCCTTGCTCCACTGTGTGTGTGTGGAGGGGCTTCCCCCTCCCCCCCACGAACGCGACAAACAGCCGCAGGAAGAGTCTTCATGGGGCCTTGATAGGTGCTTCAAGCCGGAGCAGGTCGGGAGCAAGATGGCCGACACTGCTCCGTGAGGGAGGGTGAGGTGGAGATAAGAACGGCATCGTGCCTACATTGCCTGTGTTCCTGCCAACAGATCCTCCGGAGCCGACACCGGCTCAGGGGAACCCCGGGGAGAGGCATCAGCCGAAGAGATCTGCTCCGGAGATAGAGGGAAACGGGGTGAGTGATAAGTCATCAGCCCACCAACATTTAAAGCACCACTCAGGGGGGAGAGAATGTGTGTGTCTGGAGGGAGGGAGGGAGAGTGTGTGTGTGTGTGTGTGTGTGTGTGTGTGTGTGTGTGTGTGTGTGTGTGTGTGTGTGTAGGGGGGAGAGAGAGAATGTGTGTGTGTGTGGAGGGGGGAGAGAGTGTGTGTGTGTTGTGGAGGGCGGAGAGAGAGAGTGGTGTGTGTGTGTGTGTGTGTGTGTGTGTGTGTGTGTGTAGGGGGGACATGGGTTTTTTTTTTATTTGGCCAGTGCCGTGGTCCTGTCCATTTGTCATGGCCGTGCCCACACAGCCAGTTTTGGCCACACACCTCGCGATTCAGAATGTCACCTGCAGACCGCAGATCACGGTATAGCGTTCTGCACGAGCCGCCAGGCCACAAGGCGGACATGCAGGCGCGTGCAGTGGGGCATCAGCCGAAAAGCGTAGGGAGTAGCGCTACCCCTGTGGACTGTTGGTGCACTTTTACCTCCCCGGGTACCGTTTAATAACACAAAGGATCCGTCTGATCCACGATGTAGGTCTGTTCGGTGCGTCCACGAAGAAGTTCGCCTCTGCGTGGGGTGAACTCACGCTGGAGGGTCTCACCATAAGAGTCTCTTAAGTAGCTGGTGGTCTGGTCCCAGACCACAGTACGCAAGTCACCGTGTGGCATCTTGTCTCTGGTGCCTAAGTAGAAAAAAACGAATGGGGCACAGCCAGGTAGCCAGGTGTAAAGCAAAAAAGTTACCTTTATTCAGTGCATGGTTGGAGACAAATTCACCCCTTGGGGGACAAAAGCAGGAACCTCCTATGCGTTTCGGACCAGCAGTCTGGTCTCCTTTATCAAGGAGTCTGGGATGTGCAGGGATGAGGCGTCTTAAATACCTGGTTGTTAATAAGGTAAATTACAAAAATCTGTGTGAAATCGCGCCATATGCCTAGTGCGCATGCGCAGGACGTCACACGGGGTGCCGATCCACCATCCCTAAGGATTATGGGTATGGACCGCCCCCTGCTACCATCCGCGCATGTCCACATCAGGCATGAAGACAGGGCAATCCAGACTAGTCTCTGCCTCCATTTCCGCCCATAGTGACGTCACTGCGGACCCGTGATAGGTTGAGGCACACAGCTACACCACCAATGAACGCGATGAGCAGACGATGTAGCCCCAATCACAGGGACTCCTGCAGGCATCTACAAGTGGACTTAACGGAGTGCAAAGTGCCAATAAAAGGCAGAAATGATCTATTTAAATACACAACGTGAGCAAACTAATTAAAGAGGCAAATTCCTAAGCGCTCACATTGTGAATGATACACCTCCTCGCTGCAAATCCCACAAATACAAAGACATACAGTGTATAAAAAACGGACAACACAATTAGTCCACATCAACATTAGACGTCATAATCAAAACATATAACGTCTCCCTTAAAAAATACACGAGAAACATTAAAAACAAAATAGTACAATCATAAGATCTTTTATGCTAAGTCTTTTTTTCAATTGCCTCCAAGGGGAGGAAGAATCAACTGTATTGTTCCATTATATAACATGTATTCATTAATATACATACATTTTAGGCTGAATTTCAATTATAGTGATCAATGATCAAATAATGTAAAAAAGATATTAATCATGTTTGTTAATATGACTTAAGGCAACTATGGTTGTTGGGAATGGCAGATGCCGCATACATTATGGGCCTTATTCAGAAAGCCTCGATAAGGCCCTTATCGACCCAAAAATGGTATCGGGTATTCAGATAGCCTCGGATACAGGGGCGATAACGGACCTGGAATGGACGCAAATATTTATCTCCATTCCGAAATTCGCTGACTGAGCCAGCGATCAGGCCCCTTATCGACCATTTGGAGAGGGTGATAAACTCCCGCTATTCAGCAGACCCGCGAGTCGGGGTCGTCGCGGCCCATCGCAGCCCTCGCGCGGCTTAAAAAAACGATTTTATCCCCAAATCCACTTCCCCACAAAAATGTTGGGCAATGGTGGGGGAAATGCCGAATGAGCTGCGATGGGTCGGGACTTAGAAGAAATCAGGCCCACCTTTCCCTGGATTGATGCCGGGGGTCTCGCGGAGCTGATAAGCCATTAATAGCAGCTCCGGACCCCCCCGGCATCAACGAGGCAGGGAAACCATGAATGTACAGCAACTTCATTACCTTAGCGGCATAACCGCTAAGGCAAGAAGGGGTTCTTAAAACACCGTGCCAGGCTTACGTGTAAGAAAATACAGTACAATACAATACAGTGGCTATCGGGTGGTGGGTGAAGGGGGAGGAATTGGCCCTTAGTGGCTGTTTAGACATTGCAGGGGGGTTGCGGGGGGATTTAACCCCTTCATACCTTAGCGGTTAATACCGCTAAGGTAATAAAAGGGGTTTTAACCCAAACCGTACACCCCCCGCAAGGTCTCAAACACCCCACCTTAGGGCTACCTAGCCCCCTTTCATCACCCGTGAGGCCTAAGCACCCACCCCAGACTGACTATACCCACCCTATACCCATTGAGTAGTATAGTGGTCTACATCATACCCATTAATAATAATATGGGCAATGATAAGCCTCTATGCACTCAATGGGCACCCTAATAAAAATACAGTAATACAACAAGACACACAGGAATAAAACACCTAACTATACTCCCAAAACACACTTCACTAAATTAATCAGTAGCAAGCTAATCCAATCAATAGAAGCAATTACAACATCAACAATGAATTAATTAAACCATTACCAATCAAAACCAATTATCCCAAAGCAACTCAAAATTGAATAGTAACACTAACCAATGTAAACAATGATTAATCCTACAGTAATTAATGCAACCATTAAAAGACAAAATAAATACATTAAAACTGATCTAGTATCCATAAAACAACCTTAGCTAACAAATATAATTTAAGTACACAGCGAACACAACTCGCAAACCTTTTAATACTTAACCATAACAAACAATCACATCCACATCAATAAACAAGCGAGAAATGCCCCCACACATATTGCCATAATAATGTTTAATCTGTACCCGAAAGAGGTACAGATTAATATATTAGCAGGACAATGGGCACCCCCAAAAATCAAAAAACAACATCCAAAAAAATAGACCGGCTAAAAAGAAACATTTACAAACATAGATATCTTACTTACCATAGAGCGGTGGCCCTCGCTCCGTGGGTAACAGGAAGCTCACGTACCTTGAAGGCCTCCAACAGATCCGATGCCATCATCCCATCAGGATACGGCTCAGGTACAAACATTTTTTTTCTTTCTTTAATCACGTCTTCTATCTTCATCTTGTAACCATATCTTGCTTGTTCTTTATCTTCTTTCTTCATCTGTCAATCCAAATAAAACCCCATGTTAAATACAGCCGATGCTGTCTCGTCGGCTTCTGGGCCAAATGCAGGAGTCACGGCTTAAATATGGCTTGTGACGTCAATTTTACCCTCACAAATGGTAACACCACCGATTGGTTTGTTTAAAACCATGTGCAGACTAAATTTTTTTTTTTTTTCTGTGACGTCACTTAAAGGGAAATGATGCCAGCCAATCAGAATGGCTGTTGCTTCATTACACTTTAACATGAGTCACAGCTAAATCCAAGGATGGCCGCTGTGTCCCAAGGTGATTTCAGCCATATCAGAGGTGGAATTGGTCCCACACTCTGATTGGCTGAAATATCTTGTGCCACAGGTGTTGTTACCAGTTGTGAGGGTAAATGTGAGTCACAGCCATATTTAAGGACGTGAGCCTCATTTGAGCCCAAAGAAGCCGACGAGACAGCATCGGCTGGGATAACATGGGGTTATGGATTGACAGTGAAGAAGAAGAAGATAAAGAACAACAAGATATGGTTACAGATGGAAGATTAGAAGACGGTGATAATTTAAAGAAAAAAAAGAAGTTTGGGGTACCTGAGCCGGTCCTGATGGATGATGGCATCGGATGCTGTTGGAGGCCCTTCAAGGTAGTGAGTTCCTGTTACCCCGGGAGTCGGAGGGCCACGCTTCTAATGGTAAGGTAAGATATTCTATGTTTGTAAATGTTTCTTTTTACCAGGTCTATTTTTTGGGTGTGTTTTGATTTTTGGGGGAGGCACATTGACTGCTAAATATATTTAATCTGTACCTTTTCGGGTACAGATTAATACATTATTATGCCAGATATTTGGGGGGCATTTCTCGCTTGTTAATGATGTGGATGTGATGTTTGTTTATGGTTAAGTATTAAAAGGTTTGCGATGGTGTTCGCTGTATAAAGTTATTATGTTAGCTCATGTATTTATGGATACTTCAGAGATAGTTTTAACTGTATTATTTGTCTTTTAATGTTGCATTTACTGTAGGATCATTCATTGTGTACATTGGTTAGTTGTTATATTCATTTTGAGTTGCTTAGGGATTAATGGTTGATTGGGTAATGGGTAATTAATTCATTTGATGTTTGTAATTGCTTCTATTGATTGGATTAGCTGGCTACTGATTTAATTTAGTGAAGTGTGTTTTTTGGGGAGTATAGTTAGGTTTTATTACTGTGTGTCTTGTGTATTACGTGATTTTATTAGGGGCCCATTGAGTGCTATAGAGGCTTATCATGCCCATATTATTATTATATGGGTAGATGTACCACTATACTACTCAATGGGATAGGGTGGGTATAGTCAGTCTGGGGGGGTGCTTAGCCTACGGGTCAGGGGGGGTAGGTGATTAATGGGTAGGGACCATTGAATGTATTTTTTTCAATATATGCTTTCTGGCAACGGAGGACAGAGGGACCTGCTGTTGTGGTAAGTAAACTGTGATTTATTATTTTATTTATGTATGCGCTGCAGAGGTTTAATAATGGGCAAATAATTATATCCATATCTGGATAATAGTTAATTTGCCCATTACTGTACTGTATGGATTGGACAGGGGGGAGGGGGGGTGGGGGGGCGGTGATGATTGTTTTTACATATTTATTAAATATACATTCTTAATAGTGTAGAGGTGCAGGGGGTCTCCGGAGCGCACCAGTTATTTTTGTGTCCAGGGACCCCCTGCTTCCGAGATACAGGCCCCATTATGGGGGTGCCGGTATCCCTCTGCATGAAGTCCCGCGTCACGTGACCGGGACATTTCCTTGCATAGGAGAGCGATACCGGCACCCAATAAAAGAGGCCTGTATCTCGGGAAGCAGGGGGTCCCTGGACACAAAAATAACATGGTTCAGCTCCGGAGACCCCCTGCACCTCTACACTATTAAAGGAATGTATATTTAAATAAATAAATTTCGGGCGACATTTCCGCTGGGAGAGGCAGCTCTCTCAGAGCTGCTCTCTCTGCAGCAGAAATGAATCGCTGGTTTTTGCCTTTGCAGAGGCTCGAGGCTCTCGCTGGCAGCAACTCGCCAGGTTTGGCCATTCTGCTATCACAGGTATTCGAGCCTTTCTGAATACCGTGATAGCAACGGCCAAAAAACATTCATTTGAAAATCCCTGGCGAATTTTTTTATGAATGTTCTCTGAATAAGCCCCTATAAGTCATAGGGGCTCAACAATATACCAAGACCTAATGCAACTGTGACAACAATAGTAGCTCCAGTAAATCCCATTTAGGGTACAGTATCCTACTAAACTAACAATTATGTCTTAGGATTTCAAAAAATGGCCCAAGTTCCATTCTTTATTTAGACCGCAGGGAGCATGAAGATCCAGTAGGCCTCCCTGCGGTCCAAAAGGTCTGTTCGGTGCGTCCACGAAGAAGTTCGCCTCTGCGTGGGGTGAACTCACGCTGGAGGGTCTCACCATAAGAGTCTCTTAAGTAGCTGGTGGTCTGGTCCCAGACCACAGTACGCAAGTCACCGTGCGGCATCTTGTCTCTGGTGCCTAACACTGTCCGCTACTGGAGAAGCATCCCTATCTATGGGCCTTCCCTGCAGCAGCCACAAGCTACACATGGTCGGGCCTAACTGCGGCTGTGGGGTAACTCTGCGCCTAGTCCAGGAGCCACTGACACCCGGACACTACCTGTCCCTTCCGCTCCCTGTCTCTGACTGAGCACAAGGTGCTATATTGCTAAATGTATCAATCTCTCTGCAGGAGATCCTGGGAGCCCTATTGGCTAGACCTGCCCACTTGATGCATGCCTGTAGCATGCTGGGACGCGGAGTCCCTTGCGGAGTGTGCCTGTAAAGGCTACATCACTCTATCTCCTGCTCTGTCCCTATGGCTCCTGGGATATGTAATCCCCTTTCGGAGCCGTGTGCAAGATGTCCACCGCAACTCTGCTGCAACATGCATGTGCGGGACACCCATTGCGCATGCACCAATATCCAAAATGGTGGCGTCATTACCGGCGTCCCGCCGCAGAGCTCCGGAGCCCCGCTGATAGCCGCAGTCTTCCCGCAGCGCTACCAGCATTTATCAGTAGCCTCCGCGTTCCCCGCGCCCACATCGGAAGTAAGGAGGGGCAAGGGGACCAGGCTACATACATATATATATATATATATATATATACTGCACGGGGGGAGGGGTGGCTTCAGTCAGATGCATTCCAGGATGCACTGTTTTTAAGTAAAAAACCTCTCTTGCTTTATCCATTGTAACACTGCCAGAAGAAGAGATCACTGTATCCCTAAAGCTTGCACAAATAAAAGCATTTCGTTAGCCACAGAACGGTATTGTCACGGTATGTCCATTCGTTGTGTGTGGTGGGTGTGTGTGTGTGGTGTGTGTGGGTGGGTGTGTGTTGTGTGTTGTGTGTGTGTGTGTGTGTGTGTGTGTATTTTAGCATATGTAATATGCAACATTAAGATACCTGTTCTTAAACAGAAAAATATGTTTAATCTTAGTGTTGACTTTTGCAAAGTAGTGGACACAAATTTCTTGCCCCTGCTGCCGTTGTAGGTAATCTGATGACCTTAAGATCAATTCCCTCTTGTCTCCCTGGGGCAAATTTAATTATGCCGGAAACAATCACTTCAAATTCATTTGGTCTTTAATTAATTGGCATTTGCAAGGTTTAGATAATGCTCTCCTATCGACCGAAAGTTCTGTGTCTCTGATGCTGGGCAAAAAAAGGTACTTTCTCTTTTTTATACTGGAAGAGCTCAGGGCATATTGTTAGGAAATTCATTGCAGACAGTCCGAGTACTTTCTAAGTTAAAAGTCCAGTCACACAACTAGAATATTTGGGTTTCACACAATACAGGCAAAGCACCTAACACCTAAACAGATTTAAGTAGTTTACCATACTATACCTGTAACAAATTCAGCTAATATTCCCAAAAAGTGGAAATAGTATGTGGAAAGTAGGGGTTTCTCAGAGCTTTTGTGGTATCTGTGTATTGCCAAAAGGCAAGTATCGTTGGCACTACGCAGTTTAAAAAAAAAAAAAAGCATTATGAATGCAAAGTATATAATACAACTGGTTGATTCCACATGGTATGCGATTAGGATAAAAAATTAAAGCACAAACAATTTATAACATTGGAAAAGAATAACAGTGGCGGCAGCTTTTATTTGAAGCAATGCCGCCGGCGGGTGCGTGTGCGCAGCGTGGAGACGCGGCACATGGCGCGCACTGTGACGTCACAGTCACGTGCGCGCCCGGCTTCCCCGGCTTCCCGGGCTTCCCCGACACCCCTGGAGATTAAAGTAAGTTAAGCGGGGGTGCGGGGAAGCAGAGGGGCAGAGCAGGAGCCGGGTTCGGGGTCGGGAAGGGGGGGCAAATTGCGCGCGAAGTGTGAGGGGGGTGCGTGGGGGGGAAACGCGGTGCGCGCGGTTTTTGACTGGCGGCAGCCGGAGTAGATCCCGGCATTGCCGCCGGCATTACTCAAATAAAAGCTGCCAGCAGCTGTATACTTTTTTGGGACTGCAATAATCAGATGCTATTTTAAAATCAATCGGTCATCATATGAAGAAGAAGAAAATAAAAAGATTTAACGCAATAAATACATTTATATTGATTTTAGACTACATTAACTGAAAGGTAAAATATGCCATAAAAGCTTCATTATCTTCTACATACCTTCTGCTGTTTTATTTAATCAATTATTTCTCCTGCTTTTTAAAAAAAGATATATGTAAAAAGTCATTTTGTCAGATCCTTTCAACACACATTAATAATCACAGTGTTCAATTTGGCAGTATAATTATAACTTAGTTGAGAATGAAATTAACTTCATTCTTACATGGAATGTCATCTGGAGCCTGTAGCACAGTGTAACATAAGTAGGCACGATATACACCTCAGTATATCAAGTAATAACATTCAATCTGACGTTAACAATAGCATATGGCAATTTACCAACTGCGTAGTACTTTGAGATGTGCTGACTTGGGAAGGACCGTACACATCCACAAATATTATTATTCATTGACAATACAGTTTTACCAAGGTATGTCTCAATCCTCAGAATTCACGTCCCGTTAAACAGACGGATATTTGGCGCAATGATGCACACACTGAGTGTGTTACTTACTGGTTATTGCAGTGGTCATACTGAGTCCCGTATGGCATTGTATTAACGAATGGCATGCAAGCACCTTGTTTTAAAACATCGCGACTGGGAAATTAGGCAGTTTTCCAAATAGTTTTCGTGCTTTGGACCAAATTTTATTTAGTACTATGAAACCTGGCAAGCAGCATTGTTTGTATATGTTTTTTTAATAATACTGGGATATGCCTTTGTTAGAGATGGTTGAAGAAAGCTCCCATGGGAGCAGTTTTCTATTAAAAAAGGTATAAAGAGCATATGATAGTTCACACAACAGCATTGCCGAGCTTTTTGAATGTGGAGTGCTTGGCTAACTCAATCACTGCTTTTTAAACAGGGAAATGATTTTGTCATTTACAAGGTAATATCTGTACATAAAGGCATTTCAAAACCCTTTATGATATCAAACTAAATTTGAAATAAAATAACTCTTTATTGCTGGTGTGCTTCTTAATATTTTAAAGAAAACTTGCAAGCCCTTTAACACTAAAGGGATAAGCTGTAATATTACAGATGTCATTGTTTTCCAAAAATAGATTTGTTGGAAGTATTTCTAAATACATACAACACTAACATAACAGAATCTCTGTTCCAGTTTTTCCGAATGTGAACTCTTTTACATGACATTATTCCGTGCTTGAAGTGCCAAACAAGTTTCTTCAGTTTCATGTAGATTATTCGACTCGAACAGTTTGCCATTGCCTCATTCACCACTCAGAGATTTTACCAAAAGAATACCATACAGTAGCTACGATTTTGTTATTATTTCATTTATTTATTGATTAAAATGTTGGTAATAGGAAGTAATACATTGAGAGTAACCTCTTGTGTTCCAAGTATGTCTGGTCACCGGAGTTATTATGACAAATACATGGTTACATCAATGAGCAGGGTTATACATTATTTTAAAGGACATTCCATGCACAGTAAGAGAAATATATGTCCATAGGTTATGTAACAGTTACAGACCAGATAAAAGTGAGACCACATAGTAGTTTGAAAGAATTTAGGCTGGTGACAAGCTTACATTGACACAAAGACAATAAGTTGAAAAGGCCACTTTTAGCATCTAGCCAAATATATTGTCTTTATGTTCATGTTAAAGGCCCTTTTTAAACAAAATAAATGGAAAAATATTGTCCGCAACATTGTGGTAATACAGTATCTGTGGTTCTTTTCTTTTTCATTCTGTATATAGTTCACAGTGTAAAGATCTTTATGCATTTACAACCTTTCTCTTTCTTCTAAGCAAACTTCTTTGTTTTCATTGAGTTGTATATCAACCACAGATGCAATGTATATGACCCTGATTTTCTGTCTGAATTCAGATCTGCAACATGCTGGCTTTTAAGAGCAGTCATTCAAAGTCAAATGGCTCCATTCATCTCTCTTAGCATCAATCATTGATATGGTGTCGTATCTCCATGATCCTTCTATGCTATCTAGTTCATTCATCCTTGTCTAGGATAGTGGACAGTCAAATAAATAACTTGATGGAATCTGGAAAGCAACAAGATAATTATTCTCCCCTTTTGAAAACATGCTGTGGTAAATGGTGAGAGAATGAGAAATAAATCAAGCGAGGCAAGAGCAGTGTGTGATGTACTTTAGCTCATTCAACAGTTTCCAGACTATGAAGAGCTAATCTGTAAAAGAAAGCAGCTTAGCAACACATTGGTGCTGCAATAAAGTGAATGGACTCATCCAAGTAATACAGTGGCAGTCTGATAATTGAAGATGTGTTTAACCGCTGAATGCCAGGGGGCCCTGCAGCACAATCAGGCACCCAAGGGCATATGTGTTTGCACAAAAGGTTTATTCAGCACTCACATCCAACTGAGGAAGGAATCATGCAATAATATACTTATCTCACATGTTACATTACTGGACATTTCCTGCATTCAGTTTCAATAAATTTGCTATGGATGTTGCGGACGGGAATTTTTAGGTCCTAAAATTATGGATTTTTCATATAAAGGTATCACTTCTACCCGACATTACATTTGTTATTTTTTTGCATGACATACAGGTTTTCGTATATTCTTCATACTGCATACGGTATTTGCTGTCAAAAATTGTGGATGGATGCTCAGATCAGCTTTATGATACAAACAATGGTTCTTTTCTATGTATAGTGATTAAGTTGTTTTTAATGGACATTGTTTCGGTTGACATTCACTACACTACAAGGTGAGCTATAAGGGAGAAAATTGGAGCAAAGTATCTTGGGCAAATGATTGCAATGGGCAGACTCATCAAGCGTTGTGAACGTGTTGAAAAAGGTTAGCACACCCGATCCATTATAACTCCCATTAAACTTCAATAGGAGTTAGCACTCGATTTGGCTGCACTAACCCATACTGGCACTTAATGAATCTGTCCCCCCCCAAAATAAGATGTAAGATGCAAATACCATTTTGACATGAGTTATGACCAAGATTATATTGTGTATTATCGTAGATTTAACTGAGAGTAAAATATTCCAGCCCACCAAAAAATAAGGAAGAAAAATGTAAATACAAATTATAACAAATACTTCTTCTAGTAGTATATAAAGTACCAATGTTGTTTTCTAGTTCTTTTTAAGTTTTTCTTCCAACTTCTTAATCAACGATCAATATGGAATGTTGTTCAAGTTCAAACACTGGAAAAAAAACAACTTGTGATTTATGCTTCAAATAGGAACAGGTTTGAAATGATGTGATATGAGTTACTTTATATAACAGAAAATAAACTACATTTGTGAAATTACAATATGTAGAAACAATATCTCTATGCACACTCTCTACACATGATACTATATTTTCATCATCAACTCATCACACCAGTATACAAAGATGTAATCGTGCAGCAAGATATCTGGAAAACTTTAACCACTGCACAACAGTTAAACATTTTTGTGGCAAATGCAACGAAGTCCTGATTGAATTACAATTCAAATAACAAATGTTGGTACACACTCATGAAATGTGTTGCAAATATATATGTAAGAAGATGTGCTGCATATTTATTCTTGAGGGATTGTAAAAATGACAGTTGCTTTAAATAACAAAAAATACCTGCCTGAGAGAAGATCGGGAAAAGGTGAAGCAATATATATTCAAATATTCAATAATATATTACAGTGCTGGTAAAGATATAAATTCAAAAATGGAACAAATTGATTATTTCCTTCACAAAATATATATTCCTCCACAAATCAATAAAGGGATATGCTTCGGTATACAATGAAATTTAGTGTTTACTATATTTTAGGAAAATAGAAACAAATCATACTCAATATTGTGATATCTTTGGATTCCTTTGGTGATCTCCTCAAATCAATAATAAAACAAATAACTACTACTATTTGATACTCACTGGCCTATTTTAAAACGTGCTACGCTGTAATGTTTCATGTGATAACAACACAGATTAACAATCTTTACACCCATAAAACGATACGGATGATATTTTCCTTCCAATATGGAAATAGATGACAGTGAGAAATTAAGTCTATTGCTAAGGTAGTGGAACCAATGGATTCATAAGTAAACCCGGTAAACACATGGCTGTAGTCCTGAGCCAGTCCAGCTTCCTCTTATCTGGGCTGCTAACCCATCAGAGCAGCTCAAAGTGAATCTACAGTTGCGGCCGATCTGAGTCTAAGTCGGCTAGATCCGCGGCTATCAGATATCCCGGTTAGGTGCGTTTTTTTGTTGTTTTCACCCGGAGTGAACTGTGTTATATTCGCACTCGTGAATTAGCATTTTATTCTCGCTGTCGCAAACTGCAATGCCGTTGTAAAAAAATCAGGGGGGCGTTTGCGAGCTGTTGTCTTGGAAGTCTAATACCTTCGCGGTTCAACTACGTCAGTCTGTGTGTGCGCGCAGTAATTGTAAATTTGCATATTTAAAGTATTCGGCATTTGCAGTGCTGTGCTTACGTACGATGTCTCATTTGAAAATTGTTGAAACGCTAGGCGTGTACAGTACTGTAACAGGGTCACATTTCTGATATATCAGCGCTCACCCCTCGATCAGGATAATTAACTGCACTGCAGGGTATTTCAACTTCTTATCTTCTGTGCAATGCAGTACATCTCTCCCACACCATCCTTTGAACATGTGTCTGGTTTCAATCACATTCCTGCTGACAGCAGGAATTATGTGCATGTGCCTGTAACTTTGCCCACCAGCTTGCTTGCTGAGTGAGTGACCACAAAAAAATGTATTATTTTTTATTGTAATTTTTTTTCTCTACAAGCTTGCAAAAACCATCTTACTGTATTACGATTTCAATCGTGCTGTAGCTTTTGACTGCAACCTGTGCATTTGACTGCACATTTGTGTACATCCCTTAATTCGCATGCTGAGATCCTGGAAATCTTTTTAACAACCATTGCTACGAGTAGAAAGAAATACAAACACAAGAATGTATATTCGATGTTTAGTCGATGTGTATTCAATGTGCAGTGAATCCACAAAATGATGGTGTATTATATAAGGTAATGACTCACATTGAGTACGCCCACTTTCAACAACCGTCACCATCGCTGCCATCATAAAAGGTTACACATTTTGCATAGCCCACCACTTGATGATCTTTATCTGAACTTTATCTGAACTTTTGCCCTTGTCAGATACTACATTGTGCCACTTGCTTCCATGGAGCAACCCGATTCTACGGAGCAGGAACCCACTGCCTCTGCGTGCCTGTACAGCAGAAAAAAGCAAAAAGGCGGCGGTTTGCCGTTTCCATGCCAAGGACAAAAGCAACAGGCTAAGGCCAATAAAGAAAACCTTCTGCTGACCCCAAAGGCTCAGGGTTTTCATAGACGTCAGCCTTATTATGATAAGAAAAGATATAAGTGATGTATCTCGACGCAAAACGATTGGCAGCCAACCCATCGAACCCGCAGACCACTTCTCCCATATGCTCGACGACTCTGCCGCCGCTGTTGTCCCGGAAATATTCAGCAAGTATCTTTCCAACCCTCATGCCTCGACGCTAGCCGCCGCCTCCCGAAACCCCCAGGCCAGTCTCCGTTGTCTATCGAGACGCTGTCTGCCTTGAAATCCACGGGTCACTTTTTCACTTTGCGTTAGACGGCGCTCGCTTCTCACACGGAAACAAAGGTCACTTTCTCCAGTCCCTCCTCGACACGGATATCAACAGGTCACCTCCCACCCTTCTCGACGTCGCTGCGCTTCTCTCCATGGAAACCCCATCTCATCCTCCGTTGCACCCATCCACCCGATGACACACGCCATGCACAAGAAGCCGCTCGTGTAGACCGGATGCTGAATGGGATGAGTGTGATCTCCCCGGGAAATCTATCGTGCTGAGCAAAGATAGATTTGCTTCTGGAAGACCATGTTAAATGTGGAGCAACGATGGAAATATGGATCAACGGATGGATCGACGGATGTGAGATGATAGAGGCTGACATAGCTGGGTATACATAATTGCTCATGTGTTTATGCCCCGGTTCCCCGACGCCCGAGCAGGGGGGTGACATGGAGTTTGAAATGGGAGTATCGGACCCCCTTCGATCACCAAGCGCAACCACCTCCACATAAGATGAGTGTACATGTATGCCGTGAGGAGGACAGGACAACCCCCATCAAGGACACGGCGACCAAGACCGGAGGAAAGCATCCTGCCCAGACAACCTACCATCGCCCGTCGCCTCAAGCAACACGACGTCATCAGTAGACCTACATTCGCTCGACATCGATACGGTGCCCGACATCACCGTGTGCGATCTGCCACCACAAACGCTCAGGGAGAAGTATAGGGTGATGAGTGCTGGTGCACCCCACAAGTATGCCTTGTTACTTTTAAGCACCCATGTTCCCTACTCGTTGTACTGCGAGGGCCTTCAGAGTGAACTACGACAGATAGCGCGTAAAAAAAGGCGCTTCATGCCAATTTAAGAAAGACATTTCAGGGATGAAATGCAGCACTTTTATCCAATTACAGATCCTGTAATGAAAGGCGTTTGGGACTGCATTAATGGCGTTTTTTGCGCCATGCAAGGAATCGGCCATGGACGGACATGTGGTGGACTTATGGTGTTAATCACGGGACTGTAAGACCATACTGTTGTGGCTGAACTGTATTAACTGTATTTAACTTACTGTTTTAACTGCTGTAACACACAACAGGACCTGCACAATTCCAGTCCCCAAGGGGCGCAAACATGCCGGTTTTTCAAGGTTGTCCTGAGAAAACCGGGCTGTCTGCTGCCTCGAGGACTGTACTGGGTGAGGCCTGGCTGACGGTTTTGCACATGGCAATCTCCTGTACTGTATACTTGTATGTTTTTAATAAAGGAGATTGTTGCGTTTTTATATACTGTATTTATGAATAAAGATTTTTTTTAATCACAGGTAAGACCATACTGTGTGCTGAACTGTATGTACATGTTTTGACCTGCTTGTTAATTAAATAAAGGAGATGTTGGTGGTGGTTTTTTTAATTGTATTTATACAAGAAATGTTTTAAAACTTGCGTACCACACCACAGGACCGCACAATTCCAGTCCCTGAGGGCCGCAAACAGGCACGGTTTTTCAAGGTTGTCCTGAAAAAAACGGCCTGTCTGTGCCTTTGAGGCGACTGTACTGGTGCAGGACGTTTTGCGCGACCAACCCCACTGTATATATTTGACTTAATAAGGAGATTGTGTGGTTTTGTATATTTTATGAATAAAAGAATTTGTTTTTTAAAACATTTGACTGTAAACCATTGACTGACTGAAAGTGTTTTACTTCTATACATTCAAAGTTTTCACTGACTGTAGCAGTAAACAACTATACACATGTTGAATGTTTTGAATTGTGCGCACTTAAAAATGTTTCTACATTTGATCAGTAATTTGTAAATAAATGTTTTTTGTACTTTACTCCGGTTAATGGTCTCAAGAACATTTATTGTTTTACATTGTTCATTGGCTCCTTTGCTACTGTAACAAAATACGTGTTCTAGAATGTAGCAGCATACTTCACTGTATACTGTAGGCATGCTCAGTAAAGAGTATTAAAAAAAAATAGAAGACACATACTGTACTGTACTGTGTACTGGCACTAGTAATTAATGTTACTGCTACCGACACACTTTATTCGAGCAAATACCCGAGTCCGGTACCTGGCAGATACCGTGGAATGCGCGCCGTTCCTCACCTCTGACAAGCCCCGTTGCGTGTCCTTCCCAGCACTGGGTTAGGCTGGCCTGACGGGTCGGCTTGATTGTTAACATGATATAGATTAGGATTTAATAGGCTGCAATTGCTCGCGTGTCTACCAGATGGCATAAATTCATGAATTGTAATGCAGTATAATATATATATTAATGTGCCAGTATTTGCAGCGCAGTCGGGAATAAAATGCTTCAATCCCTGCTTGGAAAATACCTCAATGCACTCGGGCAGAAAAACAGTCTCACAAACCTCAATTACACGAGTATACCCGAATTCGTGGGACTAGCCGAGCTCGAATAAAGTGTGTCGCCCAAGTGTTAGAATAAAGGCTTAGTTTTTTATTCTTTTCGGGTTATTAACAGTATATGATATAAAAAAGTATTGTATAATCGTTACGGCACGCAGAAAACATCAGCATACTGTTTCAGTACCAGTATTCTATCCTACAATAACAACGCGCCACTACTAAACTGTAGAACTCCGGTACGTGGCTTTTTAAATACTGAATTCAGCATGTGCAGGCATTGTTACACAAAGCGATAGTATACATCGAAATCTCCTCATTCGCCCGTTTCTTTTCTGAGGGAAAAAACAAAAAGAAAAAGTTTTACTGTAATGGTCGCACCCCTACCTCTAAAGAAGTTCCAGCCAGTCCCACCAACTAATTTTATCGGGGGGGCGTCTCCTGTTCACATGGCGCATGTGCCTACCGTCGTTTGTTTATGTGAAGACACGCATATGCGTTTCAAGAAGGTTCCTAATGCGGCATGGCACTAAGCGTCCACCCAGTTCAGTTCTGCAGTACAGTACTGTAGAAAGCGCTCAGCCAATGTATTGCTACAGAAGAATCGCTTGACTTTTGAATCCTCTCAGCCATATTGATTACTGTATTGTCAAAATAAAAAAAACACAGAAATAATACGGCAACCAATCACTCCATAGAATTTCCCATTCAGCTGGCGCCGGCGCCGGTCCACTGCCAGTCCAGTGTTTGATCATCGTCGATAGTTTGCAGCGGGGCTACGTCCACCTGTAGTCAGCTGATTGAGGCGGAAATTGCTTAAGTACACTGCAAGTTGATTTCGAAAACTGCATGCGAAATCACTAGCAGGCTGGGGTTGTCACTGAGTCGGGTGGGACGCGTTATCGGAGATGCCGGTGCCTTGCATGCTTGGCAGCGACGTAGTCTTTCTTAGTTGTGTTTTAAAACGACCAGTCGCCTTTTGCCGCTGAATGATCAATATGAAAGGAAAAAGCCGTGTATACACACCAATACCCTCCACACAATGTGGCTCCAAATACGTAAAAATCACTGGATCGGTACATAAACCTTTTCCTTATTGCAGCTTCTCATCGTATGAGGAGCTGGCAAAATTTGGTAAAAGTCATAGTTTCGATAAATATACTGATACTTTGAACAACTGTTGCCTCTATCATCTGTTGCATTAGTCTCAAGGCAAGGCTTTACCAATTAGGCACACTGTGGTATCGTTTTTAATCGGTAACCTGCAGGTCGACGACTTATTATCGAAGCGAGTGCGCATTACAATTCATATGAATATCTGCCATATGGCTGGACACGCGAAGAAATGACCTATTAATTCCGAACATTCTCAATAATGCATCAACCGCGAGTTCACATCCGCGCATGACCAGTGCTGAGAACGCAAAGATGAATGCGGCATGCTCCAGGTGAAGGTGCGTCGCATGCCAGGAAAAAGCACAGGGCCAAAAAACCGGCTCCTGAGGCAACTCACACTTTTATTCGAGAAAAATACCCAGTATTACTAGCAGATACGCTGAATGCGACATCACTCACCACTTCTTGAAAGCCCGTTGCGTTTGCATCTCCCATCCATGGTTTACTGCCTGGCTGACGGGCGGCTTCTGTTAATGATAATGATTAGGATTTAATAGGCTGCAATTGCTTCGCGTGTCTACCAGATGGCATAATTATGAATTGTAATGTAGTATATATATATACGTGCAGTATTGCAGCCAGTCGGGAATAAATGCTTCAACCAGCCTGGAAATAACGCAATGCACTCGGGCAACAGTAGACAAAAAAAACACAAACCTAATACACCCGAAGTAACCCAATCGTGCGGGACTAGCCGAGCTCGATATAAATGTCGTGCCCAGTGATATGGTTAGACTCAATGACCCCAGAGTATACAAAAAAGGCAAACGAGTGAGTGATAATAATCATAGTTAGGTGTCAAAGACGGCTCAATCATCAAATAACACTCACGGCCCATGGTTAATATGCTAAACCCATGTTGGAAAAAGCGGATCGGATGCACGAAGGAGAGTACTCATGCTGAAAACTCAACGCACAATCTCCCAGTCACAAAAGGCAAAGAATGAGGTGCGTAAGGGTTACATGCAACCCGTCCAGACAGTTATAATTCAGTCAGTTTTTAATCAAGCAGTGATTATCTCGCTCATCTCCTTGGTCCCGGTATGTTGTCTCCCGATATCTGTGCACACCCATGTCCTATGTGCGGAAGTCCCAGATTGAATTGGCTGGCTCGTTACCGTTGTTTTTGTGCTCGGAGGGCAACAAACAAAAAACCATAACTACTTAATTTTGTGATTTGTTGATATTAAAATAAACTCCATGTTTTAGTGTATGTCAATTTATTGACAGTTGTGCTCCACCCGTCTCCTTTCCGCCCTTTACAGTACTAATCTCATAATTATTCTGAATTTACTAGGCAGATATGATTACACAGGGAAATCTAGGGTATTGATAGTGTCTGATTATCTGATTGCGATGAACAGCATTCCGCTTAAGTGTGACGTAATTTAAAAAAAATATAAAGTCGCACACATTAGTTGATAAAGCCAATAGGTGTCTTATTAACTATTTTGAGGCAAATGTGACGTCACAAGCCCTATTTAAGGCCGTTGAACGCTTCATTTGAGCCAAGAAACGCGACGATGAGACAACATCAGCATCGGGATTTAACAGGGGTTTTTGTTGGAATTGACAGATGAGATAGAAGAACTAAAGAACATCAGAAAGGTGAAGATGAAGATAGAAGAAGGTGAATTAAAGAAATAAAAAGAAGATTTTGGGTTCCTGATCGGATCTTCATGGCGGAGCCATCGGAACGGAGAATGATGTTGGGGCCTGCACCCCCCCAAGGCGAAAATGAGATTCCTGGTTTCAAGGGAGTCCGGTGGCCAGCGTTCTAATAGGTGAAGTAATATATGAATGTTTGTTAAATGTCTCTTAAGTGGTCTCCGACACAAAACAAGAAAGAGAGGGGAAAAAGGGGCGTGTGTGTATGGGAGAGTGTGAGTGTGTGTGTGTATGGGAGAGTGTGAGTGTGTGTATGGGAGTGTGTGTGTGTGTGTGTGTGTGTGTGTGTGTGTGTGTGTGTGTGTGTGTGTGTGTGTGTGTGTGTGTGTGTGTGTGTGTGTGTGTGTGTGTGTGTGTGTGTGTGTGTGTGTGTGTGTGTGTGTATTTTAGCATATGTAATATGCAACATTAAGATACCATGTTCTTAAACAGAAAAATATGTTTAATCTTAGTGTTAGACTTTTTGCAAAGTGGACACAAATTTCTGCCCCTGCTGCCGTGTAGGTAATCTGATGACCTTAAGATCAATTCCCTCTTGTCTCCCTGGGGCAAATTTAATTATGCCAGGAACAATCACTTCAAATTCATTTGTGTCTTTAATTAATTGGCATTTGCAAGGTTTAGATAATGCTCTCCTATCGACCGAAAGTTCTGTGTCTCTGAATGCTGGGCAAAAAAAGGTACTTTTCATTTTTTATTACTGGAGAAGCTCAGGGCATATTGTTAGGAAATTCATTGCAGACAGTCCGAGTACTTTCTAAGTTAAAAGTCCAGTCACACCAACTAGAATATATTGTGGTTTCACACAATACAGGCAAAGCACCTAACACCTAATACAGATTTAAGTAGTTTACCATACTTAACCTGTAACAAATTCAGCTACTATTCCAAAAAGTGGAAATAGTATGTGGTAAAGTAAGGGGTTTCTCAGAGCTTTTTGGGTATCTGTGTATTGCCAAAAAGGCAAGTATCGTGCTGGCACTACGCAGTTTAAAAAAAAAAAGCATTATGACTGCAAAGTATAAATACAACTGGTTGATTCCACAATGGTGTATGCGATTAGGATAAAAAATTAAAGCACAAACAATTTATAACATTTGGAAAAGATATACAGTGGCGGCAGCTTTTATTTGAAGCAATGCCGCCGGCCGGGTGCGTGTGCGCAGCGTGGAGACGCGGCACATTGCGGCGCACTGTGACGTCACAGTCACGTGCGCGCCCGGCTTCCCCGGCTTCCCCGGGCTTCCCCGACACCCCTGGAGATTAAAGTAAGTTAAGCGGGGGTGCGGGGAAGCAGAGGGGCAGAGCAGGAGCCGGGTTCGGGGTCGGGAAGGGGGGGGCAAATTGCGCGCGAAGTGAGGGGGGGTGCGTGGGGGAAACGCGGTGGCGCGCGTTTTTGACTGGCGGCAGCCGGAGTAGATCCCGGCATGCCGCCGGCATTACTTCAAATAAAAGCTGCCGCAGCTGTATACTTTTTTGGACTGCAATAATCAGATGCTATTTTAAAATCAATCTGGTCATCATATAGAAGCAAGAAAAATAAAAAGATTTAACGCAATAAATACATTTCATATGATTTTAGACTACATTAACTGAAAGGTAAAATATGCCATAAAAGCTTTCATTATCCTTCTACATACCTTCTGCTGTTTTATTTAATCAATTATTTCTCCTGCTTTTTAAAAAAAGATATATGTAAAAGTCATTTTGTCAGATCCTTTCAACCACATTAATAATCACAGTGTTCAATTTGGCAGTATAATTATAACTTAGTTGAGAATGAAATTAACTATCATTCTTAACATGGAATGTCATCCTGGAGCCTGTAGCACAGTTAACATAAGTAGGCATCAGATATACACCTTCATGTATATCAAGTAATAACATTCAATCTGACGTTAACAATAGCATATGGCAATTTACCAACTGCAGTACTTTGAGATGTGCTGAATCTTGGAAGGACCGTACACATCCACAAATATTATTATTCATTGACAATACAGTTTTACCAAGGTATGTCTCAATCCTCAGAATTCACGTCCCGTTACAACAGACGGAATATTTGGCGCAATGATGCACACACTGAGTGTGTTACTTACTGGTTATTGCAGTGGTCATACTGAGTCCCGTATGGCATTGTATTAACGAATGGCATGCAAGCACCTTCTGTTTAAACATCTGCGACTGGGAAATTTCAGGCAGTTTTCCAAATAGTTTTCGTGCTTTGGACCAAATTTTCATTAGTACTATGAAACCTGGCAAGCAGCATTGTTGTATATGTTTTTTTAATAAACTGGGATATGCCTTTGTTAGAGATGTGTTGAAGAAAGCTCCCATGGGAGCAGTTTCTATTAAAAAGGTATAAAGAGCATATGATAGTTCACACAACAGCATTGCCGAGCTTTTTGAATGTTGGAGTGCTTGGCTAACTCAATCACTGCTTTTAAACAGGGAAATGATTTGTTCATTTACAAGGTAATTATACTGTACATAAAGGCATTTCAAAACCCTTTATGATATCAAACTAAATTTGAAATAAAATAACTCTTTATTGCTGGTGTGCTTCTTATAATATTTTAAAGAAAACTTGCAAGCCCTTTAACACTAAAGGGATAAGCTGTAATATTACAGATGTCATTGTTTTCCAAAAATAGATTTGTTGGAAGTATTCTAAATACATTCCAAACACTAACATAACAGAATCTCTGTTTCCAGTTTTCCGAATGTGAATCTATTGTACATGACCATTATTCCGTGCTTGAAGTGCCAAACAAGTTTCTTCAGTTTCATGTAGATTATTCGATCGAACAGTTTGCCATTGCCTCATTACCACCTCAGAGATTTTTACCAAAAGAATACCATACAGTAGCTACGATTATTTGTTTATTTATTTCATTTATTTATTTATAAAATGTTGTACTAGGAAGTAATACATTGAGAGTAACCTCTTGTTTCCAAGTATGTCCTGGTCACCGAGTTATTATGACAAATACATGGTTACATCAAATGAGCAGGGTTATACATTATTTTTAAAGACATTCCATGCACAGTAAGAGATAATATATGTCATAGGTTATGTAACAGTTACAGACCAGATTAAAATGTGAGACCACATTAGTTTTGAAAGAATTTAGGCTGGTGACAAGCTTACATTGACACAAAGACATATAAGTTGAAAAGGCCACTTTTAGCATCTTAGCCAACATATATTGCTCTTTATGTTCATGTTAAAGGCCCTTTTTAACAAAATAAATGGAACATATTGTCAGCAACATTGTGGTAATACAGTATCTGTGGTCTTTTCTTCTTTTTCATTCCCTGTCATATAGTTCACAGTTGTAAAGACTTTATTGCATTTACCAACCTTTCTCTTTCTTGTCTAAGCAACCTTCTTTGTTTTCATGATTTGTCATATAAACACAGATGCATTTATATGACCCTGATTTCTGTCTGAATTCAGATCTGCAACATGCTGGCTTTTAAGAGCAGCTCATTCAAAGTCAAATGGCCTTTCCTTTCTTATGCTCACAGATTCATGATATGGATAAGTGGACAAGTCAAATAAATAACTTGAATGGAATCTGGAAAGCAACAAGATAATTATTCTCCCCTTTCTGAAACATGCTGCTGGTAACTGGTGAGAAGAATGAGAAATAAATCAAGCGAGGCAAGAGCAGTGTTGATGTACTTTAGCTCATTCAACAGTTTCCAGACTATGAAGAGCTAATTCTGTAAAAGAAAGCAGCTTAGCAACACATTGGTGCTGCAATAAAGTGAATGGACTCATCCAAGTAATACAGTGGCAGTCTGATAATTGAAGATGTGTTTAACCGCTTGAATGCCAGGGGGCCCTGCAGCACTCAGGCACCCAAGGGCATATGTGTTTGCACAAAAGGTTATTCAGCACTCACATCCAACTGAGGAAGGAATCATGCAATAATATACTTATCCTCACATGTTACATTACTGGACATTTCCTGCATTCAGTTTCAATAAATTTGCTATGGATGTTTGCGGACGGGAATTTAGTGTCCTAAAATTATGGTATTTTTCATATAAAGGTATCACTTCTACCCGACATTACATTTGTTATTTTTTTGCATGACATACAGGTTTTCGTATATTCTTCATACTGCATACGGTATTTGCTGTCAAAAATTGTGGATGGATGCTCAGATCAGCTTTATGATACAAACAATGGTTCTTTTCTATCATGTATAAGTTATTACGTTGTTTTTAATAGGACATTGTTTCGGTTGACATTCACTACACTACAAGTTGATGCATAAGGGAGAAAATTGGAGCAAAGTATCCTGCTGCAAATGATGCAAATGGGCAGACTCATCAAGCGTTGAAACAGGTTAGCACACCCGATCCATTATTAACTCCCATTAACTTCAATAGGAGTTAGCACTCGATTGGCTGCACTTACCCATACTGGCACTTAATGAATCTGTCCCCCCCAAAATAAGATGTAAGATGCAAATACCATTTTGACATGAGTTATGACCAAGATTTAATATTTGTATTATCGTAGATTTAACTGAGAGGTAAAATATTCCAGCACCAAAAAATAAGGAAGAAAAATGTAAATACAAATTATAACAAATACTTCTTCTAGTAGTATCTAATATCAGTACCAATGTTGTTCTAGTTCTTTTTAAGTTTTATCTTCCAACTCTTCTAATCACGATCAATATGGAATGTTGTTCAAGTTCAAACACCTGGGAAAAAAACAACTTGTGATTTATGCTTCAAATAGGAACAGGTTTGAAATGATGTGATATGAGTTACTTTATATTAACAGAAAATAAACTACATTTGTGAAATTACAATTATGTAGAAACAATATCTCTATGTCACACTCTACACATGATACTATATTTTCATCAACTCATCACACCAGTATACAAAGATGTAATCGTGCAAGATATCTGAAAACTTTAACCATGCACAACAGTTAAACATTTTGTGGCAAATGCAACAGAAGTCCTGATTGAATTTACAATTCACATACCAAATGTTTGTCGTACACTCTATGAAATGTGTTGCAAATATATATGTAAGAAGATGTGCTGCATATTTATTCTCTGAGGGATGTAAAAATGACAGTTGCTTTAAATAACAAAATAATACCTGCCTGAGAGAAGATCGGGAAAAGGTTGAAGCAATATATATTCAAATATTCAATAAATATATTACAGTGCTGGTACAGAATATAAATTCAAAATGGAACAAATTGCATATTTCCTTCACAAAATCATATTTCCTTCACAAATCAATAAAGGGATATGCTTCGGTATACAATGAAATTTAGTGTTATAACATATTTTAGGAAAATAGAACACAAATCATACTCAATATTGTTGATATCTTTGGATTTCCTTTGGTGATCTCCTCAAATCAATAATAAAACAAATAACTACTACTACTGGTTATACTCACTGGCCTATTTTTAAAACGTGCTACGCTGTAATGTTTCATGTGCTAACAACACAGTATTAACAATCTTTACACCCATAAAACGATACGGATGATATTTTCCTTCCAATATGTGAAATAGATGACAGTGAGTAAATTAAGTCTATTGCTAAGGTAGTGGCACAACTGGATTCATAAGTACACGGTAACAACATGGCTGTAGTCCTGAGCCAGTCCAGCTTTTCCTTCTTATCTGGGCTGCTAACCCATCAGAGCAGCTCAAAGTGAATCTACAGTTGCGGCCGATCTGAGTCTAAGTCGGCTAGATCCGCGGCTATCAGATTATCCCGGTTAGGTGCGTTTTTTTGTTGTTTTCACCCGGAGTGAACTGTGTTATATTCGCACTCGTGATATTAGCATTTTATTCTCGCTGTCTGCAATACTGCAATGCCGTGTAAAAACTCAGGGGGGCGTTTGCGAGCTGTTGTCTTGGAAGTCTAATACCTTCGCGGTTCAACCTACGTCAGTCTGTGTGTGCGCGCAGTAATTGTAAATTTGCATATTTAAAGTATTCGTGCATTTGCAGTGCTGTGCTACTGTACAGTATGTCTCATTTGAAAATTGTTGAAACGCGTAGGCGTGTACAGTACTGTAACAGTGTCACATTTCTGCATATTCAGCGCTCACCCCTCGCTCAGGATAATTAACTGCACTGCAGGGTATTTCAACTTCTTATCTTCTGTGCAATGCAGTACATCTCTCCCACACCATTCCTTTGAACATGTGTCTGGTTTCAATCACATTCCTGCTTGACAGCAGGAATTTACTGTGCATGTGCCTGTAACTTTGCCCACCACTGCTTGCTTGCCTGAGTGAGTGACCAAAAAAAATGTATTTATTTTTTTATTGTAATTTTTTTTTCTCTACAAGCTTGCAAAAACCATCTTACTGTATTACGATTTTCAATCTGTGCTGTAGCTTTTGACTGCAACCCTGTGCATTTGACTGCACATTTCGTGTACATCTCCTTAATTCGCATGCTGAGATCCTTGGAAATCTTTTTAACAACCATTGCTACGAGTAGAAAGAAATACAAACACAAGAATGTATATTCGATGTTTAGTCGATGTGTATTCAATGTGCAGTGAATCCACAAAATGGATGGTGTATTTATACGGTAATGACTCACATTAGAGTACGCCCACTTTCAACACCTGTACCTCGCTGCCATGCATAAAAGGTTACACATTTTGCATAGCCCACCACTTGATGATCTTTATCTGAACTTTATCTGAACTTGCCCTTGTCCAGATACTACATTGTGCCACCTGCTTCCATGGAGCAACCCCGATTCTACGGACGCAGGAACCCACTCGCCTCTGCCGTGCCTGTCAGGCAGAAAAAGCAAAAGGCGGTTGCCGTTTCCATGCCAAGGCAAAAGCAACAGGCTAAGGCCAATAAAGAAAACCTTCTGCTGACCCCAAAGGCTCAGGGTTTTCATAGACGTCAGCCTTATTATGTCAAGAAGATATACGGTGATGTACTCTCGACGCAAAACGATTGGCAGCCAACCCATCGAACCCGCAGACCACTTCCTCCCATATGCTTCGACGACTCTGCCGCCGCTGTCCCGGAAATCTTCAGCCCGTCTTCTCCACCCCTCATCCTCGACGCTGCCGCCGCCCTCCCGGAAACCCACAGGCCAGCTCCTCCGGTTCTATCCGATGACGCTGCTGCCTCTGAAATCCACGGGTCACTTTTTCCTTTGCTCTTAGACGGCTCTGCTTCTCACCCGGAAATCCAAAGGTCACTTTCTCCATCCCTCCTCTACCGGATATCCACAGGTCACCTCCTCCACCCTTCTTCGACGTCGCTGCCGCTTCTCTCCATGGAACCCCCATCTCATCCTCCGTTGCACCCATCCACCCAGATGTCCACACGCCATGCACAAGAAGCAGCTCGTTAGACCGGATGCTGAATGGGATAAGTGTGGATCTCCCCGGGAACTCTATCGTGCTAGCAAAGATAGATTTGCTTCTGGAGACCATGTTAAATGTGGAGCAACGATGCTACATATGGATCAACGGATGGATCGACGGATGGAGATGATAGAGGCTGACATAGCGGGTATACATAATTTGCTCTGTGTTTATGCCCCTGTTTCCCCGACGCCGGAGCAGGGGGGTGACATGGATGTGATAAATGGGAGTATCGACCCCCTTCGATCACCAAGCGCACCACCTCCACCATAAGATGTAGTGTACATGTATGCCGTTGAGGAGGACATGACAACCCCATCAAGACACGGCGACCAAGACCGGAGGAAAGCATCCTCCCAGACAACCTACCATCGCCCGTCGCCTCAAGCACACCCGCTCGCAGTAGACCTACATTCGCTCGCATCGATACGGTGCCCGACATCACCGTGTGCGATCTGCCACAACGCTCAGGGAGAAGTATAGGGTGATGAGTGCTGGTGCACCCCACAAGTATGCCTTGTTACTTTTTAAGCACCATGTTCCCTACTCGTTGTACTGCGACTGGGCCTTCAGAGTGAACTACGACAGATATCGCGTAAAAAAGGCGCTTCCTGCCAATTTAAGAAAGAACATTCGGGATGAAATGCAGCACTTTTATCCAATTACAGATCCTGTAATGAAAGGCGTTTGAGACTGCATTAATGGCGTTTTGCGCCATGCAAGGAATCGGCCATGGACGGACAATGTGGTGGACTTTATGGTTTAATCACGGGAACTGTAAGACCATACTGTTGTGCTGAACTGTATTTAACTGTATTTAACTTACTGTTTTAACTTGCTGTACACACACACAGGACCTGCACAATTCCAGTCCCCAAGGGCCGCAAACATGCACGGTTTTCAAGGTTGTCCTGAAAACCGGGCCTGTCTGCTGCCCTCGAGGACTGTACTGGTGCAGGCCTGGCTGACTGTTTTGCACACCATCCCCCTGTACTGTATACTGTATGTTTCTTTAATAAAGGAGATGTTGCGTTTTATATACTGTATTTTATGAATAAAGATTTTTTTAATCACAGGTAAGACCATACTGTTGTGCTGAACTGTATTGTACATGTTTTGACCTGCTGTAATTAAATAAAGGAGATGTTGTTGTGTGTTTTTTAACTTGTATTTATACAGAAATGTTTTAACTTGCTGTACACACACACAGGACCTGCACAATTCCAGTCCCTGAGGGCCGCAAACAGGCACGGTTTTCAAGGTTGTCCTGAAAAACGGGCCTGTCTGCTGCCTTTGAGGACTGTACTGGTGCAGACTGTTTTGCAGACCATCCCACTGTATATATTTTGACTTTAATAAAGGAGATGTTGGGTTTTGTATATTTTATGAATAAAGAATTTGTTTTTAAAACATTTGACTGTAAACCATACTGACTGACTGTAAATGTTTTTACTTTCTATACATAAATGTTTTCACTACTGTAGCAGTAAACTATACACATGTTGATGTTTTGAATTGCTGCGCACTTAAAATGTTTCTACATTGTACAGTATTTGTAAATAAATGTTTTTGTACTTACTCCGGTTCATGGTTCAAGAACATGTTTATTTGTTTTACATTGTTCCATTGGCTCCTTTGCTACTGTAACAAAATACAGTGTTTCTAGAATGTCGAGGCATACTTCACTGTATACTGTAGGCATGCTCAGTATAAGAGTATTAAAAAAAAATAGAAGACACATACTGTACTGTACTGTATGTACTGGCACTGTAATACATGTACTGCACCGACACACTTTATTCGAGCAAATACCCAGTATGTACCTGGCAGATACCTGGAATGCGCCGCTCCTCACCTCTGACAAGCCCCGTTGCGTTTGCCTTCCCAGCCTGGGTTCATGCCTGGCTGACGGGCGGCTGATCTGTTAAATGATAATGATTAGGATTTAATAGGCTGCAATGCTTCGCGTGTCTACCAGATGGCATAAATTCATGAATTGTAATGCAGTATATATATATATATACTGTGCAGTATTGCAGCCAGCGGGAATAAAATGCTTCAATCCCTGCTTGGAAAATACCTCAATGCACTCGGGCAGAAAACAGTCACAAACCTCAATATACCCGAGTATACCCGAATTCGTGGGACTAGCCGAGCTCGAATAAAGTGTGTCGCCAGTGTAGAATAAATGCATAGTTTTTATTTTTTCGGGTTTATTACACAGTATATTGTATATAAAAAAGTATTGTATACTGTACGGCCGGAAAACATCAGCATACTGTTTCAGGTACAGTATTCTATCCTAATCAATAACAACGGCCACTAAACTGTAGACTCCGGTACGTGGCTTTTTAAATCTGATTCAGCAATGTGCAGGCATTGTTACACAAAGCGATATTATCCATCGAAATCCCTCCATTCGCCGTTTTCTTTTCTGAGGAAAAACAAAAAGAAAAGTTTTACTGTAATGGTCAGCCCCCTAAAGAAGTTCCAGCCAGTCCCACCAATAATTTTATCGGGGGGCGTCTCCTGTTCACATGCGCATGTGCCTACCGTCGATGTAATGACACGCATATGCGTTTCAAGAAGGTTCCAATGCGCATGCGCCTAGCGTTCCACCAATTGTTCAGTATCTGCAGTACAGTACTGTAGAAGCCGCTCAGCCAATGATATTGCTTACAGAAGAATCGCTTGACTTTTGAATCTCACCAATATTGATACTGTATTGTCAAAATAAAAAACACAGAAAATAATACGGCAACAATACTCACCATAGAATTTCCCATTCAGCTGGCGCCGGCGCCGGTCCACTGCCAGTCCAGTGTTCTTGATCATCCACGTCGATAGTTTGCAGCGGGACTAGTCCACCTGTAGTCAGCTGATGAGGCTGGAAATTGCTTAAGTACATGCAAGTTTGATCGAAACTGCATGCGAAATCCGACTCAGGCTCGGGGTTGTCACTGACGGTGGGACCGTTATCGGAAGCCGGTGCCGGTGCATTGCTTGGCAGCGACTGTCGTTTCTTAGTTGGTTTTAACACGACCCTTCGCCTTTTGCCGTCTGCATGATCATAGATACAGGAAAAAGCCGGTGATACACACCAATACCCTCCAACAAATTGTGGCTCAATACGATAAAAACAGGGATCGCTACATAACCTTTTCCTTATTGCACGCTTCCACGTATGAGGAGCTGGCGAAAATTTGTAAAAGTCATAGTTTTCGATAAAATACTGATACATTTGAACAACTGTTGCCATCTTATCATCTGTTGCATTAGTCTCAAGGCCAAGTTACAATAGCACACTGTGGTATCTTTTTTAATCGGTAAACCTGCAAGTCGACACATTACTGAAGCGCATGCGCATTACAATTCATGAATATCTGCCATCTGGCGGACACGCGAAGAAATGCAACCTATTAATTCCGAACCATTCTCAATAAATGCATCAACCGCGCGTCAACCGCGCATGACCCGTGGCTGAGAACGCAAAATGAATGCGGCATGCTCCAGGTGAAGTGCGTCGCATTCCAGGAAAAAGCCAGGGAAAAACCGGCTACTGCTGCACCGACACACTTTATTCGAGAAAATACCCAGTATGTACCTAGCAGATACCTGGAATGCGCCACTCCTCACCTCTGACAAGCCCCGTTGCGTTTGCCTTCCCAGCCATGGTTTATGCCTGGCTGACGGGCGGCTGTTCTGTTAAATGATAATGATTAGGATTTAATAGGCTGCAATGCTTCGCGTGTCTACCAGATGGCATAAATTCATGAATTGTAATGTAGTATATATATATACTGTGCAGTATTGCAGCCAGCGGGAATAAAATGCTTCAATCCCTGCCTGGAAAATAACGCAATGCACTCGGGCAGAAAACAGTCACAAACCTCAATACACCCGAGTATACCCGAATTCGTGGGACTAGCCGAGCTCGAATAAAGTGTGTCGCCAGTGTATGTGTTAGACTCAGATGAGCCGCAGCAGTATACAAAAAAGTGCAAACGAGTGAAGTGATAATAATCAATATTGGTGCAAAAGAGTGCTCAAATATCAAATTCAGCACTCACGGCCATGGTAATATGCCTAACACCCATGTGGAAAAAGCACGGATGCACGAAGTAACTACATGCTGAAACTCAACTCACAATCTCCCAGTCCAAAAGGCAGAATGAGTGTAGTAAGGGTACATGCAACCCGCTCCAGACAGTCTAGTAAATTCAGTCAGTTTTTAATCCAGCAGTGTTCTCGCTCAGCTCCTGTTCCCCGGTATGTTGTCTCCCGTATCTGTGTGCACACCCATGTCCTATGTGCAGAGTCCCAGATTGAATCTGGCTGGCTCGTACGGTGTGCTCGGAGGGCAAAAACCATACATACTTAATTTTTGATTTGTTGAATATTAAATAAACTCCATGTTTTAGTGTAATGTCAGTTTATTGCCAGTTTGTGCTCCCCCTCTCCTTTCCCCGCTTACAGTACTAAATCATAATTATCTGAGATTTACTAGGCAGCATTATGATTAACACAGGGAAATTATGCTATTATAGTTCTGATTCTGATTGGCTGACATCATTCCCTTTAAGTGACGTAATTTAAAAAAAAATTAAAGTCGCCACATAGTTTTAACAGCCAATCAGGTGTCTGTTAACTATTTTGAGGCTAAATGTGACGTCACAAGCCCTATTTAAGGCCGTGACGCTTCATTTGAGCCCAAGAAGACGACGAGACAACATCAGCTGGGATTTAACATGGGTTTTTTTGGATTGACAGATGAAGATAGAAGATAAAGAAAATCAAGAAATGGTGACAGATGAAGATAGAAGAAGGTGATTAAAGAAATAAAAAAGAAGATTTGGGTTCCTGATCGGATCTTCATGGCGGATGGCATCGGATGCTGTTGGAGGCCTTCAAGGTACATGAGCTTCCTGTTTCCACGGGAGTCGGTTGGCCAGCGCTTCTAATGGTAAGTAATATATTGAATGTTTGTAAATGTCTCTTTAAGTGGTCTCCAGACACAAAACAGAGAAAGAGTAAACAGCGAACTAGGGATTAGTATGAAATATTAGAATATAAAATATAAAATACATAAGTACTGATAAAATATTGATCCCTAGTATGCAGCTTGCTTTCTCATTGTTAACACATAGTTGTAATGTATTGTATGTCTTTATTAATATAGCACCATTAATGTACATAGAGCTTCACAGTAGTGTAGCCCCGAGGTAAATTTAAAATCCCTGCCCTTCTGCCGTGAGCGCCGTGGGGTCGCGGGTGCCGCCGGAGGCAGCGGTGGACCACACACACACACTCTCCCATGCATGCACACACACACACACTCTCCCATACACACACACAAACACGACAGGGGGAAGAAGAGGAAAGGCCGCGCGACCGAGCACCACCACCACTGCCCCGCTCGCCCCGCGCCCCCGCGACCATCTCCCGCCCTACGCAGACAGCCACGGGACAGTGGAGAAGCGGAGACAAAGTAGGTAAGGGGGGAACACCCCCGCTACCATCTCCAGCCCCGCGCGAGGATCGGGGGAAGCGGAAAGTGGCGTGGGAAGCCGTGGTAAGCGGGGAACACCCCCACTACCATCACCCACCCCCCAAGGATATCGCGGGAAGCCGAGGTAAGCGGGGAACACCCCCACTACCATCACCAGCCCCGCGCGGGTATCGCCGGAAGCCGGGGAACACCCACAAGCGGGAAGTGGTGCGGGAAGCCGGGGGGAGGGGAGAGAAGGGGGAACACCCACGCTACCATATCCAGCCACGCGCGGGTATCGGGGGTGGGGGGGAGTAAGGGGGAACTGCAGGAGGCAGGGAAGGAGCAGAGGGGATGGAGGATTGGAGAGTACTTACTCTCGTACTCTCCAACAGATCTCCGGCCAGAAAAAATGGCCGCTCATTGGGGGCGGGCTCATATAGAGCCTGGCCGCGCGCCCACAAAGCCTGGGAGCGCGCGCCAATCAGCAGTCAGGTAGGGGGATTTTTTTTTGTTTGTTTCAGGCAGCGCGAGCGGGAAAATTTCAGCGGGAGCAGGGAAATTTAAAAAAACAAACACGTGTGCTGCTTGGGCCAATATTTACTCGCCCGGGGGTTAAATCCACCCGCCCCGGGCGTGTAAATGTATAGGATTGTCGAACACTGTATATAAATATATAATAAAAAAATAAATAGATGATACCGTTCTGTGGCTAACGAAATGCTTTTATTTGTGCGAGCTTTCGAGATACACTGATCTCTTCTTCCGGCGATGTTACAATGAATGAAGCAAGCAAAAGGTATATATATATATATATGTAGCCCCGAGGTAAATTTAAAATCCCTGCCCTCCTGCCGTGAGCGCCGTGGGGTCGCGGGTGCCGCCGGAGGCAGCGGTGGACCCGCCAGCGCTTCACGAGGGTGGGGGCCAGTGAAGGGAGCGCTCGGCATCCCTGGAGGTTCGGGCGGCTCCGAGAGCAGGGCGCCGCCATCAGCCGTCAGGTCGCGCATGCGCGGTAGCAGGCAGGCGCAGGGAAGGCCCCAGATAGGTCGCGCATGCGCAGAGAGGGGTAGAAAGCTAAGGAAGCCCCAGGGAGATCGCGCGAGGGCAGGACAGGGAAAAGAGGAGTTGTGGCGGCCATTGGTAGTTCGCGCATGCGCAAGGCAAGTGCGCACGCGGCCCCAGTACTGTAGCAGCCCCCTGGGAACTACAATTCCCAGGAGGCTTAGGGAGACAGGCATCAGGTGCCTGAGTGTAGCCAATAGGGCTGGAGGAAGCTCAGCCCGGGAATATAGAGGGACAGGCCCTAGGTTAGGGTCCCTGTCCTGATAGTGTTGCTGTCACTCTAGGAGTAGTTAGTGATAGGAAGGGATAGCGGCGGTTGCTGTTCCCATGCGGTTGGTGTTGCCGTGATCCGGTTGCAGTTCCCGTGGAGCGGTGGGACCCTCGTTGGGGTCCACCGGCAGAAGTACCTGGAAAGGATCAGACGGACGTCTGACCCTTTTAGAAGAGAGTTGCGGTCCCGAGCATCGGAGTGCTCGGAAGGTATCTCAAGTATTCTAAGTGCACCAACTGGGCCCTAGCTTAATTTAGTGACTGCGCAGTCACCCACGACCTTCCGTAGGAGTGCGGGACATTGGGTGTGGGGGATCACAGGACACTGGGCGGGAACACCAGACATTGGGCAGAGGTGATGCGGGTAGAGCATCAGGATATGTTATGTGATGTTATGTAATGAGTTATATGTGTGTGTTAAGTAAAGTGTTAGTTATTGGTTTATCATCTACGTGTGTTATTGTATTTCTTACCCAGGGCTATCTTTCATAACGGGGGATCCTGGGTAAGTGGAGGCGCTGCACCAGGTAATGGTAAGGGTTTCCCCAGGCTCCCAGCTAGCGGAGGCTCAAATCTCCTGGAGCCACAGGTGTTATGCAGTACCAGTAACCCTTTAGGAGCAGGTGTGTTGCAGGGAAAGGGACCGGTTAGACCACGAGGGGCCAATGTGAGATTGGGTGGGTCGGCCGGTTCACAAAAAGGGTTACATTTGGAGGCACTGCAGAGAGATATCAGACCTGGGGTGCCCTGTATGTTTTTTTTCTAATCTGTGTCCTATTTTTGTTTCGCCATGGGGAAGCCCTCAAGGCGGAGGAAGCCACGTGCTAAGTTCCCGGCCGCGCGGGAAAATGTTGCCAACAGTTATCCAGGACTGGCGGGAAAACCCGAGCCCCGCCCCCACACTGTGAGTGACTCAGTACCGAGTTTGCAACATTTCCCAAAAGACTGTGCTGCCCCTCCTCTAGAGTCCACCAGGGGGAGGGAGTGTCTTGAGCAGAAATCAGAAATTTCTGTTCCCCCTAAGGACAGCAAGGGATGCCGAGAAAACCACCCTTGGCTGTATAGAATCGTATGGGCCCCCCATTTAGTCTTGCCAATGGTGGTGTGCCCGTGTGCGTTAAAAGAATGGAAAGCGATGGGTGGCTGGCTGGACGGAGCATCTGAGTCACCAGTTGCTCTCACGCTGACCGTGGTAGACGGGGAAGAATGCCTGCACGGCCGTCTGAATGAGTGTGAGTGTGCCGTTGGGGAGCTGACCCAAGGGCCTAAGTGTCCTGACTGTGCGGCGCAGTTCCTGCAACCCAAACCGCCAGCGGCAGAGGACACTGTTGCAGAAATGGAGTGTTCCCTCCCCGAGGATGAGAGAGACTGTCAGGGGTTACACCCTGATGTGTATGAGCCCTGTAATTTGCCAGGAATGGAGGTCACGATGCTAATGTGCCCCTGCCTGAGTGAAGCCCTTAAAGCTGGAGTCGAACCGTCTCAGTTACAACTAGGTTTCAGGCCAACTGAGGTGGACGGAGAAGCGTTTACCCAGTGTTTTGGCCTCAATTGTGGCTGTTCCCGGAGGGAGGCACTGGCGTGGGAGCCCCAATGTGAGTGTTGCGGGGCCTGGTTCCTAAAGCCTATCCTGCCCCAGGCGGCGGAACCAGCCGAGGAAGAAGAGGAGGAGCCGGACCTCCCTTCTACAGTAAATGATGCTTGTCCTCAGTTTGTTTTGATTCCAGAGGCCTCCGGGGACCCGTGTGTCCAGACCACTGTTGCAGACCCTCTCAAAGGGGACGTGCAAATGGAGGAGCAGGAACCTCTGATGGCGGAACCTGCGGAGAAAGAGGCGCCTGATGGTGCTACCGAGGTGGGTGAAGCCGCTACTAATGCTTCTACTTCAGCCATGGAGGTGGTGGAGGGCCCGTGTGCCCACATGGACTTTCCAGACGCTGAGGCGGAGCCGCTGAAGGCGGAGCTCCAGATGTCGGAACCCCAGATGTCGGTTCCAGACCCGGTTCCCGAGCAAGAACCACCGAGACCAGAACCACAGATACCGGAAGGCCAGGGTAAGGTGTTTATACCCCCGCCCATGTGTGGTGATTCTAGCGACCAACCGAGCGTGGTGATGCGCCTGCCGGCGGACCACTCCAGTGAGGTGACCGAGCCAACCACCTCTACAGATGCAGACCATGATGTGGGCCCGTGTGCCCTGCAACTGCCAGTCCGGCCTACCACCGAGGTACCAGCGGTCCCAGGCTTGGGATCAGTACCTGCCGACAACGATAGGGGTAAGTTGACTGCCCCAGGGGTGTCGGGTGTGAGCTCCCCGGTGATCGTGGAGCCTGGTGACTCCAGAGGTAGGGTCACCCGGGCGATGGGCTCACCCCGTCATCGCGTCCTGGTGGAGGTGTCTCCCCCAGAAGATCTCTGCAGATCGTGGAATGAACTCGACCTCATCAAGGTATCCGGTGTAGCGGACCGGAGCGACACATACTCCTGTGAGAGGAGTCTCCAAACGGGCCTACCCAAAGAAGTGGTGCCGTCCGCGGAAGAAGTCACCGTTAAAGGGATTGCTGACAAAGACAAAGACAAGGACAAAGACTCTGTTGAGACCGCTCTGGTAGTTGTGGCCTCTCCCAGGTGCGCGATGGAGCGCTATGTTCGCCATGTGGTGGACCGAGGAAAGAGACTGAGCCTCCCTGTCTCCCGTGAGACGAGACCGGAGGATCCGGAGAGGGTCAATACCCATGACCCCGTACATTTTTTTCTGCGCGAGGGAGAAGGTGGGTTGGTGCAAGGGACAGGTCTTGAACTCCAAAAGACTCACAGGAGTCAAGGTGGGATACCCTCACCCAGTCTGTTAGGGGCACTCCACTCTGAGACTCAGCTGGCCTCGGGTATCCATGCGGGTATGTTGGGTACACATGGGAAATTGCTTGTATGTGATGTACTGTTAACAATGCATTTTCCATTATATAACCAACTGTATGGTTGCTACCCAAGCGAGGGTGTTGGGATTCTGCGTAGGGGAGAATGTAGCCCTGAAGTAAATTTAAAATCCCTGCCCTTCTGCCGTGAGCGCCGTGGGGTCGCGGGTGCCGCCGGACGCAGCGGTGGACCCGCCGGCGCTTCACGAGGGTGGGGGCCAGTGAAGGGAGCGCTCGGCATCCCTGGAGGTTCGGGCGGCTCCGAGAGCAGGGCGCCTTAATGGAAAAGTACTGTTCATTTTGTACCAGCAAAATTGATCTATAAGTTGCTGCTGCCAATAATCAGTGAGACTGACTCCAAATCAGTGTCACAGAGAAAATCCGTCAGATATGATGGCCCATATTTACTAAGTAGTGCTATTCCAGACACCTCCTTGCACATTCATTGAATGGGCTTTAAGGTGTCTTCTGGTGCCAGAAGGTGTCTTATGGTATAGTGCTGCATAATAATAATAATAATAGTTCTTGTATGGCACTGCTAGTTTTATGTAGTGCTTTACAGAGACATTTTGCAGACACAGTCCCTGCCCTGTGGAGCTTACAATCTATGGTTTTTGGTGCCTGAGGCACAGAGAGATAAGGTGACTTGCCCAATGTCACAAGGAGTTGACACCAGGAATTGAACCAGGGTCCCCTGCAAACTCGGTGCCAGTCAGTGTTTTTACTCACTGAGCCGCTCCTTCAGCCCATTTATACATATGGGCTGGGCTAGGCATGGTCAGGTGGTATTTGTGTATTATGGGAGTCTAAACAAATTGTACCATCTAGATATTTAATCAGTAAATAACATTCAGCCCAGCTGTGCAATTCAATCCTTAAGAGCTACCAACACTCCACGTGTTTCAGAGGTGTTACTCCCCATGTCTCCTTCCATACTGAAATACACCTTGCAGCCCCATTTTAGGTAAATGAATCTTAAATGGCCCTATTTACTAAGCAGTGTTAAGATATTTTCTGTGCCAGAAGACACCTTACAGCCTGTTCACTGGAATGGGCCGTGAAAGGCCATAGTTACTAAGGCATGCTGGAACAGTTTATATGACGAAGAAAGAGAGGGAAGAGTCGAATGTAACCCTATGCAACATACACACATAACTTCTGTAGGTGGATAGTAATGTTATTGGCTGTAATGAGAAGGCAACAATGGGACCTGATTTTGTATGGATTATGAGGAACTCCGTCTTAGACAAATTAAGCTTGAGGCTACGAAGGGCCATTAAGGCAGACTGCTGATAGGCATTCTGTGACTGGACTGCAGATGTAAGGTCAGGTGCTTATTAAATGTTTTGTGTCATTAGTATAGAGAGTAGCACTGCTTATTTAAATATGTTCCTTAATCTTTCTATGGAACCCGTTTACATTGGTAAGTTCTTTGCCCGCTATGTGGGACTGTCGCTATAACATCACATGTTCCTTATAGGTGGAGTGGCTTAAGAATGAGGAGCCTATCGACTCCCTCCTGGATGAAAACATTGACACCAAGGTGGATCACAACATTATTATACGTCAAGCTCGCCTATCCGACTCTGGCAACTACACCTGCATGGCGTCCAACATCGTTGCTAAGAGGAGGAGCATATCAGCAACTGTTGTGGTTTATGGTGAGTGCTGCATCTGTTCTGATGACTAACACATGGGAAACCAACAGGAAGTGGCCAAATCAGTGGTGTAGTTAGACATTCCCGGGCGCCCGGGGCAAAAAAATTTAGTGCCCCCTTAATATAAATACTGATTGCAATTTTCTCTCCCTCCCACCCATCCTTTCTCTGATCCTCTATCTCATCATCTCTCCTAATCTCTCCCCATCCCTCCTCATCATCATCATCATCATCATCATCATCATCATCATCATCATCATCATCATCATCATCATCATCATCATCATCATCATCATCATCATCATCATCATCATCTCTTACCCTCCTCCTCATCATCATCTCTTACCCTCCTCCTCATCATCTCTTACCCTCCTCCTCATCATCATCTCTTACCCTCCTCCTCATCATCATCTCTTACCCTCCTCCCCATCATCATCTCTTACCCTCCTCCCCATCATCATCTCACCCTCCTCCCCATCATCATCTCTTACCCTCCTCCTCATCATCATCTCTTACCCTCCTCCTCATCATCATCTCTTACCCTCGTCCTCATCATCATCTCTTACCCTCCTCCTCCTCATCATCTCTTACCCTCCTCCTCCTCATCATCTCTTACCCTCCTCCTCATCATCATCTCTTACCCTCCTCCTCATCACTATACGGTAATTGAAAAAATTAATTCCAAAAGAGAGCAAAGGGGAACGGTAACACCACGCTAGGGAAAATCGCCTTTTGCCAGTGTCGCCAAAGTGATCATAGATTAGACCAGAGAAGGAAAGGAAAGAGACAAAAAGTCTGAAGAGCACGGGTGAGGGGGAATGAAAACAGGCCAAGAAAACGGACAGAGTGAGAACCAAGGAGAAACAAGGCAGCATCCCCAAACAAAACAAAAAATGTATGAACGCTACAAATCGATACACGCTGAAGCAGACGGGGGAGGACAAGGGGTGCAAGGGTGACGTACAGTAAAAGGGGTGAAACCTTTCCTTATTGCACGCTGTCCACGTATGAGGAGGCTGGCGAAATTTAAAATCATAGTTTTCGATAAAATACTAATAGACATTTGAAACACTGTTGCCATCTTATGGTCATCTGTTTCATTATCTCATGAGGCCAAGTTACAATCAGCACACTGGTGGTAATCTTTTTTTAATCGGTAAAAAACCTCCTCAAGTCGCACAATTACTGAAGCTGCATTCGCATTACAACATTCCTGAATAGAAATCTGCCCACTGGCGTGACACCAATAACATGCAACCTATTAATTCCGCCATTCTCAATAAATGCATCACACCGGCGCTCAACCGCGCATGACCCGTTGCTGGACGCAAATGAATGCGGCATGCTCCAGTGAGTGCGCGCATTCCAGGAAAAGCACAGGGACAAACCCCGGCGTACTGCTGCACCGACACCACTTTATTCGAAAATACCCAGTATGTACCTAGCAGATCCTGAATGCGCCACTGCCTCACCTCTGAAACAGCCCGTTTGCGTTTGCCTTCCCGCCCATGGTTTTATGCCTGGCTGACGGGCCCGGCTGTTCTGTTAAATGTATGATTAGGTTTATAGGCCAATGCTCGCTGTCCACCAGATGGCATAAATTCATGACTTGTAATGTAGTATAGATATATACTGTGGCCGTATTGCACGCAGCGGAATAAAGGCTTCAATCCCTCCTGGAGAAATAACCGCAATTGCACTCGGGCAAACACAGTCACAAACCTCATCAACACCCGAGTATAACCCGACATCGTGGCTGAGCCGAGCCTCGAATAAAGGTGTGTCCAGTGTATGTGTTAGACTCAATGAAGCCGCGCAGTATCAAAAAGTGCAACGATGGACAGTGTATAATAACCTCAATATTGGGCAAAAGTGCTCAATATCAAATTCAGCACCTCACGCCCCGGTAATATGCTAACACCCTTGGAAAAAGCACGATGCACGAAGTAACTACATGCTGAAACCAACTCACAATCTCCCAGTTCCAAAAGGCGAAGATGTGTAGTAGGGTAACACATGCAACCGCTCCAGACATTCAGTGAAATTCAGGTCAGTTGGTATCCGCAGTGTTCTCGCTCAGCTCCTGTTTCCCCGAGTATGTTGTCTCCCCGTATCTGTGTGCACCCCATGGTCCTATGTGCATGTTCCCAAATTGAATCTGGCTGGCCGTACGGTGTGCTCGGAAATGGCAAACAAACAATACATACTTATTTTTGATTTGTTATACTTAAATACACTCCATGATTTTTGAGTGTATATGTCAGTTTATTGCCAGTTTGTGCTTCCCCTCTTCCTTCCCCCGCTTACCGTACTTAAATTCATAATTCATCTGAACCGATTTTCTAGGCAGCATTAGATTACACACCATAGGGAAATTATGCTATATAGTTTCTGATCTGATTGGCGACACATTCCCTTTAAAGTGACGTAATTAAAAACAAATTAAGTGCCCATAGTTTTTTAAACACAGCCAATCAGTGTGTCTGTTAACTATTTGAGGCTAAATGGTTGGAACTTCACAAGCCCTATTAAGGCCGTGATCCGCTTCATTTGTAGCCCAAGAAGCGACCGAGACAACATCGACTGGGATTTAACATGGGTTTTTTTTTTGGATTGACATGATGAAATCAGAAGATAAGAAAATCAGAGAGGGACAGATGAAGATAGAAGAAGGGGATTACGAAATAAAAGAGATTTGGGTTGCCTGTCGGATCTTCTCATGGCGCATGTCATCGTATGCTGTTGTAGGCCTTCACGGTACATGAGCTTCCTGCTTTCCACGTGGAGTCGTTGCCCAGCGCTCTAATGGTAAGATAATTGAATGTCTTGTAATGCTCTTTAAATGGTGCTCCAACACAAAAACAAGAAGAAGTAACGCAACTAGGGATTCGTTAAATATTAATATAAAATATAAAATCATAAGTACGATAAAAATTGATCCCTAGTTGCAGCTTGCTTCTCATTTGTTACACATAGTTTACTATGTATGTTTTATTAATATATGCACCCATTCATGTACTAGACTGCACAGTAGTGAGCCCCGATGGGTTAAATTAAAATCCCTGCCCTTCGCCGGTGAGCGCCGTGGGTCGGGGTGCCGGCGGAGGCAAGCGGTGGACCCGCCGCCTTCACTAGGGTGGGGGCCAGTGAAGGGAGCGCTGCTCGGCAATCGCCTGGAGGTTCTGCGGCTCCAAGCAGGCGCCCGCCATCAGCCTGTCAGGTGCGCATGGGCGGTACAGGCAGGCGCCAGGGAAGGCCCCAGATAGGGTCGCGCATGCGCAGATCGAGGGTAAAAGCTAAGGAGCCCCGGGCTGATCGCGCGGGCAGGACGGGCAAAGAGGAGTTTTGCGGCGGCCATTGGTAGTTCCGCACTGCAAGGCATTCGCACCGCGCCCCAATGCTTAGCTAGCCCCCTTGGACTACAATTCCCAGTGAGGCTTAGGGAAACAGCATCAGGTGCCCTAGTGGTGCCATAGGGCTGGGATGTAGCTCTCACCACGGGAATATAGATACATTTTCCCGTTCTTTGCATCGTCGTCGGTCATGAGAAAGAAGGAGCAGAAGGGTGCATGGAGCCGTGGCTCCTGCATCAGGTAAGTGGTTCTCCTCTCAGTCCCCAGGCAGGCCCCAATTCACCTTCCGAAGGTGCAGGGGGTAACGAGAGGGACGGCCAATAGCTACGGGAGGTGACCCTTACGGAGCGGAAGGTGCAAGTTGGGCAGTGCCACGCGGAAGGCGTGGGCACTGCAAAGAGGCACAGTGCACAGTGGATTGCTGCGGATCCAGTGGCTGTGTGTGGTTGCATCTGTCTGTGTGTGTCACTGGCACTGTGCTGGGCGCGAGTGCTTGCTGTGTGTGAGCGTGGTGATCCCTGCAGGCTGACAGTGTGAGCTGTGTGGCGGCTGCATGGAGTTTTAGGTGTTGGATTAGATAGCCAGTTAAGATAGACTGGGTAAGCTAGGGGAAGGGGGGCATGTTATGGTTCCACAGGCCCTAGAGTTTCCCCAAGCCATCCAGGTTGCGGTTATCACCTTAGATGCGGCCGGTGTCCCTGGTGGTCCCTGTCGAGTTTCTGTCACTCTAGGGTTGTTACTGATAGGAGGGATAGCGGCGGTGTGCTGTTCCCAGCGGTTGGTGTTGCCGTGATCCGGTTGCATTCCCGTGAGCGGTGGACCCTCGTTGGGGTCCCCGGCCAGAAGTACCTGGAAAGGATCAACGGACGTCGACCTTTAGAATAGAGAGTTTGCGGTCCCCTGTCTCGAGTGCTCACGGTTCTCACGTCTTCTAGAGTGCACGCAACTGGGCCCTAGCTAAGTTAGTGACTGCGCAGTCACACCACGACTTCCTCGTAGGAGTGCGTGGACATTTAGGGTGTGGGGATCACAGGACGACTGGCGGGAACAGACCAACATTGGGCAGAGTTTGATTGGCGTTTAGAGCATCAGGATATGTTATGTAGTTATTAATGAGGTATATTGTGTGTTAGTAAAGTGTTAGTTATGGTTTATCATCACCCGTGCGTGTTTTAGTGTTAGTTGTGCGGTGTGGGAGTACCCAAGGGCTATCTTTCATAACGGGGGATCCTGGGTATGGCAGGCGCTGCCCCATGTCAATGGTGAGTGTTTCCCCCGGCTCCATCTAGCGGAGGGCTCAAATCGCTGGAGCCACCGTGTTATGCAGTACCATAACCCTTCGGAGGCAGGTGTGTTTGCAGGAAGGGACCGTTTGACCACGAGGGGGCCAATGTGAATTGGGTGGTCGGTCCGGTTCACAAAATGGTTACATTTGGTAGGCCCTGCCGAGAAGATAGCAGACCCTGGGTGTCCCTGTAATGTTTTTTTTCTATCTGTGTCCTATTTTTGTTTCGCCATGGGTGAAGCCCTCACAGGGAGGAAGCCCCGTGCTAAGTCCCCCTCCCGGCCGCGCGGGAAATGTGTGCCAACTGTTATCCAGGACTGGCGGAAATCCCCGAGCCCCGCCCCCAAAACACCTGTGGTTACTCAGTACTATTCCTTTGTGCAACATTTCCTTTCCCAAAAGCTGTGCTGCCCCTCCTCTAAGTCCACCCAGTGGGAGTGAGTGTCTTGAGCAGAATCATAATTTCTGTTTCCCCTAGACGCAGGATGCGCGCAAAACCACCCTTGCTGTATAGAATCGTAGGGTCCCCCATTTAGTCTTGCCATGGTGGTGTGCCCTGTGCGTTAAAGAATGAAAGCGATGGGTGGCTGCTGGACGGAGCATCTGAGTTCACAGTTGCTCTCACATCACCTTACCGTGGTAGACGTGGGAAGACATGCCTGCACGCACGGCCGGCTCTGATTGAGTGTGAGTGTGCCGGTTGGAGCTGAGACCCAGGCCTAAGTGTCCTGACTGTGCGCGCGTTCCTCGCACCCAAACCGCCACGCAGAGGACCCTGTTGGCTAAGAATGGAGTGTTCGCCTCCCAGGATAGAGAGACTGTCAGGGGTTCACCCTGAAATGTGTATGAGCCCTGTAATTTGCCACGAATGGAGGTCACAGATGCTAATGTTGCCCCTGCCTGAGTGAAGCCCTTAAGCTGGAGTCGAACCGTCTCATGTTACAACTGGTTTTCATGGCACCTGAGGTGACGGAGAGCGTTTACCCAGTTTTTTGGCCTCAATTGTGGGCTGTTCCCGGAGGGATGCACTGCGGTGGCCCCATGTTGAGTTTGGTGGCCTGGTTTCCTAATGCCTATCCTTCCCCCAGAGCTCCGACCACGAGGAAGAGGGAGGCAGCCGTACCTCCCTTCTAGTCCGTACAGATGAGCTTGTCCTCCAGTTTGTTTTGTTCCAATCCTCCGGGACCCGTGTATCCAGACCACTGTTGGCATACCCTCTCAAAAGGGTACTGCAATGGGAGTGCAGAACCCTGATGGCGGAACCTTGCTGAGAAAGAGCGCCTGATAGTGTCTCCGGGTGGTGAAGCCGCTACTATGCTTCTCTTAGCCATGGAGTGGTGGAGGTCCTGTGTGCCCACATGGACTTTCCGACGCTGAGCGAGCCGCTGAAAAGGCGGAGCTCCATGATGTCGTAACCCCAGATGTCGGTTCCAGCCCTTTCCCGATCAAGAAACCGCACACGAGTACAGACCCAGATACCGGAAGGGCCAGGTAAGGTTGTGTTATAACCCCCGCCCATTTGGTGATTCTACGACAAGCACCACCGAGCGTGGTATGCGCCTGCCGCGGACCACTCCATGAGGTGACCTGAGCCACCAACCGTCTACAGGATTCAGACCATGATGTGGCCCGCTTTGCCCTGCAACTGCCAGTCCGGCCTACCACACGGGTAACCCATCGGTCCCCAGACTTGGATCATTACCTTCCGACAACGATAGGGGTGAAGATTGACGCCCCGGGTTGTGGGTGATGACTCTCCCGTGATCGTGAGCCTGGTGGCCTCCAGAGATAGGGTCACCCCCGATGGGCTGCTCACCCCTCAATCGCGTCCTGGTGAGGGTTTTCCTCCCCCAGAAGATCTCTCCAGATCGGAATGAACTCGACCGTCTCAAGTATCCGGTGTAGATGGCACGGAGCGACACATACTCCTGTGAGAGGAGTCTCCCAACACGGGGGCCTCACCAAAGAATTGGTGCCGTCCTCAGGAAGAAGTCACCGTTAAAGGATTGCTGACATAAGAGCAAGACAAGGACAAGACTCGTTGAGAACCGCGTCTGTAGTTGTGGCCTCTCCCTCAGGTGCCATGTGCTGCTATGTTCGCCATTGTGTGGACCGAGGAAATAGACTGAGGCCTCCTCGTCTCCCGGGAGACGAGGACCGGGTTAGTGATCCGAGAGGGTACAATACCATAGACCTCATTCTTTTTCTTCTGCGCAGGAGAGAAGGTGGTTGGTGTAACAAGTGGCAGGTCTTGAACTCCAAAGACTCAAACGGAGTCCAAGTGTGGATAACCCATCCCCGTCTGTTAGTGGGCACTCCACTCTGAGACTTCAGCGGCCTCCCGGGTATCCATGTCGGGATGTTGGGTACAACACATGGGAAATTGCTTGTATAGTGATGTACTGTTAACAATGCTATTTTCCATTATATAACACAACGTGTATGGTTGCTACACGCCAAGCGAGGGTGTTTGGGATTCTGTAGGGAGATGTAGCCCTGAAGTTAATTGACAAAATCCCTCCCTTCGTGCCGTGAGCGCCGGTGGGGTCGGGTGCCGCCGGACGCAGCGGGGAACCCCCGTGCGCTCACGAGGGTGGGGGCCAGTGAAGGAGCGCTCGTCATCCCTGGAGTCGGGCGCGTCTTCCAGACTATCAGGGCGCCCACCCCCCCCCTCCATCCCCCGCCCGCCCCCCCCTCCCCCGGCTCGCCCCCGCCCCCCCCCGCCCCCCCCCCCCCCCCCCCATCCAGTCGGCATGTCCGTTCATCAGCAGGTACTATGCCCCACCGATGAGGTCGCGCATGCGCAGGAAGGGGAGAAAGCTAAGGAAGCCCCAGTAGATCGCGCATCGGGCAGGACAGGGAACAGATGAGTAATGCGGCGGCCATTGGTAGTTCGCGCATGCGGCAGGCAAGTCGCACGCGGCCCCATGCTTTTCTGGCACTCCCCTGGGTACAATAATTTCATTCCAGAGGCTAGGGAACACAGGCGATCAGGTGGTCCTGAGTGTGGCAATAGTGCTGTGAGAAAGCTCAGCCCGTGAATATATACATTCCCCGGCTTTGCAATCGTCCAGCAGGCAGAGTGATAAGAAGGCGCAGGAAGGTGCAGGGGCGCGTGGCTCCTGCATCAGGTAGGGTTGCTCCTAGATCCCAGGCAGGCGGCTCCCCATTCCCGGGAAGGGCAGGGGGTAACTGACAGTGGACCGGCCATAGCTACGGGAGTGTGACCCTTAGGAGTCGAAGGTGTCAGTTTGGGCAGTGTCCACAGCGGATGGGCTTTGGGCACTGGCAAGAGCACAGTGTGCAAGCATTGGATTTTGCTAGGCGGGATCCAGGTGGCTGTGTGGTGATTGGCAGCTGGTCTGTGTGTGTTTGTCGCTTGCATGTGCTGGCGCATGCGTGCAGTGGTGTGTGAAAACGCGGTGTGAAATTCCCTGCGCTTGCACAGGTTTCAGTGTTGCGTCGCTGTTGTTCTCGGCTGGCGTGAGTTAGCTGTTAGGGCTTTAGCACAGTTTCAGACAGGACTGGGTGAAGGGCTGAGGGGCGGTTAGCTGGTTCCACCAGGCCCTAGGAGTTCCCCCAAGCCATCCCAGGTTGGCGGTTCATCAGGGACAGGCCCTAGGTTAGGGTCCCTTGTCCTGATAGTGTTGCTGTCCCTCACTCTACCTAGTAGTTTATCGTTGATATCTAGGAAAGGGAAGGCTGGGTTGGCGTGTTCCCGCTTTCGGTTTGCTGTGGCCGATGTCCGGTTGCAGTTCCCGGGACGTGGACCCTCGTGGGTCCACCGGCATAGACCATGTAGCCTGGAAAGGTCAGACGGACGTTCTACCCTTTTAGAAAGAGAGTGCGGTCCCGAGCATAGGAGTGCTCGGAAGGTATCTCAAGTATTCTCGAAGTGCACCACCTGACCGCCTAGTCTTACTTTTAGTGTACTGCGCTCTCCCCACGAGCCTTCCGTGAGCGATGCGTGCGACATTGGGTTGGGGGATCACAGGCACTGGCGGGAACCCAACATTGGGCAGAGGTGATGCGGGTAAGCATCAGGATATGTATATGATGTTATGTAATTAGTCTATATGTGTGTGTTAATAAGTGTTGTTATTGGTTTATCATCTACGTGTGTTATTGTATTTCTCTTACCCGGGCTATCTTTCATAACGGGGGGATCCTGGGTAAGTGGAGGCGCTGCACCAGGTAATGTAGGGTTTTCCCCGGCTCCCAGCTAGCGACGGCTCAAATCTCCTGGAGCCACAGGTGTTATGCATACCAGTACCCTTTAGAGCAGGTGGATTTGCAGGAAAGGGACCGGTTAGACCCAGCGGGGGCCAATGGTGAATTGGTGGGTCGGCCGGTTCACAAAAGGGTTACAGTATAATACACGTGACAATCATATAAATAACAAATAATAAAATAAAGGGTCATGGGAATAAGTGCTTCAGACATAACCGTAACATTTAGGAAGGGGAGTCCCTGCTCTCAGGAGCTTACAATCTAATTGGTATGTAGGAAAACGTACAGAGATAGTAGGAGGGCATATTGATAAGTGCTTCTGCAGGGGGCCAAGCTTTATGTATCATGTGTAAAGTAGTATCTAACAAAGCTACACAGGCAGCCTGGACAACTCGTAAAGTGAGAAGGCCGAAAAAAATTGGGCCGCCGTGTAAAACATCATCATCATCCTCATCATCATCATCATCACATCATCATCATCATCATCATCATCATCATCACATCACATCATCATCAATCATCATCATCATCATCATCATCATCATCATCTCTCCTCCAGCTCCTCATCATCATCCTCATATCTCCCACCCAGCCAACCCTTCATCATCATCCTCATATCTCCCCCCCAGAACCCCTCACTATCAACCTTTGCGATACTCCCCATCTATCTCTCATACCCCCATCTCTCCCACTCTCACCCACACACATAATACCCCCCTCCATATCAACACACATAACCCCCTGCACAGCATGCACATCACACCCCCTGCACCTCTCAACCCTCTCCCTCCCTGCACCTCACATCACTCTCCCCCTTGCACCTCACATCACTCTCCCCCCTTGCACCTCACATCACTCACTCTCCCGCCTCCTCCTCTCCCCCCTGCACCTCACATCACTCCTCCCCCCCTTGCACTTCACATCTCTCCCCCCTTGCACCTCACAAATCACTCCCACCCTTTGCACCTCAAATCACCCCCCCCTTGCACCTCCATCACCCACCCTTGTACCTCAACTAATCACCACCGCCATGCCCCCTCAAATCACCCCCATACACCTCAATCACCCCCTTGCATCTCCAATGACCCCCCCCTGCACCTCAAATCACACCCCTTGCATGCACCTCATCAACACCCCTTGCACCTCATCAAGTCCCACCCCTTTTGCACTCAAATCTACCCCTTGCCCTCAAATCACCCCCCCTTGCAACCTAAATCAAACCCCAACACCCCCCTGTACCTCCATCAACCGCCCATGCTAACTCAAATCACCCCCCTTACACCCTCCAATGACCCCCCCCCCTTGCACCTCAAATACACCCCCTTGCACCTCAATCACCCCCCTTCACCTCAATCACCCCCCTTGCACCCTCACCTTAATCACCCCCCTTACACCTCAAACCTCCCCCCTTGCACCTCCCATCAACCCTCCCCCTTGCCACCCTCCCATCCCCTCCCCCCTGCACCTCCCCCTGCACCTCCATGCACCCCACCCCTGCACCCTCACCTCACCCATCCCCTCCCCCCTGCCCCTCCCAATCCCTCTCACCCTCCCTACCCTTGTTGCATTACCCAAATACATTTCAATAATTTTAAGGCAAAATGTATAGTTATCAAACAGCAGTGGTTTATGTCTATGAAAAAGAGTTTAATTGAATTTAAACCAATTGTCATTGCTTAATGATTTTCTCTAGGCTAAATGAAGTAAAAGTTTGCTAAATTTTTATGTTTAAGAAGACTAGTAAGTATTACTGTAGGAAGGAGCAGTTGCAATAACATTATTATAATGTTCCTTCAAAGTTAATTTTCTTTTTTTCGATTTTCTTTTTTTCATTAATTGTAAGATGTTTTATATTGTGTGCATATTTATTTTGTTATTAAACCTTTTTATTCATTTACTTTATACAGACATAACTAGATCTTGAGCGAAATATATAATTTTCTAATTCCATTTAGAATCCTTTCATAAAAGTCCTATTTTGGCATGAAACGCATCAGGTCACTGTTACAAAAGGGGTAGCAGGCTCTCTAATAAAGGACAAGCCCGTTTTGGTTACCCCTGTCCCATGTATAAGGGTCCCCTCAGCTCTTGGACCCAGTAACAGTATATCACACATTTTTTGTGTGTTTTTTTTTAATGAATTTCAAGGGGGGTTTTGCGGAGGAACTATTGACAGAATCTGCCTAGGAGGTTGGGGTCCGGAGTTGTCGGTTCCCCCATAAATTTACCTGGGAATCATGCCTGATTCTCAGATACATGTAGGCACATTGTCCCGGCTATACCTCCTTGAAAAAATGCAAGCGCGACTCACCACTTGGGTACCCTGCTTCAGCACAGCTCAGAAAGGAGAATGAGGCACAGGGATAAAACATGTATCCCTGTAGCTGAGGGAATCCTTAGGGTAAGGGGGGACCCCAGCTTGTGCCAAGGTGACCCACAACCGGTATAAGGTTTGTGGGTGCCCAAGCCATATATAAGGTTGAGGAGGACTCTGAGAGTCCAAACTGGGTCCACGGGAAAGTGTGTGGGGAATAATGCCGATAGAAATAAAACTACAATATTTTTCCTTTTCTGTCCCCTGTACCCAGAGACTCAGAAGTGTATTAAAATATACTTTATTATAATGTACTGTAATGTGCTTTTACATTCGGAACTGATGTCCAAACAGGCTACCTGAGCTAACCCATAGGCGCCGGTAAGTCTGCTGGACATCAGAGTTGAAAGCAACCAGAGGATGCCCAGAGGTGTGAATAGCATTTGGTCAGTAGGGAAAGGTGGAGTACCAGGTCCGGAGATCTATGGAAGTCCTCTGGAATGCCACTTGTTCTGGCAGACCTGGTGGAGCCTGCCCTGTGATTGGCATTGAGATAGCCAGGGAGAGAGGTGGCAGGCTTGCGCATGTTTCTTGGCAATTTCAGATTTCCCGCTGACCTGGCTTTTCTAGCTGGCTTGGCTCTGATTGGCTGCTTGGGAAAGTTCCCACGCATTGATTGGCTGCTCAGTTTTGTGAATGAAGCTGAAAATACTATAAGAATCGATGAACAAATCAGATTCGAAGTTCTCTGTAGTAAAAACACGGGTGGACTTTTCAAAGTTGCTTCTGTGTGAATAGCAGAGCAACAGGCTTCAATTTTGAGCCTGAAAAACCTGCCCGCCAGACATTAAGTCCGGCATTTTGCGCCCAAGTTCTCCGAATCGAACATAGTGGTCGCGGCTGGGATTTTATGCAGATTTGAGTTTCAGGAGATTTGGACTAACTCGCTGTCAGGACGGACCAAGTTCTCAGAAGAGAATGTGGTGGTGGCGTATGGAATTTTATGCCGATTTGGCTTCCAGTAGAAGTCCCGCTCAGCGTAAAACTCTACCATAGAGTTCCCTGCACCTGGTGTTCCATTGTGTATTAGCGAATTTAGGGTGAATAAATTACAATTTATTTAATTACCTTGTTTTGCTCAATGAATGATCGTGGTAAAAAGGTGTAAATAACCTGGTCTCCCGTGACAGTCACAAAGGGCCAGTGATACCCTATTCATTTTATTTTTTAATACACTATAGAATCAATTTGTTTAACACTATCACATTCCTAAATCCTTCCTACATTGTTGAATTAAAAAATGGCATCCCACCACCTTCCCATAGTGCCCTTCTAAGTCCTTCAGAAAATCACTTTTACCTGGAATATAATGGATTGACATAAAATTATCAAGTACATATTAATTGCAGTTGTCACTGTCATTACTCCCAACTCCACCACCCCTTTTGTAGGCAATAAACAGTGTGAATAACAAAAACAGGGGTTTCTGGAAGAGTACACAACAACCGTAGTCACCCTGATATTATGTCAAGTATTAACTACAATTGTTTGTCAGTAGAGAGAAAGTTTAGAAAACCGTGCTCGCGCTCACCCCCGTTGATCTGAAATTAGACACTGTTTTCCCCTTGCAGATGTCAGCAGGAGAATTCCCAAAGCTGTCAAACGAAAGCTTCTGAAGGAAGTCTCACAATCACAAAAGAAAAAGAAGCAAACAGCGCATGTTAAGAATATATCATTTCAACAATAAAACAATCATGAACATGATACAAAATATAAACAATAAAAACAACAATCAATATTATAAATGTATTAAACTTATAATATAGTTAAAAATTGTGTATATTCAGTACAGGGTAATGGGATGAATGGCTGACGGGATGGTTCAGTCCGGAACACAATCACCGCCAGCAGGATGTAAAACTGTGTGTAAATCTTCTCAGATTGCAATACCACTGGTATGGACGCGTTAAGCAACCTCATATGACCTCTACGCGTTTCGCACTTCATCGGGGTTCACCTGTTTGTAAGAAGATTTTGAGATTTTTGTGTATGTTGGTTGAGTATCTTAATGGCAGGAAAGGCATGACTTGACCTGGCCTCCTATTATAAGAGTAGTATTTTTTGTATTGAAATCATAAAGGAAAACATTCATGTACTTCCTTTTTCAAAGTCATTTTGTGAAAAAAAAATGATAAATGTAATTAAAGCTTCTGGATATGCTTCACTTGCCACAGAGAAAAGTCACCTTCAATTGACTGATCAAATTAAATTATGATATTAATCTATGCACCTTATTAGAAAGGTTAAATAGTTAATCCCAATGGATAGTTAATACCCCTGAACCACTTTAGTTCCATGTGAGCACATCAGAATAAGTAGCAATAATGCTGATAAGATGTTTAAAAATAATAACATCACAAAATCTAATTGCTTAAGCTGCAGTGAGTCTCACGTAGCCATTAAAACATTTTTTATTTGTTTATTTCTTTAGTTCACATGGGCTTTTCTTTCCTTGTTTATGTTATTGCAAACTTTTTATTTGGAGAAATATTGATTAGAAACATTTTTATGTGAAGGCTCTAAACAATGCCTACCGAAAATTTGAAACATCTTTGAAAATAGATTGAGGCTGTCTTATATGGTTGGGGGCCCAGCTCCTGAAGCAGGAGTTCTCAACTCCAGTCCTCAAGACTCCCCATGATATCCTAGCTTCAGCACAGGTCAGTCAAAGACTGAACCATTGATTGAGCCACCTGTGCTGAAGTGGAAATATCCTTTAAACTTGGCCTGTGGGGGGAAGGGGGGTGGAGTCTTGAGGACCTCTGTCCTACTGTATTTAGAGATGAGCAATTTCAGGTAAGGAAAATACAAGCCCTCCTGAACCCCATTGGACTGGCCTGATAAGCATGAAACCGAGGCAGACCCAAAGCAAAATCTGCTTTCTGCACCAGTTTAGGCTCGGGAGAAATGCAGTGCTTATTTTCATGCAATTTCCCTCCATAACCCTTTCAGAGTCCTCAGACATTACTCACAGATTCACTAAAACATTTGTATACAGAAAACTCACATATATAGCTTTATGCATCTCATTTGAATATAGTTCAATGGAATGTCTTTATCTCTGCCTGACCCAGGATTGTGAGCACTTATTGTAAGTTTCCTAACTTTACTCCCTGTGCCCGCTTGTACCTTTCATAGGTAGTGGTAACTATTAATGAATCAAAAAGTTTATAGAAATGCAATAATTACATATACGAGTATAGCAGGGCCCCGCTTACCTCCGCTATTGTGGGGGAACTTGTAGCCATTGCAGGGAGGTGTGGAATGGCGACTGCATCACCGGAGGTTCAGGAAAAAGGGTTCCAAATGCGCACAATCTCATCAGAATATAAGGAGAAAAGGGAAAAAAAAATACTGTAAATACAGTCGAAGCAGGAAAGGTATTGCACTCACATTTGACGAAGTCAAGCGGGCATTTCGGTTACTAAGTTAACCACACTGCTGTTGTAAATGCCCGCTTGACTTCGTCAAATGTGAGTGCAATCCCTGCTTCGACTGTATTTACAGTATTACACTATTGTGTGTTTTTTTCCCTTTTCTCCTTATATTCTGATGAGATTGTGCGCATTTGGAACCCTTTTTCCTCAACTACTCAAGTGGCCCAGAACAAACCCATTTGCTACCCGGTGCGGCACCCATCAAGGAAACCTATATTTGGAACTATAACGTATCCTTCTCACTCACAGCTATTTTGCATTTGTTTCTTTTTCCTTGTATCGCCGGAGGTTCGCAGTGGCTCCCTTTGCAGGGGACCGCCATGTTGCACGCATGCGCGCATGCGCAGTGCAGTCGCACATGCGCAAGAGAGCTAGAGCGGCAGCCATTACAGTAAGATGCTCCGCGGGAACTACAACACCCAGCAGCCACTGGGGTTGCTAGATCACATGGCACGAAACAGCCAATCGGGCTGCAGCAATCCCCTAAGGCCAGGATAGATACATTTGGTGCACTGTAAGCCACACCAGTCAGAGCTGGGACATCAGAGGGTAGGGGTGTAGGTGCAGGGTGTCAGTAGGCTCCGGCACGAGGCCAAAGACCGTATACAAAAAACGCTAGATGGCACTCTACCAATCCCAATACAGTGCTTAAGGTGAAAAATAATCAATCTATTTAACAGATATTAACTAATGAAATTAAACAAGTGTAAAACCAGTGAAAACACAATGTGAATAAAAAAGACAAAACCACTTATCAATCAACCCTGTAGATAAGACTGTTTCAAAAGTCTATAGATGCACCACTTGTTGAAAATCCAGGGGAGCGTCGCCGGATGCCCAAAAAAGAAGAGGCACCTCGGTGAGTCACGATTCTCACCACCTCGGTATACACTGCTGCAGGTTTCACGTGCGTCTGTTCCCGTGGCGTCACTTCCGGGTTGTTTCGTCACGGACTAACAGGAACGGAGGACACCGCCGGAATCCCTCTGCTTCTTTCACTCCTCCCAGATGGCTAACGAGCCATGCTCAACGCGTTTTGACGTAATGACGTCTTACTCAGGAGTGCCACGAAACAACCTGGAAGTGATGCCACGGACCAGACGCACGCGAGAGCTGCAGCAGTGTATACTGAGGTGGTGAGAATTGCGACTCACCGAGGTGCCCTGCTGTTTACTGCCTTTCTGTTCTGGATCTAATGTAAGCCTCCATTTGTGAGCCTTTATTTATAAATTTGTCATTTGATCTGCACTATGGTTTCTTTCTTCTCTGCCCGAGATTGCTGACCACCTGTATCTACACCATCCAGACTGAGACGATTAGGGTCAAAGACTGGCACAAATGCTCCTTTTTTCTACTTTTTATGTGAGTAGAAAATTGGGAGCCTTAACACTCATCATTCACGGTCACGGTTGGGAGCCTTAACACTTATCATTCACTATATACATTTCTTCTTTTTTGGGCATCCGGCGACACTCCCCTGGATTTTCAACAACTAGGCCAGAGACCCCCTGTTAGGCCCCAGCTAGGCCCTGACTCCCACATAGCTTGTGTCTGCTATAGGTACAGGCCCTTTAGACAGGGACACTGCCCGCTTAGCATCATTAGTGCCAGGGACACAGCAGAACACCATGCAGCAGTTGTGGCCTATGGTCTGGGACCAGACCACCACCGCAAGGCACAGAGACTATCTTCACGGCGGGACACTCCTGATGGATACCACCCCACGTGGAGGCGGTTGATTTAGCTGACAACGACACCGTGGGATGGACGGTTATCTTCTGCCGGTGATACCGGGTGCCGGAGCACCTGGCAGGTATCTTTATCTACAAGTGCATGAACAGTAACACACGGGTGTGTTCAGCGCTGTCACACACACTTTGGGTGGGTTGACTCTGTGGACACCAGGATAGTTGGGTGCCTCAGTATTTTGCCCAGGGGCACCTCAGTATTTTGGGGTAAACCCCACTGTGGAGTGGACACGGTGTTGGGGGCACAGTGTGGGGGTATGGCCCTGTGTGGTTATTACTCTTCTTATGCTTTCAGTAATCTTGTTATACCATACCAGTGTGTATTATTTACATAGTGTCCTGCACAGGGCTATCCAACACTGTTAGGTTCCCGCGCATGTGGAGGTGAAGTCACCAGGCGGATCAGGTACACTCCAGGCTCCCAACAGCGGAGGTTCAGGCCTCCTGTGAGCCACAGGTAATGCACACACAGAGTAGCCACCATATCTCCCATAGGGTGGGGGAAAGTGCGCTACACAAGGAAGCAGAGCTATTGGAACCTCACAGGTCTTTTCTTCTTTAAGCAGCTATTAAGATTGACAGGTGTGTCCCTAGGAAAATGCCTCTAGGAATATCGGAATGCGCATCAGCTACACTCCATGCAGCTTGACAAACTATGAGGACTGCACACATAGGGAAGGTTTTCTAAGCGATATGTAGTCTTATCATTATTTTGTATTTCCTAATCTACTACTGTACTTGCATATTTGATACACGATACATAGAGATAAATTAATGTTATCTAAGACCATGCAGTATACATGTCTTTATAAGCAGGGAGTAAATAGATGCAAAGCACATTTAGACATTGATGCAATGTGATGTGTACAATGCATTAACTATTTACTACGCCTTTAGTGTACACTAATGTAGACACACAGCTGATAGATAGATAGATAGATAGATAGATAGATAGATAGATAGATAGATAGATAGATAGATAGATAGATAGATAGATAGATAGTTATAGATAGATCACTGTATATTTTCTGGACACTTGTTTCAAGACTTTAAAACAGATTCTTTTTTCACTGAATAACTGCATACAATGGAGATATCTCTATAGAGATTGCAGTTAAAAATATTCAGGTTTGGAGTTGGCCATTTTGCTAGAAAGATTTCCAGAAACAGATTATCATTCTGGGAATTTATGATGTGTGAAAACAAAATACGAGGTGGCAATTTTGCATATCACAGGACCACCAAAGAATAGCTGAAACTGGTAGCCATTCTTCTTTTAAATATTATTTGTGTTCTTCAGCCAGACCACATTTTGAGGGCAACATTATTAAATGAGTTACATTCACACAGGGCCGCCAACAGAAATCGTGGGGCCCAGGACAAACATTTTGAGCAGGGCCCCCCCGTGTCGGCGGTATTGCCACCCACGCCCCCCCCCCATTTCACACCTCACGAGCCCCGTCTCCTTCCCCAACATCCCATGTATTTCTCTCCCTTCCGTCTCACCCCATCTCACGCTCCCGCCTCTCATGTATTTACTCCCTCTTTTCCTCACTCACCCCCTCTGTCCTCTCCCTCCGTCAATTACCCCACGCTCACTCATTCCTCCACCCCCTACACACAATTCCCCCCAGAAGATATATACCAAAAAACGTCCCACCCCCAATGCAAAAAACTTCCCACCCCCAAATATATACAACCCACACCCTGGTGGGGTGCCCTGTGTATGGATGGGACTGGTCACATGCCCTGACTCCATGGTTAGTGATGTTAGAGGTGTGTCAGCCTCAGAAGTTACATAAGGCACAGCACTGTGTCTAAAAGTTAGTTGCTGAAAGGTACTAGTTCAAGGCGAGTACAGTTGCTGGGAAGTTCTACCTGAAGGCTAAGAGGAGTAGTTCAAGTTCTGCTAGAGTGTTAGTTATGTTGTAGTAACTCCATGGGAGACTGTGTCCAGGGACCTGGCACAGGGCAGTGATTCCTGCGGGAATAGTGAATCCCTCATCTAGGTGACATACCTATCAAAGGGGAGCACGGGCGAGATGATCGGCTGAATACACCCCATTGTGGAGGGCAGCTATGCCCACCGTGACAATAAAGATGGAGCTGATCAGAGAAACCCCTGTGTGTGAGAGTCCAATGATTACACAGGAGGTTGCACCACCGAGGAGTTCCTCGTCAGGATCATCCCCATGCAGACGCAGGGACCCTGGTGAGGTGGAGGCGCTGCACTGGAACTAGGTGAGACTCAGCACACTGCCTCAGCTGCCTGTCTGACGGGTCCTCCCCACACACCATCATGCGGGAGACTCAGGAGTCCTGTAGCCAACAGGTGCACCATCAGGCATATCTACACTGTAATGGGGGCCGGTTAGACCACAGGGGCCAATGTGAGATTGGGTGGGTCAAGCCGGGCCAGAAACACCGTTACATAAGTACTAGATATATGAAATCCTTTGTTATACATCTGTATACTTCCATTAATTGATATAGCTTTATATAATAATAATGATGCTGGTAACTTAAAACATCAGTAGTTGTGTTTTTAAATTTATCCATTATATGCTCTGTTTTGTTATTAAGATTTCTCATGTGTATGTTGTAAATACCTTGTTGTGCAGCCATTGCTATGGGGATTGTTGTGGAGATAGTTATCCACTTTAATGATTAATTTACCACAGGTGAGGTTTAAATACGTTCCCTGTTCCTATTGGTGGCATACACTCACCACTCCCTATATCTATTTGGCTGCCATACACTATCAGCACTCTTTGAAAAAGTCCATAGCCTGGACGAAACGCGTTAGAGTGGTTGCCTGATGTTTGCTGCTAGCGATCAATAAAGTTTTTTTAGACATCCATGCGTTGGCTGCTGAAGTTGCTGTGAACCACGGACCATCTTACCCCCTTCTACATATAAAAATTACCCCAACCCACCCATCGGGTTTTGCCCGATGCAGCGGCGGGGAGGGGGGGTCTCGTGACGGCCCGGTGGCTGCGGTTTTTCTCGATGCTGCTGTGGGGAGGGGGGATCCCGTGACGGCCAGGTGGCTGCGGGAGGGGAGGTGGCAGTGCTGCGAGGGGCCCGGCGGCTTGCCAGAGCAATTGCCGCCAGCCCCGCTCCACCTGTCTTCACGCTGCTGCTCCCGCGCGCGCTGGGCTTCCCTCTCATGCCGGCGCGCCGGAGGCTTAACGTAGTTCCGGCGCTGCCAACAGGGAGCCCGGCGCCGGGTGCAGCGAGGGTTTTTTTTTTTTTTTAAATTATTAACTGGTGCCCGGCCGCGCAGGGGGGCCCGAGCGACCGGGCCCCCCTGACCCACGGGGCCCGGAACGCCAGTGCCCTTTCTCCCCCCCTCTTGGCGGGCCTGCATTCACATGTGCAAGTCCAATGTCCCAGCTGAGTTTAGTAAGCATTCAGGTTAGAAATATGTCACATCTGGAGCTCTCAGTTGCTTTCTTCTGCTCAAGAATCCCAATGTGCCATTTACTTAACCAGGTAAAGAGATAAAGAAATGCTGGGAATACTTAGGAAAACATAGGTTCAATATATATGTGCACATCGTACACACCTTACATTTTTTCAATTTTATTATTTTCGTTTCCTAATTGTATTTATGATTTTATACTTTTATTATGGTCATGCTGTTTGAGTTTCTTCTATAATTCAGTAAAAATTCAGAACCAAACAAATCAAATTTTTGGCAAAAGTTAAAACAAAACACTATTTTTTTATATTTTAATACCAACACACGAGAGAGAAAGTACTTACCCTAATTAAAAACATATTTCTTCAATTTATAGCTGCAGTAAGTAAGTCATCAAAATGTACACATATAGGGGCTTATTCTACTGTACAGGAGCAGAAGCAGCTTATAGGGCCGTTTTGACTTCAATAGGGAATTTGTGATGAAAAGGGCCCAATTGACTGCTTCGGGTGATGTAGAATAAACCTCATAGTATGTCATCAATCTTTCTCCTTTCTGTCCAGCTGAGCTAATTAGCAGAAAATATACTTCATTTAATAGGAATCATAGGGCAGAAACTGTATTCTCTGCAAGCTATGGAATTCCTGTGCTTATTTTTATAGCTATTTTGCTGTTAATTTACAACCAGAAGGGAACAACCCTAATAACCACAGGGAAACAGGTTAAAGCTACAAGAAACTCTGAGGTGAAAGAAAAGTCCTGTTGGATCAGCACTATAGTCAATCTGTAACAACAACAGGTAAATATCATTTATGTTACTTCAATGCAGAATATGAATTTAAATCCAAGATTGGTATATTTGAATCATCTTAATTTTTCCTTTTTGAATTTCAGTGTGGTTAAGACAACGTTTGGTATTTCTATGTTTTAAAAATAGTGTTGCTAGGATACGTGCATTATAATGCCCGAAAACTATAGAGTTCTGTCAAATAATGAAGAAACAATTAACTTCATTCTCAGTGCCATTCGGACCGATTTTGAGCTTATTCTTTTCTTCATCTTGGTTTGACATTTCTCCATCTCCATTCTACTTTCACATTCATAAAATATTAACACTGATGCGATCACATCAGTTTATTACAGGAATGCAGCTTCTATTTAACATTTTAAATGATATTTGAGCATCACTTGAAAAATATCTACTGTAAAATGTTTTACTTTATCTAATAAGCAGTACAGTACAGAACATGAGCGGTTTCACATTTTTCTTCCCACAATTTGATCACTTTCAAAGTGACAGTACATTTATTGAAACCCATGTGGCTTTTCATTAAAACCTGCAAAACTGATAATTAAAAATAAATAAATAAACAACAAAATATCTACCCGCTGAATGCAACAGATTTTTTCTTGTTAGAGCTGGTTCTGTTGTTTTGTACAAGTTTTTCTGCTCTTTTTCCCATTGTTAGGTTGCATTAAGCAGAAAATCAACATACAGTATTGGCAAAAGCTTTGTTTTTTTGTTATCAAGATTCCAAACTACAAAACTTCTAAAACGATTATATTTCATGCATTATATTTATTTAAAAAAATCTTTATCAAAGAAAAAAAATGTCTTTAATAAATCTGATGTTATTTTGTGCTCTATATATCTTACATGCCTCTTTTTCTGTGCTGTGCCATCACTTGCTTTTCTTTCAAACCTGTGCCCCCACATGCTTCTTTTTGTGTGTGTGCTATGTACCCGTTGGCCTTCTTTCTTACTTATGGCCCTTATGCCTCTCTGAGTGCCATGTTCTTGACATCCCTTTTTCTCTCTTTGTGCTTTGCATCAACATATACATCTACATCTTCTCCATCTATTTCTCTCCTCCTTGCTATTACATGTATTTCGTCTTCTCTGCTTTTTGGTCCCACACTCTCCCTATTATCTCCATCATTCCCAAAGCTGCTCAACCCACTGGCTCAGCAAAAATGGAGAGGAAAGTAGGTTGAGAAGTGAAGTTTTCTTCCGCCCAGCTGGGCTGTAGATCGGATCTGGGAGGGGACAGATTGAAGCATTCTCTCTGTGGCTCAAGAGTGGGAGTGTTGAGTGCTGCTGATTGGATCCCATGTACCTCATAAAAACGCCTCTGGCTGACAGGGAACCTGGGCCTCTTGACTTACTGTGACCAGAACTGCAGCACTGGCTGTAACCTCCCTGACGCCACCCACCTCCCTCCTAGCAATTTTGTCACATGTAATAAGTCTGTTAATCAAGATTCTTATATTTTATGTCCATTTTTTTTCCAAGGAGGTTTACACCATCTCTGTCGTGACTGCTTTTTTAAGCTAGAGAAGAGATGCAGAGACAGAATTTGATCCATTGCGTTATTCTGTAACTTCTCCTGTTGACATTGACCAAATGGCAACCTTGTGGGAGAATTGGACTAAAATTTCCCTTAACCATAGACACTAACAGAAGCATGTTAAACTGCTTTTTGACTTCAGTTTTGCGCCAAAGTCGCCTCGAAACATCCGCTCATGTGTTGAAGTCTTATAAAAGTTAGATGCATCGACTTGCGAGTAATTGTGATATCACTTTGGTCTTTCTAATGTTGAATTCAATAAGATACTTTATGCATCACATTGTGGTGAAATAGAAACTTGCTTGAGAACGAGGAAGCAAATAAATGATCAAAGATGACACACCAAACCCCCACACCTAGAGATAGTGACAGTCAGCTAGAGACAGACTCCAACTTAATGGAGTGTAACACATGTTCCCCCACCCTAAGGGAGATTCACTGCTGTTGCCTGCGGTTTGTGCTACCTGTTAGGCTCACAGAAGGCCCTGAGCATCCACCAATGTTGTTGGGGATAGATAGGACAGGCTTTTGGTGCTTAGATAGTTATTTTTCTGTGTTGCAGCGCCTCCATTCCCACAGGGCCTATTGTAGATAGTTCCAGTCCCCTGTGGAAAACACTCTCTCTCTCCCTGAAGAACTGCAGCCTCAGGCAAAAGTATAAAACAGTAACTGGTTCTTTATTCTGGAAAGTACAGCAACAGCATACCAACATGTACACTCTTTTCTATGACCACAGCAAGAGAGATTATCCCCCCACTGGAGCCTACATAACCCAGCAGAGTGTCACCTCGCAGCTTGCTGTTCTCTTGGTCCCTGGATTCATCCCCCAGGGCTTGAGGTCCCAAAGGTCTATCCCTTTATCCCACACTCCCTGGTGGAGTATGGAGTAGAGGATCCCACTTCTCTGAGGGAGGGGACGGAAGGTGAACCAGAGCCCTGGCTCCACACTTCAACAACTACTAAATTTGGAACTGCAGCCCCTTTTTTGTTACCAGGTAGGGGCTCCAGGTCTCAGCCCTGTATGGGTAGTACCGAGGCCTTAAGCCACCCAACCCATCACTCAAAGGAGCGGTTTACTTAAAGTATGCAGAATTAACCCTAACACTGGCTGCACTGGTACCAGGACTTATGTATTAGGCAGGGAATCAAGTAGCCAGGGGCTGCATGGCTATAGGAGTCTAAGAGAAACTGTAGGTAGCAAGAGGAAGACAGACAGACTGTTCAAAGGATGGTCAGGCCTTGGAATGGACATCATTGCAGGGCCTAATGGTTAAAATTTAAGTAGCACTATATGTGCTATGCATGAATTACAGTGCAGTTGAAAATGGTTAGAAACCAGAAGTGCCCTAATAATTTTATTTTATTGCACTATAATTGTTAGGGCACTTCTGATTTCTACACAGTTTTAACTGCACAGTAGTTCATAAATAGCACATATAGTGCTTCTTCAATTGTAACTCTTTATGCACTGCATATATGTCACACACCCCATGCTGTTGGCTCAGTGTTTTCTTTCCTCTTCTATCTATGTAGTGGAACAAATACATAAAACAGTATAATATTGGTAGTATAGGACCTGTCAAAATGGATTTACCTTAACATGGTCGCAGGCTTAAAATGTTTTGGCCAAAGTATTGAACTAAATGACCAATACTTATGAAGAAATTAGATGAAATACATAGTTATGTACTAAATAATTTGTCATATTGGATGTAACATTGAAAACACAACATAAAGCTCTTGTGTTTTGTTGTATACATTAGAACACTATCCCAGTAACACACACACACACACACACACACACACACACACACACACACACACACACACACAGACACAGACACACACACACATACACAGACACACACACACACACACACACACACACACAGACACACACACACTCTCACACACACACACACACACACACACACACACACACACACACACACACACACACACACACACACACACACACACACACGTACTATTTTTAATCAGTAAAGATGATATATACTCTTTTAAATCAGTTTTGCGCACCTTATACTTTTTATTTTTAGATATATACAGTATATATATATCTAAAAAAAAAAGTATAAGGTGCGCACAACTGATTTAAAATAGTGTTGCAATGATTTCTATGAGTGCTGCCACAATGTAATGGGTGTACACCACCCCAAAGAAAATACAAAGTATAAAAAAAACACAAAAGGCGCAAATCAGAGATACAGGTGCATGGATATACAACACCTGAAGGATAAATACGTGAACAAGTCCTATATTCGAATTCCACAACGAGATGTACCTATAGATTAAAAAGATACCAATATGGTGAAGTACGTTTATGAATAAAATGATTGTGCAGTAATATATAGAAGAGAAAAGATATATGAAGCAGCGCCTGGCAAACACTACAAGTACACAGATGTCAGGAATGGGTCTTAAACGCTGCAATAAACTAGACCATATGTGTTATAGAAGGGTGCAATAAGCTATATCATAAAACATTCAAATGACTAATTAAGATAAAATGACAATAAAAATAATTAAAAAAATGTATATAGGTGATATAAGATGCAAAAACCAGTCCCAGTACACTGTTCTTTAGAGTCTTTGCAGTCTGTTTGGAGGGAACCCCACTCCCTTGAAGATATCTAGAAAAAAAGACAAACAGAAAACAGGCGCACTCATATGGGGCTATGCACTAAGCTCCATGGCTTTGCGTTCTGATTTTGCAAAAAAGCAGTTTCGTTAAAAAGGGAAGCCGGGGACGCGATATACTAAGACCTTGAGCCCATTTTTTAACGTACCTGCTCAAAATAGCTCAAAACAGCCACAGTGTACGTGTTGCTTTTTTCCCCCCTGCTAGCGTTCTGAACCTTTCAGTTAGCTAGCTGATAGAAAAAAAAGCCGCATGTAACATTTGCATGGAGATTTGCCATCTCCATGCAAGGCTGTTACAGGCGATCGTACACTAAATAAATACATTTTAATAATAGTGTACATGAGCAGGGGGTCTCAGGACCTGAACAGCATTGGTTTCAGGTCTGAGGATCACCTACTTTAGGAGATATAGGCCCCGTTATGGGGTGCCGGTATCCCCTGCACTTTAAAGCTCCCGCGTCACGTGACCGGGAAATTTAAATTCTGCAGGGGATACCGGCACCCCATACAGGGGCCTATATCTCCTGAAGTAGGGGGTCCCCGAGGCTGAAACCAATGCGCTTCAGCTCAGGAGACCCCCTGCACATCTACACTAGTATTAAAACACACATAACAATAAACAATAATTCATTATCGTAGCGGATAGCCGCTATGGTAATGAAGCTGCATTAATGTATTTTTAATAATAGTGTGCAGGAGCAGGGGGTCCCCTGAGCTGAACCGCATTGAGTTCTGCCTCAGAGACCCCCTGCTTCCCGAGTTACAGGCCCCGCTATGGGGCATCGGGTGCCAGTGTCGCCGCCATCTTTATAGCGTCCAAGAGAAGAAAAGAAGACCCCAAGACAGACGGGAAGGATTACAAATAGAAGAAAGAAGACACAAACATGGATTGTAACGGTTTATTATTTTATGGTTACCTGTGGATTGGTTCCTGTGCTTCCGGGTCGCCTGGATTTCAGTGAGTGGGCATCTAATGGTGAGTAAACAAAAGAAAAGTATATTATTTTTACTTTTACAGGTTTTTTTATTTTTGATTCATGTCTTTTATTTTTTCAGTCCCATTTAATGCCCATGAATGTATTTATGTATATACATACATTCACGAACACTGAATGGGTGTATTCTATTATTTTTGTATGGAAATGCATTGTATTTTATACTCTATTATTGCCCCTGTATTTTATGTTTATCTATCTATATGGATAGACATAAAGGGATAATAATTGATTGTTTTGCTAATGTTTATGTTCTTTTCATGTATGGCTAATGTATTTATCAGCTTTATTTTGTCATTGTTGTGAATAATGTAATTTGTATTTAGTTACAGGTTATCTGTAATGGCTTATTTCTGGTAGTTAGATTAGAATGATGGTGGTTACTTTAAATTAGAAATCTTTTGGCAATGGTTTGGCTTTAGGAATGGAATAGGGAATTATATAATTGATTTGTATTGTATTGTAATTGTTTTAGGAAATGGTAATTGTATTGATGTTGCTTAGTTTCTATTTGATTTTCATGATGGCATTGGTGGTTAGGGGACATTGTTCATAGTGTATTTTATTGTTACATATATTTTGCATAGTGTTACATGATGCACAGATTAATTGCATCATGTACACACTCAATGCAATTGTTTGACATTTCATATACATTTGTGTAGCTGCTGGTTTGTTGGTTTATATTTACAATCGATGCTGGATTTATTGTAACATGTGGTGATTTTAAGATTAAGAATTCATGTTGTGATTTATGCATGTTTTATGTGTTTCATAATGGGCAAATAATATATTATCCATATCTGGATAATAGTTATTTTGCACATTATTGTACTGTATGTGTTGGGGGGGGGGGGTGCATGTATGTATTGAATGTATAGGTCCGGTTTATTTTTTTTACATATAGGGTTTGTTCCATTGGTCTGCGAGAGACCTCTGGAGACCACCTGAGGTATCCTCTGGCTTCTCACAGGTACCAGGCTGCGTGGTCCACGGGGGACACCTGCGGGGAAGAACCGGTGGCCTCACATCTGTGGGGGCACCGCGGACCCGTAGGGACCACCCATGGCCCCTCAGACACCTGTGGGTCTGACCCGGGCCCCCAGACATCTGCGGGCCTACTGTGGGGACCCAATTGTGGCCCACGGTGACCCGCGGAGACCACCTGGTGGGCCATGGTGCCTGGCGGGACCCACCAACAGGCCTCCAGACCCTGTATGAAACAAGTTGCTGGTAACCTGTAGGTCTGTGAGGTGACCCATCAGGCCCACCGGGGACTCACGTGGGCCTGGGGTATGAACCCTGTATGTAAAAGAATAAATCATGAATTTATGGGGGCACAGAGGGTGGGTTATGTATTTAATAAATAGAATGATGTTTATTGTGGGGCTGTGTATTTTTTTTATTGTGGGTACTGGGGGTGGGGGGAGGGGGTATTGGCCCCAAGGGTTTGTGGGTAGGCCTCCCGGTTGGGGGGTTAGTGGGGGAGGGTGGTTAGGCCTCACGGGGTGGGGGGTTAGTGGGGGAGGGTATGTAGGCCTCCCGAGTGGTGGGTGAGGGTGGGTTAACCCCTTAATGACTATAGTGGTTAATAAACGCTATGGTGATTAAGGGGTTTGGGGACATTACATTGACTATTGTGATTGTTGTGCATGTTTTGCAGCACCGGAGGGGCATGGGCAGGATGAAGATGAGGATGAAGATGGCCTTCATCGTGGGTGCCTGTAAAAGGTAAGTGTAAAATGTTTTTACTGTATTTATTGTAATTTATATGTATTTAAAATGGGCAAATGCATTATTATCCATATGTGGATAATAGTAATTTTGCTCATTACTGTATAGTTTGTGTTAGGGGGGTGTATTTAGTTATAAATATTGTTTATTAAAAAGAACAATCCACTTATGTAGCAATGCTGCCCATACCTCACACTGATGACCTCCGGCGGCCATTGCTGACAGCCTAGTCATGCGTGTCAACAGTGAAACGCAAAGCTACAAGCATGAGACCTTTTGTTGTGTGTCTTTGGTCCCTGCAGGGTATTTTCATTCATTCTATTTTTCCTATGCTTGCGCATGCGCAGTGCTCCCTTTTGCTGGTAGCTTTGCGTTTCACTGTTGACACGCATGACTAGGCTGTCAGCAATGGCCGCTGGAGGTCATCAGTCTCTCCCTGCCACTCGTGGATGCACATCACACATGTTATTTATAAACGGAGGCTTGTGTGAGGTATGGGCAGCATTGCTACATAAGTGGATTGTTCTTTTTATAGTTTTATAGAATATTTTTCACTTTAGCGATCTCGCATGCGCAGTGATTTTCTTTATGATGCGTCATGCGTTCCATCAATGAAACGCACTACCATAGTAATTGCAATGACCTCCACAGGTCTATGTAATTAACCATCTACTGGTGTATGTGTAGCACATGCGTTTTATATATCAGGAAGTAAACAGGAGCTGCAGAGAAGGCTGATACACTGACAGGACACAGGGGTTTAACATTATGGATGTGATTTTTGTTTTAATCAATTTATATGCTGCACCTGTAGATTTTGGGGTTTCTGGGGGTATTTATATGTGTTCTTAGTTCACTCTGTTAATCATCATCTTGACAAAGGTCCCGTTTGAGGACCGAAACGTTGGATATGATGTTTTGTTGAACAAATACATGATTTTTGATATACATTTGGAGTGCTGCCTCTGATATTCGTCCACGTGCGGTATCGTATTGCCTATATATATATATATATATATATATATATATATATATATATATATATTTATTTACTTATTTATTTATATACACACACACACATATATATTATATATATATATATATATATATGCATACATGTAATCTAAAAGCACCCTTAGAGCACCATATTTCTATAACTCCCTTTTAATTGCACGTCTACCATTCATCAAAATTAAACTAAAAACTCAAACCTCACACCCTCAAGAAAGCCTTTTGATTGCTATATGTCCCATGCGTTATGGCCTATACTTCCTAGCCTCTCTGCTGTAAATTTTGCTCTCTCTCCTTTTTACTCTGTCTCTTACATTCATTGTTTTATTGAGGAGATACAGCAGCTGTATCACTCCTTGTTATAAACACTTACATACACATGTAATCCTTTTTTATCTCATTGTGTCCCACTTCACTAGACTGTAATCTCTCTGGGGTATTTACCCTCATATTGTTTCCACTTCTGTTAGCAGCATTATCCTTGTATCAATTTAATCCCTTCTTTAATGTTGCACTTCTTTTTGTGTTGAGTATAGCATCAAAGCTATGCAAGATTAAATAACAAATATAATAATAATAATAAATATAATAATAATATATATCCATTATTACACATTATTATACTGAAATACAAATCCCAAATCCCTTTTTGTGTAATTTTTATAATGAAAAAGATACCCTAAAGTTAGCTTAGGTTTCTCATGTCTTTCCAGAAGCAAGACTTTCCTACAGTTAATGTACATGTGGAGCACACAGATATGATCTATAAAGTTGTAAAGGCTGCATGCAGCTGCTTTCAATCTATTGAACATGAATGGACTACATTTTAGAATAAAACATGTTTCCTAGGGAGAGTAAACAAGTTTGGAAAAATAAAAAATTCATATTGGTGTCATTATCTTAAAACTCATATAAGAACGGTGTCTGTATTAGATATCATAGTTCCTTGTCCATATCTATAACTTAGTTTATCCATGACATCCATCTACAGTATTTGTATTAGGTTGAAGAACAGCGGAACAGTGTGTGATATCATTTAAATTATATGCACTCAAGAAGTTTTTGTGATCTTGAAGTGTTATAGATAGATGCAAGGATAACTCAGCAGTGTGTGAAGACAGAAAAGATTCTGTACTTATAGAACGATAAAGCTGCGAGTTTGTTTTATTGTCTAGAGTATGGGAGCTTCGGTTGTTCACTAGTGGTGCCATTGGTTTACTAGGCTAAAAAGAAGGATGCTAACAGACATTGTGCTTGCCAACTGATTGCTCTTATGTACTGTAAGAGTTTATTAACAGTCTACAGCTTTCATTCAGTCTTTACTCTTCAGTATACTGACCAATATCTACAAACGTGTTTTGGAGGTAAAAAATGTTTGTTATAAATAGGGAGAATAAGCCAGTAGTAAGTTCTTGAGGTAAATAAAATATGTACGTAAATGGTTCTGAATGCCCATTTAGAACAATAATGTATAAATAATTCAATATTATCAAATAAAAGATAAATATATATATATATATATATATATACAGTATATACACACACACACACACACTTAGTTAAATTATAGTGAGTAAAAAAAGTGACAAACACCCTCCACAGTAAAAGAAAAAAGCAAATGGAAATATTACTATGTGTGCTCATTTGAATGTCTTAGACAGGTCTGCAACCCCGCCTTTCACCATTATCACCCAGCATACAGTGCTTCCACTGCAGCAAGGGATTCTGGGAAATGACATGCAAATGAGCACACAGTGCCAGCTTTTGAGAAAGAAAGATCCCTTGAAGAGGATCGAAACGTTGGCATTTGTCTGAATACTCTGAATACAGTTTATTTGGACTTTACCTGGCGGGTGCTGTATTTTTTATCATCTTGCTGGTGATTACATGCATTATTCATCTTTATGGGCCAAGCACCGCTCTTATACCTATATTCCTAGGAGTGCCAGTGACCTCTTTTGGATATATATATATCCATTTCATTTCACTTATTTCTTCTCTCCATAATATTACTAGGGTTAACAAAAAACTCATCAATGGATATTGTAATCACATATTTACTAAGGAATGCTACTGTAGTTATGGTATAAGACACTTTCCGGTGCTATGCTATTAAACACCTTTTAGTCCGTTGACTTGAATAGGCCTTAAGGTGTCTTATGGAATAGCACTGCTTTGTACATATGGCCCATAATGTATATTTGTAGTTGGAATGTTATTGTGTGATTTCATGTAGTTTTCTGCATTATCACCACCATTAAATCCAATGTAAAATCTGAGATATTCTGTGTTATGAGAAGGTTTAATAACCTTGGCTACATCTATATATGCAAATATATGTTATGCAAATAAGCAATGTGTCAAATTACCTCATAAGGATTAGGGGGAATATTTTTTAAAGTATGTAGGCTCCAAAACTTTGTCGAGACTGATGCAATAAACATGAAATAAAATATTTTTTTCATTGCTGAAGCAAGAGTTTGATTTATCAAAGATTATAAAAAAAACACATTCATATTATTTTTGCTGCAAAAGATTATTTATATTTTAAAGCTATGAATCATTTACTCATCTTTTATTCCAGTACAATTACCCTCTAAAATTTGCTTAATGATATTCAATTTATAACACTATAGAAACGCTTTTTTTTTTAACTAATTTAAAATGTAAATAGAAAGATAAAAAAAATGTACAAGGAGTGTGGATTTTAACAATGCTAAACAATTGTGTAATATTATTGTGAAGAACTTGCACTGCTTCTGGTTCATTACATTCACATCACTTGGTAAATCAGCCATATAGCACAACACTATGCCATTATCTATGCTGCTGTTAACTTCATTCCAACAAAAAGTGGCTCATTTGGGGATAGATTCACTCAGTTCTGTTAACTACTAAACGTGACATCGGTTAATCAAAACACAGTATTCAACAGAGCAAATAAAATGACATTAGCTAGAATTTACTCCCGTAAAAAGCATGACGTTATTAGTAACAGCCTTATTGTAAATTATATGCAATTTAGCCCATTACGGTCTATATGATTTTCTCCCCCATATTCAGTGAGCTCCTGTAACAATGTGAAGGATGTTGCCATGTCAGTTAGACAATAGTTAATCCCTGACCGAGCCAAGCTGAGTTTGTAGGTTTAAAGTCAGGCAGCGTGCTGACCAGGAAGTTGATGTTTGATGTTTCTGGACTAAAGAGGGACTCTGGGTTTGACATTTGATGCTATGCTGTGTGATGTGTATTGACGTCTGTTTGCTGGAGCTGTATTTTGTGTTGCTGAGCTTTGGCTGAATAAAAGCCTATGTTTACTTTTTCAAACACAAGTCTCCTGTTGTTACCTTTGCATGCATCACCTACAATTGGTGTTAGTAGTGGGATGCTAGAGGTGATCCTTGGATTTATGAAGGTGACCTCAAGACCATCATAGAAATTTGTTGGCAACAATTCCTGCAACAGTAGGTCCAGCAAGCAAAGAGGCTCCTTCAACTAAAAACACAAAACACACACAGCGCACCAGGGATTAGTGACCAAACATAACAAATAACAGACACAAATATAAAATGAGCCTCTAATAATATTTTTAAAAGTATTTAATTAAATCCAAACAAAACAGTCTAATAGACCACACATACACACATTATATGACACAAAAACAATAAAAAGATATTAAATAATATCTATAAAATGCTGCCCTATATCAGGAGCAAGCACTTGCACAATTACCACATGAATCGATACCCTGAGGTAACACACAGACCCTTAGATGCAATGCTGAGCTGCACAAAGTACACAGACACAGACGCTGAGTCAAATACACTGATAGGGGGAGGCAGGCGCTCACCAGGGTAGCACAAACTGAACCACAGATAGGGGAGGACATTTGGGGCCAGACAAAATCTCAGACCGTATTCTGTTCTGGTTCTTTTGGCCAGGGGTACATGTGGATACCCAGATTACCCAGACTGCCAACTGACCAGACAGAAGAACTAGAAACTGGCCCCGTTGATTCCCTTATCCTTGGTAGATGTCCCATTTGAAAGGTTGGGAATTTATCTTGTAGGTCTGTTAGAGCCCTCAGCAAAGGGAAATAGATTTATCCTGGTGGGGGTGGAATACACCACCCGATACCCAGAGGCTTTTGCCTTGGAGCCGTTACAGCCAAGAATGTGACCAATAGGTTAATAGAGTTGTTCTCCAGGGTAGGGCTTCTCAAAGTTATCTTGATGAATCAAGGAACCAACTTCATGTCCAAACTGATGCAGGCTGTCTTGAAGTTATTGGATGTAAAGTCAGTAAGAACTTCAGTATACAATCCGTAAACGGATGGGTTAGTGGAGAAGTCCAACCAAACTTTGATGTCCATGATTCAGACGTTTGTTACCTTGGGAAAAAAGAGATAAGGATGAACTGCTTCCCTTTATGCTTTACACTGGCGACACACTTTATTCGAGCTTGGCTAGTCCCACGAATTCGGGTATACCCGGGTGTATTGAGGTTTGTGACGGTTTTCTGCCCGAGTGCATTGAGTTATTTTCCAAGCAGGGATTGAAGCATTTTATTCCCGCTGGCTGCAATACTGCACAGTATATATATATATACTGCATTACAATTCATGAATTTATGCCATCTGGAAGACACGCGAAGCATTGCAGCCTATTAAATCCTAATCATTATTATTTAACAGATCAGCCGCCCATCAGCCAGGCATGAACCCAGGCTGGGAAGGCAAATGCAACGGGGCTTGTCAGAGGTGAGGAGTGGCGCATTCCAGGTATCTGCCAGGTACATACCGGGTATTTGCTCGAATAAAGTGTGTCGGTGCAGTATGTGGTCCAGGATGTACCACAATCCTCTAAAGGGTTCTCCCTGTTTGAATTATTATACGGTTGTCAATCTTGAGGAATCTTAGATCTCTTAAAAGAGTCAGCCATTTCGTTCTAAAAATGTTGTTCAATATGTAATTGATCTCAGAGATCAGCTAGAGTTAGTAGATGACTTTGCAAGAGACATTTTACAGAACTCCTAGTATGCTCAGGAGAGATATTACATCCGGCATGCCCGCCTTGGAGTTTTTCAACCCATGAATAGAGTAACGCTGCTACATACTAGCAGTTAGAGTAAACTTTTGTCAAAGTGGCAGGGGACCTTTGAGGTTCTACGTCGTGCCGATATAGTGAACTTTGAGATTGCTTAGGCAGGGTACAGGATGGGTAAGCAAATCTCATAGTTAATGTCATGTGTGAAACTCCTGAGCCGTGGTAAAATCAATGAAACCTTCATCCATCTGGTCGTTGAGAGTACGGATTTAGGTCACCAAATTCCTGATGAAGTAATACAGTCATAGGGCAGGTCCCAAGTGGAAAACCGACAACTCCCATTTTATAGAAACTTGTAAGGCCCGTTGTCCTGTTGAAGGATGTTTTTTTTTTCAGAAAGGCCTGGGTGAAAGTACGATCTCACCATCACAGGCTACCGGAGAGCAGGAAGGCCATCTCCTGGAAAGAAGACTACCTTTAGGTGGCACACCTTGGGCAATGCCCCAGCTCGCATCACTGAAGGAGTGGGATGAGATTTGGCTGATCCCCATGGATGACTCTGGGAGTGGAATTAACAGGATGGTTGGGGGCATGAGAGATAGAGTGGAGGAAATGAATATGAGAGGGGGTGTTACGGTGAGTGCCCCAAATTATATTGGGGAGGCATTTGAGGTGGGTTTTCTTTGTGAGGAGTCTGAGTTGGGCTCTCTGCAGGAGGCGGCTGCTGGACTGGACCTTCCCCAAAGTGTGCTCACTGAGGAGAACCCTCCCAAGAGTGCTGCAGACCCCTGCAATATCCCATCTGCCCAGGTGGTGTTGGAGGATGTGGTCAAGGCACTGTATGCCTCTGTGGCCCCCAAAGTCACTCAGGAAGCCACTACCTCCACCCAACCAAAACCAGCTAACCCAGCATATGTGGGGAAAAAAAACACAAATAGTGCGACCAATGTGTGGTAATCTTCTTAAAGTATAAGTGATATATTTGCACTCATAGAGTTCTACATGAATTTAAAGCAGGTTAGATATCCCTAACTGGAGCTACGCTTGTGGGGGACATCCATATAGATCTTCAACAGGGTGATGTGGTGTGGGTGAACCTCTAATGTACTCGAGAATAAGGAGAAGAAAACTCACATAGTGTGGTATGTTCAAAGGTATACTGTGTCACAATAAAGGTATATACATTACACTCACATTGTATATGAGAAAAATGGTGTGATACGAGTGATGGTACTCCTGTCCATGTCCGTGGTGTCTTGTCATCCAGTGCGCGTCTGCTCTCCAACTCCCTACATCACTTCCGGTGATGAATCGACTACTGGCTGAAGTGGTAAGGTCGCGCTGGTACCGGCTGCCAGGGATATGGTATTTTTAGATAAGTATTTGTAAATAAAAGGATGCCGAGAGGACTAAGAATAAGAAAGAGTCCATCATTTGACCTACAGCCGCGGCCCCTTTTATTTTAACACTTCTCGGATATTTTCCGGTGACTTTTTCCGAATGCCACGCACTTCGCCGCGTTCATGCGGCGTTCATGCGACATTCGTGCCGTATTCATGTCGCAATCATGCCAGCGTCACCCGCGCTTGATCTGTTTAATGAGAATGGTTCGGATTTAATTGGTTGCAATTCTTCGCGTATCCAACAGGTGGCAGATATTCATGAATTGTAATGAATTCTAACGTACTATATGCGCATGCACTTCAGTAATGTGTCGACTTGCAGGTGTTTAAAAAATACCACAGTGGTCCTTTGTGAATTGACCTTGGTACTGAAGAAGTTGTACAACACTATCTATTTAGGCGTTTCATATTAAAAACTAAATACAGAGTGTCTGGTGTTCTATTCCATTGTCCAGAGAGGTCCAGAGATGATTACACCACTGCAGTCCGTGTTCAAAAAGCCCAACATAACATACGCTTATTTAATATGGTCAGCAATTAGTTCAGCAGATGATAAGATGGCCACAGTTGGTCAAATTTATCAATATTTTATCGAAAATTATGACTTTTACAAATTTTCACCAAATGCTCATGCGTGGAAGCATGCAATAAGGAAAAAGTTATAAAGCAGTAATAATAGTTCCAGCACACACTGACTAGAAGAGTAAATCTCAAGAGTAGGTAATTGTCAAATCAAAAAAAGATATTTAATGTCAACACAAGTCAAATCCACGGAGCGATGTGACCAACACAAAAGCATCTAAAATACATACTGCAAAAAAAACATAGTATACGAAAAACAGAATATCACACAGTGGGAGGTGGGGGTGGGTTGGAGGGAGAAACAAGAGGGGCGGCAAAAAATGGGGATAAGCAGGGTGCAACTTTTCGGGGACAGATCCTTCCTTAGGCCCGTTCCCTCAGGACCCCAAAGGGGACACAGAGGTACTTCCCTTCCCCAAAGCCCCAACACAATGAAACAGCAACCCTAGCAGATTAAGCACACAAAGCACCTCTAAGCAATCGGTTACAGAGCGTGGGAAGTCTATCCCTACTCTGATTGGTTCTAGTACCATGTGACAGGATTTCAATGACGTCATATCCGTTCTTCCCCAAACCTCTGTCACATGGTCTACTAGAGCCAATCAGAGTTGGGATGGAGTTCCCACGCTCTGATTGGCTGCCATACCATGTGAGGCCGGCCATGTTTCTTGTAATGACATCTTAAAGGCAATTGAAGCAAAGCCATTCTGATTGGCTGTGCTTTCATTGCCTTTAAGTGACGTCATCATTTTTTTTTTATCGGCCAAAACACATGGTTTTCACGGCCCAATCAGGGCCGTGGGAACCATGGCGAAAATTGGGCTTCTATGCTGTACTTTAGGTAATGGTGGGGCTTTCTTTAGTATATTGTAATTGTTGGTGTCCTATTTTGTATGATGGTAACTTGTTCTCTGTAACGGTTGCTATAGTTAATTGTGTAATTGGTATGGATGCTATTTTAATTGTTTTGGGATGTAATTCATGTATGTTAATTGATTGATGGTGACTTTATTGGAGTACATTGTATACTTATTTTGATGTAATGCTATTTTATTTGAAATATTGTATTGTTAACATTGATTTGCAGCGTCTACATGTAGCTTACATTTTATGCAGCATGTATACAATGTAAATGCAATGTTTTAAGTGGCATTTGAGGCTTTGGATTGGCTTTTGATGCTTTAGATTTAATGATTACATTAGATTTGTTTAGGAAATTGCATTTTATTTAATTGAGGATGTTATGGATAAGTGGTGTTGCCATTGCCAGGATGGCTTAACCCCTTAATTACCTTTGAGGTTAGTACCCGATAAGGTGATTAAGGGGTTCATTGATATGTGCATGTCATTGAAATGTATTGGCTATTTATTATTTTGGCAACGGAACAGAATGATGATGCTGGCGACGGGGCCTTCTTATTGATGAAGTTAGTAGAATTTTATTTATTTTACTATGGTATTTAATGTGTTTCATAATGGTCAAATAATGTATTATCCCTATGTGGATAATAGTTATTTGGCACATTATTGTACTGTATGTGGTGGGGGGAGGGGGTATTGGCCCCAAAGGTTTGTGGTAGGACTCCATTTTGGGTAGTGGGTGAGGGTGGTTAGGCCTCAGGGGGTGGGGTGTTAGTGGGGGAGGGTATGTGGGTGATGGTGGGTTAACCCCTTAATCACTGTAGTGGTTAATAACCGCTATGGTGATAATGGGGTTAGGGGACATTACATTGGATGTTTTTATTCTTGTGTCATTTTGCAGAAGCGGATGGGGCATGGGCAGGATAAAGATGAGGATGGCCTTCATCGTGGCAGCCAGACATGGGTGAGTGCTATATGTATTTAATGTCTTTATTGTTCTGTATGTATTTTAAATGGACACATGTACTATTATCCATTTGTGGATAATAGTCATTGTGCCCATTACTATACTGTATGTTAGGGGGGTATAGGTGTTGTTGGTGTAATATATATATATATATATATATATGTAAGATAACAGTAATATAGACAGCGCCCTTCACCCACCACACACAAATTGCTGTAGCTCTGACTATATGTGGCAGGTATATTAACTAGTTGGATTAAGTAAATCAATATAATATGGCATGAAACAAACAATTCACTTGCCTATAAATTGAATAAAAAATGAATAAAAAACAAAGAAGTGTGCATGAAAATATTAAACAATTATTACACTAAACACAAAAATAAAAATAAAAATACAAAAATCAATACAAATTTGATTTGCAATGCAAATAACCAAAAGATGACAACAAATTTGTCATGGACTAAGCTAGACCAAAAATGACCGTAAAATTATGGCTCATATAACCAAAATAACTGAACACATATACTCTAGTATGATTGAGCCAATAAGTATAAAATAGGAATACTTAAGTCCACATAAGCCATGATATGCAATTACAAAAGTCCAGGGCTCTTCTTTCTTGGGCTCACCAGCTCCCCAATACCTATAGAAAAAGAAAAAAGAGAACGAACGATCCTTGGTGTAAAATCAGAAACAAATTTAATAAGTCATGACAAGACATGCCACCTTACAATTGTCCGTAAAATAAGGCATGTTATGGGAACAGCCCATGCACCAACTGAAGACTCCACGTGTGTAGGTTACCACAATGTTTCCAGATCTCAGTCCCAAACGCCGCTATCTCCAAGAGAAAAGTTCTTATATTGAACAAGCGTTTTTGCAGCTTTGCGCCGCCAATCACCTCCTGAACACCGCACCCGCGGAACATCTCCTCGTACAACAACCGTCCTCACTTCTTCACCCGCTGCCAGATAACTAGTCAGCCACCGTAGTTTCCAATGCCAACTTAAAAGGTTACTGGCATTGAAACTACGGTGCTGACTAGTTCCTGGCACCAGCGTGAAGACGTGAGGACGTGTACTGAGAGATTTCCGGGTCCCGGTGTTCCACAGGAGAGGTCATTGGCGGCCGCCCGCTGCAAAACAACGCTGTTCAATAAAACTTTCTTCTTGGAGATAGCGGCTGTTGGGACATGAGATCTGGAACCATTGTGTAACCTACACACTGTGGAGTCTTCAGTTGGTGCATGGGCTTGGTCCATAACATGCCTTATTTTATCGGACAAATTGTAAGTGTGCATTTGTCTTGTCCATGACTTATTTAATTGTTCATCTGATTTTACACAAGGATCGGGCGCTTCTCTTTTCTTTTTTCATATATATATATATATATATATTACATTATATATATAATATATATAATATATATATATATTTCTTTAGTTATGGTGGGCTGTTGTGTGTTTTTCTTTTTATTGTGGGTAGCGGGGGTGGGTGAAGGGGATATTAGCCCAACGGTGGTTGTTTAGGGCTTGCGGGTGGGTAGCGGAAGCCTTAACCCCTTCATGACCGTAGGGGTATTAGTGCTACGGTCGTAAGGGGTTAAGCGCACCTCAACCCCCCCGCAAGCCCTAAACAACAACAAGGGCCAAATACCCCCTTCCCCCACCCCCGCTACCCACAATAACCCTGGCACGGCTGTTTAACCTCCTCATTGGCCTAGCAGTTAGCCGCTAGGTTAATGAAGTGTCCTTTAAATGCATTTGTCCTGCCTCGGATGCATGCCGGGGGGGGTCCGGTGCTGGTATTAATGGTATCAGCTCAGGACCCCCGGCATCAATCCCAGCCAGGAAAAAAGGCCAGAAATTTTTCTAAGTGCCGATCCGCCACTCATCAGCATCTCTCACCATCACTCCTGAAATCCTCAAAGAACTAGATTGGTTAAACACTAGAGTCTAGGCGCAAAGTTCACCTTTCCTGTCTGCCTTTAAATTCTTCATGGGCAGCTACCCAGCTACCTGAACAGTCTCACCCCTACCACTTGCAGCACTTATCACCTGAGATCAGACTCCAAAAGATCCAAGGCTAAACAAAGTATCCGGAGCGTTCCTCCTTCTCCTTCCGTGCACCCCAAAACTGGAGCAACCTACCAGAGACTGCTCACAATCCAACCACCAGTTTAAGTTCTTTCAATCTAAGGCTGTTCTCACATTTTAACCTGGTCTGTAACGGTTTCATACGCATCATATAATTTTTCTTTAACTGATGTGCACGCAATGTCTTGTATATAATGTATAACCCTGTTTCATTTATGTTAACTGTACTTGTAACCATGTATTATTTGTTTACTACTCTGTTCCCAGGACATACTTGAAAACTAGAGGTAACTCTCAATGTATTACTTCCTGGTAAAATATTTTATAAATAAATAAATAAATAATAAATAATTATGTTATATTTTGAGTGCTGTCTATCACTTGTTTTTTTTAAGGAAAAAGTTATGTATCGATCCGTGTTTTTTTCGTATTGCTCCTGCACCCGGAGTTACAGGAGGAGGGTATTGGGGTGTTGCCTCTGATTTTTCCAGTATTTTTGATCATGGAGAGTTCAAAAGGCGAAAGGTCATGGTTAAACCAATTAAGAATCATCAGTCCCAGGCAAGCAATGCGCCAACGCCAGCACCAGCACCGGCTTCCAATAACGTCAGAATATCAAGAATTTTTATGCAGGCATTTGTCTGGAATCGAAACCAAAAAAACACACAAAAAAAAAATTCAGACTTGAACTTCTAAATGAATGTGAAGTTACACATGCATGCGCATAAATGTGACACCAGGCTCTGTACGTTATACACGCAGGAATGTGATGACAGGTTCAGGAATATTGAAGCCAGAAAGCCATAAATTCCAAGGAATGGTGTGGGAGATGTGTACTGTAGATAAGAAGTAGATAAGAAGTTGAAATAGTACTTTATGATTGAAGCCAGAAAGCCATCAATTTCAAGGAATGGTGTGGGAGATATGTACTGTAGATAAGAAGTTTAAATACAGTAGTACTTTAGCCTTGTGTGTGCCCGGGGACGAGAGGGAGAGCGCTGTACAGTATGAACCGAAAATTTGATACTGTAACACGCCTATGCGTTTCATTTTACAATTACAGTACTGTGTGCGCACACAGACTTGCAGAGAATGTACGGCTGTACTGTACTGTAGGTTGAATTGCTATTAGACTTTTAAGACAACAGCTCGCGAACGCCCACCTGTGTTTTTAGACGGTATTGCAGTATAGCAGACAGCGCTAAAAATCTGAACGCTAACATACCGAAAACCGCTACAGAAAAAAAGAAAATAGACTGCATCTGGCCACATCTGGTCGCGTCTTGTTAGAGCGACGCGGCTACGGCCGCATTAGGATAAAGGCGGCCACAACTATAGATGACTGATTTTAGCCAGACTTGGAATACAATATTGGATAATCCTTCATTTGAATTAATGCGCTTAATTACCATCCAACATAAAAAGAAAATAGATAAAATGGATAAAGAGATCAATGTCATTAGGGAAAAATTAGAGCCTTATACAAACCATAGAACATTTAAGGAAAATGATTCAATACTTCCAAAAAGGATTGACTACCTAGAGAAAGAAGTAGTGTCAAATAAACAAAATAAAGTTTAAACAAGACGAGATAGATTATGAGGGCAATCAAAGAAATTGGGTAATTAAAAAACCATTCGAGCCCATCAACCATCATAAAATCTATGAGAAAAAGAACCAGATAGACAGAAAGAGAATGATAAAGAACTCATGAATTCTAATAAAATGGGAGAAAATCATACTGATAGACCAGATTATCAAATAGAAGAGAGGTCAAAAAGCCTATCAGAAACCACAAGATAGGAAACATTATGATAAACAAGAACATAATTAGAAGTTTAAGTCCAGTAAGGATAGAAATGCAAGCTATCAGAAATCATCTAATGACAGAGAAATTGATACTTCTAGGATTTTTTTAGAGACACAGGGATCTTTAAATTCGTGAGAGAAATAGAATCTCTGATAGATCCAAAAAGGAGAAGAACAGGAGAAGAGGAAAACAAGGGAAAATATATTAAAACATGAAGCCAGCAGGTGTAGTAACATTTTTAATCCAAGTAAAGTAACACCCACTCAGTTTCAAGTGAATGTAAATAATAAAGGACCTACTTTTGGACCTACTATAGGTCCAAATAATTTTAAATTGTTCATTGACGCCAATAAATTCTTACTTAAAATGACTGTCAAAAGACACTTTTTAAATATAGTCTGATAAAAAAGACTATGTCTAATTTATATAATAAACTACCACTGAATAGAGATGATGATGTATTTGTTCATACAAAACTAAAACCAAAGTCTATATTTTATCCTAGCCACGAAAAGGGGTAATTTCTGAAGGTGTTTTATCAAATGATTAAAAATGATTTCACTGAACTAGTTGAAAATAGTTCAAAATCTAAATTCAAACATAACCTAACTAGAAAAGAAAGAGACACATTGGATAGCCTTGTCAATAACAATGATATTATAATTAAACAAGCAGCTAAAGGGGGGCGGGGGGGGTCATTATCCTAGATAGGAGTTATTATTTGGAGGATGCTAATAGAATATTAAAGGATGTAAACACATACCACATACCATATATTAGATCACAAGTGAATTTTACAAAGAATTCGAATTGCTGTTAATGAAGGGGAAATGTTTGGGAATATTAAGTGATAACAAATTCTGATATTTGTGTAAAGATAAGTCAAAATGACCATTATTTCACTTTCTCCCTAAATTACACAAAAATCTCACACACACCCGGATGACCAATTATTTCCGGTATAAACTAACTGACCACAAACCTTTTGGAATATATTGACTGTTTTTTGCAAAAATAAGTCAAATCAATTAGATCATATATTAGAGATACTACTGATATTATACAATCTCTAGAGCAAATTGTCTGGCAGGAAGGTTTTATACTTGTTACCTCAGATGTCACCTCCTTATATGCTTCAATCACACATAAAGATGGATGTAGTGCAGAGGAAGAACTATTGAAAGCTGATACAGAAATAGAGGAAGACATATTGGATTTATTTTGGATTGTATAGTCTTAATTTTGGAGAAGAACTATTTGGGGTTCGTCGGAAAGTTTTACCTACAGAAATGTGGCACAGCCATGGGGATCACTTTCGCACCGAGAATGGTTATGTCTGGTCCAATTCTGAGCTTGTTGCGAACCTGGTCCACTGGCACCGTTTTATAGATGATATTATATTTGTCTGGGGGGGGGGGGATAAGGTATCATTGGAGAAATTCCTAACTTCCGTGAATATTAATGATGTAAATTTAAAATTCACATCAAAAATTAGTACAGAAGTGGTGCAATTTCTAGATCTAGCATTGTACGTAGAAACTGGCGTATTAAAAACGAGAACACACTTTAAACCAGTGGACTCCAACAATTATATATTGGAGTCAAGTTGTCATGACCCTAAATGGGTCAAACATATACCTTACGGATAATTTTGTCGTATTAAACGTAAATGTACAGATGATAACATATATACTGAACAATCAAAAATGTTAGTTAAGAAATTCAGAGAGCGGAATTATAAAGAAATCACTATAAATGAAGCAATACTAAAAACAGAAAGTGTAGAAAGAAGTGAATTATTAAGCACTAGAAATAAAATGAATAAAATTGAGCAAAATAATGTATGTCATGTATTACAGAATAAAATAGAGAAGCTATAAAAAAAAATATCATCTGTAAACATTGGCATATCCTCCAAAATGACAATGCATTGAAAGATCACTTATCTGCCAAACCGAATATCATATTCAGCCAAGCACCAAATCTAAAATTGGAAAATTGCCCCTACAACTTTAAAAAGGAAAATTACACACCCAACAAATTGGATAGATAAACTAAAGGGATTCTATAGATGTATCATGTGTAAGGCATGCATCCATAAAGATCAAGAGAAATTAAAATGTATTTCCAATCAAACAAAGGAAATGCAATGCTTGCTCTCACATGAACAAGGCGGGACCCCAGTACTGAGGTGTGAAAATATGAAACTGCACACCCAGAGCAGCATAGTCACGCCTGGCGGGTGGATGGTCAAGATCGCCGGGTCTGGGCTGGAGACAGTGGGTTAGTCTTGATACTTGCCGAGGTCGTAGGTAGGTGCCAGGAGAGTAATCAGTGTCCAGAGTGCCATGGTCAGGGATGGACAATACCGGATGGTCAGAGGCAAGCCGGGGTCGGTAATCCAGAGAGAGGTCCTAAAGTCAAGCTGGGTCGGTACACAGAAGCGATAAGCAACAGAGGGTTAAAGCACAACAGGAACAAGGCAAGGCAGGGACGTGGGAACACAAGGCTACCATGAACTATGCTCAGCCAAAGAATGAAAGGAAAGGCTGAGCATATATAGGAGAGCTGGACGAATAGGAATGAGGGGAGGAGTGGCGGCGCAGCCTCCGTGGAAGCAGGGATAGGCTGCAAGGTGCAGGAGACAGGTGGGAGAGAGATTATTGTTGATGCGCAGCTGAGGAGCGGTGCACTTGCATCACGTGTGCGTGCCGTGCGGGGCGGCCTCACTGTACCAGCGGAGGGGCGGAGCCAAGCTCCGTGTGAGCCTTGAAAGCCCTCCGTGGGCGCGCGCATCTCTGAAAGGTGTGCAGGAGGCTGTACAGCAGGAGGCAAGGAGGAAGCGCGCCGCGAGGAACGCGCTCTCTGACCACAGCGGGATGCTGTGCAGCAGGAGGTAAGGAGGGAACATGCCGCAGGGGACGTGTTCCCCGATTCCTTACAGGAAATATTTAATATAGAAAGTTACATTAATTGTAAATCGACATACCTGTTGAAGTGCCCTTGTGGCCTCCAATACATTGGACGCATGTCTAGACCACTACGTGTTAGAATTTTGGCACATTTAGGAAACATTAAGAAAGGAGTACTTACACACTATGGGCGTCATGCAGTAAGCCCCGATAAAATCTCTTCGGCAAGTGTTGCCGATAGGCCTTTTTATGGCGATTTGCCCTCGCAGTATTCAGTAAGGGCCGAATCCTTCCGATCCCTGCCGAATCACTGCGAAAGCAAAACTGCCGATGAGCCTGTGCCGATACAGCCTGGCTCCCGATAAGCCTTCCGATAGGCCTTTTGTGCCGATAGATGTTTGCAGCAGAGAGAGACAAGCCGCGCTCTCAGCGCAAACATCGGCAAAAAAGAAAGTATTTATAAACAACTTTAACTGATAGTGTACATGTACAGGGGGTCTCCGGAGCTGAACCGCATTGGTTTCAGGTCCGGGGACCCCCTGCTTCCCGAGATACAGGCCCCTTTATGAGGTGCCGGTATCCCTCTGCATTTAAAGGTCCCGATCACGTGACCGCGGAATGTAAACAAAGCAGAGGGATACCGGCACCCCATAAAGGGGCCTGTATCTCGGGAAGCAGGGGGTCCCCGGACCTAAAACCAAAGCGGTTCAGCTCCAGAGACCCTCTGCACATCTACACTATCAGTAAAACACACATATCAATAAAGACTCGTTCCTTACCTTTGCGGCTATGTGCTATGGTAGCGAAGCAGCATGAATGTATTTTTAATAATAGTGTACTGTGAGCAGAGGGTCCCTGAGCTGAACCGCGTTGCTTTGTGGACCACGGACCCCCTGCTTCCCGAGTTACAGGCATCGAGTCAGGTCGACAGGTATGTGTCATCGAGTGGCAGTTCGCCGCCATCTTTATAGCACCCCAATCGCGCCGTGTCCGCTATAAATATGGCGGCGACACTGGCACCGGTGCCCCAAACTGGGGCCTGTAACTCGGGAAGCAGGGCGTCTCTGAGCCACAAATTAATGCGGTTCAGCTCAGGGGACGCCCTGCTCCCGCACAATATTATTAAAAATACATAAATGCTGCTTCATTACCATAGCGGATAGCCGCTAAGGCAATGAAGGGGTTAAGGCAGAATAGCATGTTTATTGGGGACATTTGCCCCCAATAAACATTGCAATAAACAACATACACCCCCTGTGTATTTAAAATACATAAACAACAATAAATACATTAAATACATATAGTACTCACCACCCATGTCCGGCTGCCACGATGAAGGCCATCCTCCTCTTCATCCTGCCCATGGCCCCCTCCGCTGCTGCAAAACAGACACAAGAATGAAAACATCCAATGTAATGTCCCCTAACCCCTTAATCACCATAGCGGTTATTAACCGCTACAGTCGTTAAGGGGTTAACCCACCCTCACCCACCACTCTGGACGCCTACATAACCTCCCACACTAACCCCCCAACCCGTAAGGCCTAACCACCCTCACCCACTACCCACAAGGGTGGCCTACCCACATACCGTTGGGGAACCCCCCCCCCCCAACACCTACAGTACAATAATGTGCAAAATAACTATTATCCAGATAGGGATAATAGATTATTTGCCCATTATTAAAAACATTAACTAGTATATTCAAATAAATTAAGTACTACTGACCTCATCAATAAGAAGTCTCCGTCGCCAGCAACATCCTTGTCTTGCCCACAAAATACATAGCCAAAACAAAGCCAATACATTGCAATATATTTTTTTTTATATTAATTAAATTTTGTTAAGTTCATTTGTTCTAGGTATGTGTCATTAGAATTCACTATGCATTGAGAAACTTCTTTCCATAAAGATTTGGAATGCTGCAATGTATTGAGTAGCATTTTTAATTTAAAGGCGCTATGTTACAATTGCATTTTATTTAATTTACGAATCATAGCCAATTACAACTCAGGATCAATAGCCTATAAATATTTAGTTAAGGGATAGACAAATCAATAATCCTGAAGAAGCTAATCATCGAAAAGTATTGAATACGTCCAAGCTGTGCAGTGTACGAGAGAGGAAGCTCCTGGAGGTTCTGTCAACCGATACCAGCACGTCCCTACCACTTCCGCTAGTAGTCGATTCATCACCGGAAGTGATGCAGGGAGTTGGAGAGGAGACGTGCGTCAGAGAACAAGCTGCCACAGACACGGACAGGAGTCCCATCACTCGTATAACGCCTTTTTCCTCATATACAAATGTGAGTGTCATCATATACCTTTATTATGATACAATATACCTTTGAACATACCACACTATGTGAGTTTTCTTCTCCTTATTCTGGAGTACATAAGATGTTCACCCACACCACATTACCCTGTTGAAGATCAATATGGATATCCCCCGCATGCGTGGCTCCAGTTAGAGAGAGATTGAGTCTCTAACCTGCTTAAAATTCATGAAGATGTCTGTGAGTGCAAAGATATCACTTATACTTTAAGAAGATTACCACACATTGGTCGCACTATTTGTGTTTTTTTGGGGGGGGGTTTACATACGCAGAAAACTTCCTGCACTCCCCTCACCTGGAAAGAAAAAAATCGAGGAAACTAGCCATATATAAGACCAAGTGGAATCTGGTTTGTTTTAGTCTCAATGTGTCCCTCATACCAGTGAGTTACCTTTTCATATGATTGGTCGGTTTACATGGCCAATCATCACTGCCGATTAAATAGTCCTCCTCTTCCTTTACAGTTTTTGTTTAAGAAATAATTGTCTTTTGAAAATATGATATTATAAAAAAAATAAGAATAACACCCAAAAGGCTAGGAGGATTGCACTTCTAAATCTTCCCTCGCCAGTTTTGACTTGTGCCCCAAATATTAGTATTTCTGAATGTACAAATGCAGCGGCTGTTATCCAACCATTTCTCAGAGCCATTTTGGTGAAGTCTGCTGTATTCCATGTGGGATTCACTCATTATTCTTCCATGAACGCTGCCGTTAATGCCGCCAATCACACCAATCGCACCTGTGTTTCCCTTTGCACTATCCAGTGAATAGTACAGTTATGTACTGTAGTCAATTTGCAGGTGTTTAAAAACCAGATAAAAACAGAGTCTACCACAGTGATCCATTGTAAATTGGCCTTAGTCGCTGAAGACGTTATCAAATGTATGCGTTTTCCTAATTTAAGTATATAAACACAATGTTGGGTACATTATTCTCAATTGCTATGCCCACACAATTGCTGAATAGACATAACCTGTACACTCAACATCATGTCAATTCCTTATACTAAACCGAACTGCAGTTATGCATTTTTAATATTTTCTGCAATTAATGCTGGAACAGATAAGAAGGCGACTTTAGCAGAGATATATCATCATATTATTGAGAACTACGATATTTTGACATTTTCACCTAACAATCGTGGGTGGAAGCATTCGATAAGGCAAACTTTAACTAATGAGGATTGCTGTTTTGCGCACAGCCCCTCCTCATGGAAATAGCAGGGGTTATTGGTCTGTGCTCCCAGCTTTTGCCGGTATGTTTGCTCATGGCAACTTCAAAAGTAGGGAGGTCGCGTTTAATCCATTAAGATTTGTATTTCCCGACCCTGAAATGTACCAACCACGGCTTGCCAATACTATTGCAATAACGGGCCGACCGTCACAGAAAATCTGGTGAACTGCAATCCTTGCTACCTGGCCCTGCCTGATTACCAGCCTGATTACATCTTCAGCAGGTACCTGTTAGCTATAACATGATTGACCGCAGCTTGTATGCACAATACACCTCTGACAATGGCTCATCTCCACCCGGTTGGCAAAGTTTATAATGAAGGTACAGTAATATAATGTACTCTACAGTATTACACTATACAGTATTAACTTTAATTCCCAATGACACTACAGTAGTGTATGCCTGCCATATCAATGCTTGTACACATGCACACTAGAGCGCGACTTGATGCATACGCACTACCGGAAAAATAGCATTTTTTTTCCAGAAAAGAAACTTTGAAATTGAGCGTCAACAATAAGAATGAAGTTCAATGGAACTATAATATTGAGAAAGAATACCTATCAAGAGCATAGGTGTTGAAAAAGGTGGCCCCTATTATAGCACTCCCAACCATTCCATAGAACTCTAATATTGCTTTTTTAAAACGTTGCCTTTTTTAATTTTATACAGTCAGTATAAAAGCTTCACGCTTCACGCATTTAAAACTTTGCCATGCTATTATTTTTTGACAACACTCTATGTACAGTACTGTAGTATACGTTCGATTCAATTACCCTGAACATGTCATATCCTGTACTAAAATTTCACAACAAGATGTTTATTGCTTTTATTCCACTTCCTGATTAATGGAAAACACTATGTGATACATTTTGTAGAACACAAAGACAACGGTTTCATGATTTGGCTGCTGGTAGATACATTTCCATTTCCTGGTTCCACGCGCATGCGCATTATGAATCGAACTTAGAAACTTAGAAATCCAACAGAAACAAAAAATTTTTTAAAGTGACGTTCTTTTTTGTTTCTTGAGAACTAGAGAATAATTAAGTGCTTTATACAAAACCTTATACAGTATGATGCAATGTTTTCATATTCAATCAATTTTGACATGGTTTAAAACACAACTGTTTTATTTTATCGGCAAAATAGAAGAAATATCGGCGGTCACTGCATACGTAGGAACTCAGCCACGGATGAATTTAAAATCAATATTTATTCAATCTTGGTGCTGGACATCACAGAGATTCACATCCTCTGACGCGTTTCATTCCATTAGGAACTTTATCAAAGAGTACAATGAATCTGTTCACAAGTATCTTAAGTAGGCAGGTTCCTGTCTCCTATTGGCTGGATATTTAGTTAAATCAGTTGAAAGCAATTTGTAAATTACTGATTATAATTGAGCCCTTATGTGGAGACGAACCCTGTCTACAAGGATATATTGTGAATATACAACAAACATACAACAAGACAGATCACGTGATCACTCTAGAGACAGAGGGACCACCAAATATTCTGAAAATGCCACCACCTCATTTACTCAACACAAAAATTCTAAGGGATCTGGGCAACCATCGTCAGCTTTTTTAGATCTGGGGGCCAAAAGCAGGGGAGAACGCGCAGATCCAAAAGAAAATGAGGGAGGCAGGGGAAGGTCCAAACGCAAGAAATACGACTAGAGTCTATAGATAATATCATCAATCTGTCCGGGGTAGATTTAACTTTAGAACAACTATCGGTTCTGAAAAAAGGATTAGGGTTTGCCCCCAGCCAAAACTTCCAGTTATTTCAGACGGTCATAGACCTACAAAAATTTACTAGGAAATTGGCCTTGAACAAAATGATGTCTACTAGAAATAGATTGGATGTATTAGAACCTTTGGAGGATCCTGAACAACCAGTTGTTATATCTATCACTAATGATGTCCCAGTTTTGTATTTTAAGGAGAATTGCACACTTTCTGATATGGACTCCTTATTAGAACAGCAAGGAGAACCCCTCACTACATATAGTCAGCCATTTTTTGGCCGTGAGGACTCGGGATATCGTCCTAAATCATTGTTTTGCCCCAATTTCAACAGGGGGCCCTCTATTAATCTTTTTGAGCAACTGGTTGAGCGGGACCTACGCATATTGTCCAAAGGTTTTTCTAGTTCTTTTGTCAAAAATGGAAATTTGTCTTATTTAGAAGTTCAACAAATTGAATGTATTAAAAATGAACATAACATAGTTCTCAAGAATGCGGACAAGGGAGGGGCTTTAGTCATATTGTCCAAATCCCAATATCATGCTGAAACCATCAGACAATTGAGTGATAGAAACACCTATTTCAATTTAAAGGGTGATCCCACATCTGAGTACCGTCTTGAGTTATTAGAATTACTAGAGATGGATCAAATTCTGAATGTTATTAACAATAAAGAGTTTCTTTTTCTTTCCTGTCCACATCCCGTGATTCCGGTATTCCACCATCTCCCAAAGATCCATAAATCGCTGGTGGACCCTCCTGGTCGACCCATTGTTGCGAGTATTGGATCTTTGGGAGATGGGTTATCGCGGTATGTGGACAGGTTTCTACAACCCCTGGTGTTCAAACTACCATCCTTTATTAGGGATACTACAGACTTCCTCATCAGTATACAGGAGTTACCATGGTCACATGAATACAGGTGGGTCACCATGGATGTGACCTCCCTGTATTCTATCATCGAACACAAACACGGTTTAGAGGCTACTGAGCACTTTTTGGATCAATCCACTTTATCTATTTCACAATGCACTTTTTTATTACAATCAATATCTTTTTTATTAACACATAATTATTTTTTATTTGATTCACTTTTTTATTTACAAAATTTGGGTACCGCTATGGGCACAAGTTTCGCACCATCGTACGCAAATTTATTTATGGGTTTATGGGAGTCACGTTTTATTTATCACAGTAACAATTCATATCGTCATAATATCGTCTTTTACCGGCGATATATTGACGATTTGATCTTTATTTGGAAGGGAGATGAAAAATCACTAGTTTCCTTTTTCACTTATCTTAATAATAACACATACAACATTAAATTCACTTTTGAGCACCACATTAATCATATTCACTTTTTGGACTTACTCCTGTATATTGACGCAAATAAAACCATACAATCTGATATCTACAGGAAGCAAAATTCGAGAAACACATTATTATGTGCTCAAAGCTCCCATCCACGGTCGTTGATCAGGAACATACCAGGGGCTCAATTTATCAGATTAAAAAAACTATGCTCAGATAATGAGGTGTTTCTATCCCATGCAAGGGAAATGTCTGATAGATTTCTAGAGCGAGGGTATTCAGCAAAAGACATAGCAACAGCTTTCGCTAAAGCAGATCATACTGAGAGGAGTGAAATTGTGTGCAAAAAAACTAGGAATTATACCCCAAAAAAAGATAGAGAAATATTGTCAAGATTGGACAATAAAAAAAGTCATTTCTTTATCAGCACATACAGCTCACAATCTCAGGATATTTGTAAAATAATTTCTAAACATTGGCATACACTTTTACTAGACAAAGACATCTGCCCAATGTTGGCACAAGGCCCCAGATTTTCCTATAGGAAAGCCAAAACTTTGGCATCACACTTATCACCAAGCATGTTTAATTCTAAGTCCAACTCAACTCAAATTTCAAGCATTCCAAAAGGTTTTTATAAGTGTGGAACGTGCTCTATGTGCCGGTACGCTTGTCAAAGGAAATATATTTCTTATAATACCAACCTTAAGAAATATTATATTAAGTCTTTTCTCATTTGTAACATTTCATTTGTTATTTACATTCTTTTTTGTGGCTGCGGACAAAAATACATAGGCCGCACTATAAGACCACTCAGAATAAGAATATCTGAACATGTACGGTTAATCAAGAAAGGGGACTTAAATCACCCAGTTCCCAGACACTTTGCACAATGTCGGCATGGGGGCATTAAAAACTTTTCTTTTTCTGCCATAGAACATGTGCCCTGCCATCCTAGAGGTGGCAATAGGGAAAATATGTTAAATTAACAAGAGATGTATTGGATATACACTCTCAACACTCTCCACCCACACGGCATTTACCATGAATGGGAGTTAAAACACTTCTTACATGGTTGATATCTAGGGGAGTCTTGAGAGTGTGTCTCCATGCATCTCAACGCATATATTTTGGTACTAATTTGATTCAATTTATCTTATTTGGTGTATTGTTCATAAAAATATAAATTGTTTGGATTTTGATATTGTCCCTAATGTGATTCATATTTTTATGAGAGTTATATTTCATCAACTATCAGTGTTGTTTATAATGCTTGATTGACTTTCCCATATGGTATACAATATAACCTACGTGTATATATATGAAAGATAACAAAGTATATAACAATAAGATACTTGCAACATTGCTAATATTGTATACAAATCCATTGGTATCCCTACATGTGTATGTGTATATATCATTTTATTAACCCTTAATATAACTTTGATATTGTATTGGTTTATGTATGTATATATTATCCTTCAATGTATAACCAACTTTCATTCGGTCCTAATATTTGGGATTTATATATATATATTTATTATCATCTTTCCTTCCATAAATCTAATTATGTTTTCCAAGTGCAAAGGAACTATTAATATATTGTATATTTGGGTTGCTGCACATTACTTAACTTTGTTTTTAATTTGTTATTAACCAATTGTATATTGATTTTTGTCATCACTTGTCTTGTTGTATGTTTGTTGTATATTCACAATATATCCTTGTAGACAGGGTTCGTCTCCACATAAGGGCTCAATTATAATCAGTAATTTACAAATTGCTTTCAACTGATTTAACTAAATATCCAGCCAATAGGAGACAGGAACCTGCCTACTTAAGATACTTGTGAACAGATTCTTTGTACTCTTTGATAAAGTTCCTAACGGAATGAAACGCGTCAGAGGATGTGTATCTCTGTGATGTCCAGCACCAAGATTGAATAAATATTGATTTTAAATTCATCCGTGGCTGAGTTCCTACGTATGCAGTGACCGCCGAGATTTCTTCTATTTCGCCTATTCTACTTCCACGGCTGGGGCACGCCAAGGATCCCCTGCACTACGGGGCAGACGCCACGATACCTCCTCCCCTTGCAGTCGCGGGGATAGCCGGCATTCGTGACGCGTCCTGTGTAACCCTCCCGGACTCACCAGGCTGGCGACGGCGATGACGTCATTCCGAAGCGCCGCACATGTGGAGTAAACGCCGGGAGTTCAACGGAGCAAGCAGTGAAGACACCAGGCGGGTTAAGGGCAGCAGGCATCGGTTGGCTTATCCGTGAGTACAGGAGAGGAGTTTCTAAACAAAGCTTCTCATCCAGTCTCCTTACCAACCCCTGCACAACGGGCCCCCCCCCCCCAAAGGTTTTTAAGTCTGCATTATGTTGCTTCATTTATATACATAACGCCTTATATGTTGATTGCAGTGGGATCGCTTCTTTTTCATTCAAGTTTCAAAACAACCAAGATTTATTACTTGACCCATATCTATACATACACTTTCTAGAGCACCGAATATCGTGGGGTTTACTCCCCTTATTCTATAGACTGTTTTATTTTATCAATGATGTTGTATTGTATGTCTTTATTTATATAGCGCCATTAATGTACATAGCGCTTCACAGTAGTAATACATGTGGTAATCAAATAAATAACAGATAATATAAATAACAGATCATGGCAATAAGTGCTTTAGACATAAAAGTAACATTAAGGAAGAGGAGTCCCTGCCCCGAGGAGCTTACAGTCTAAATGATAGGTAGGGAGAATGTACAGAGACAGTAGGAGGGAGTTCTGATAAGTGCGTCTGCAGGGGGCCAAGCTTTATGTATCATGTGTTCAGAATATCCACAGTGCTATTCATATGCTTCTTTAAGCAAGTGTGTCTTAAGGTGGGTCATAAAGGTTGAGAGAGAGGGTGCTAGTTGGGTACTGAGGGGAAGGGCATTCTAGAGGTGGGGCAGTCAATGAAAAAGGTTTAAGGCGGAAGAGGGCTTTAGATACAAAGGGGGTAGAAAGAAGACATCCTTGAGAAGAACGCAAGAGTCTGGATGGTGCATAACGAGAAATTAGGGCTGAGATGTAAGGAGGGGCAGAAGAGTGTAAAGCTTTAAACGTGAGGAGAAGAATGGAGTGTGAGATGCGGGATTTTATCGGAAGCCAGGAGAGGGATTTCATGAGGGGAGATGCTGAGACAGATCTAGGAAAGAGTAGAGTGATTCTGGCAGCAGCGTTTAGGATAGATTATAGGGGAGACAGGTGAGAGGCAGGAAGGCAGACAGCAGGAGGTTACAGTAATCAAATTATTGAGAGTTTCTCCTTGAGAAAGGGCTGGAGAGCCTAAAACATGTAGGAGATTTTGTTTTTTATGTTAGTTTGCTTTTTGTTTTTAACAATGTAATTCAATAAACCTTTTTTATTTTTTGCTACCTCTGGTGAGTTGATCGGTGCTTTTTCTGGGTTCCTGCAGTCCCACCAATTTTTTCAACTCTACTGACACACGATTGGAGTGACGCACTTCCGCAGCACAGGTTCCGGCAATTCGCTACACCTCATGGGAGAACGCTGGGAGGAGACGGGCACCTCTATGTGAGCAGCCTGAAGTTTTTCCCGGACGGTCTGAGGCTTTGGTATCACCATAGCTTCAGTACGCGGGATCCTACAAGGCTTTATCATAAGGACTCAGGTATTTACCTCAATATCTTTGGACATTAAGGGATGCAGAAGCTAGGACCGAGATATTTTAGCTAATGAGTTACTAAGGGTTCGGTTATTGGGTCTATCTTTCCCTGTCAATTCAGTCCTTCATTGTACACAATAGGCGATGTTATTTGCCCAAGAACTTATATATTATTGCAATATACTGTACTTTATTACAGTAAGACACTTACATTACACGTCCATATATCCATCCCAATTGTCATCTCATCACCCTGATGCTGGTCTCAGATGCTGTGATATTATGACTATTCTCTAGAACAGGAAGTTGATTTCCCAGGAGGGGGAGGCAAACAGCGCACAGCAGGTTGGAATAAGATGTTGGAAAAATGACGGTGGCTGGATCCAAGAATTGGTAAAAAACATGTTCTTTATTGCATGGATATACACCAAACACTCACAAAGCCTTGTGAGAGGAACCTCTGACGTGTTTTGGGCTAGCCTGCCCTTTGTCAAAGAGTATGGTTCCTCTCACAGGAGGCCGGTTTAAGTAGGGGACTCCGTCGCCGCTAAGACCCGCCCACATGTGATGTCACCACTAATCCTCCAATGCGGAGTGGATGAGATGTTTACGGGCGTGATAAAAAAAACCCGCCCCCGTGTGACGTCACCGGCATCTACCCGATACCAGGCGCACACAGGGACTACAGGTAAGGCACAAAGGTCCACCCTCACAGACCATAACCAACATCCGCCTGATGCGGTGCAGGTCCAGTGACCATCTGCTGAGCCACCAATGTTCATCCCCAACTGACATCACTGGCATGCATCCAATGAGGAATAGATGCAGAGACAGTGGGCGGAGTTAGGGCGAGGGAGCCTCCCATCAACACCATGCATCACAAATATTATTAAAAAAAACAAGCCACAAATAATGGCAAAAATAACACAAAAGCACATACAAAAGATTAATCCACCTGGTACACAAAACCTGGGGATAAACATAAGATAATATGTAAACAGTGCGCACTTGAAATTAAATAAACTAATCAACATGACAAATAATAATAATAAGTGTGAACACTTGAAAACATTAAACGAATCCTCTGCATTGGAGTATTAGTGGTGACGTCACATGTGGGCGGGTCTTAGCAGTGACGGAGTCCATTACTTATACCGGCATCCTGTGAGAGGAACCATACTCTTTGACAAAGGGCAGGCTAGCCCGAAACGTGTCAGAGGTTCCTCTCACAAGGCTTTTTGAGTGTTTGGTGTATGTCCTTGCAATAAAGAAAACATTTTTTACCAATTCTTGGATCCAGCCACTGTCATTTTTCCAACCTCTTATTCCAACCTGCTGTGCGCTGTTTGCCTGCCCCTTCTGGGAAATCAACTTCCTGATGAAAACGGAACAGCAGCATGCTGACAACAGGATATTTTGCTACCAAGTGTGAGTACTTAGAACTACAATCAACTTTTATATATATTGTAGTTCTATCAGTATATCACCAGGGGTATATCTCAGGACATTAGGAGTCGGTGGGGGCTATTTGTCCATTCAAATTGGTCATTTGGTCATCCCACCAGTTTATCCTTGTACTCTATTGATATATTTCCCCATAATAGGAGCAACATATGACTGTTGCACACTGGTTAATGACCTTATACTGATTACATACTTGTATCTATGGTTGGAATTTGGTTACGTTATTATTATCTGAATAATTTACATCTCTTTTGACAAGATGTTTTATGCTCACTTTTTTAGAGCACTGTTTTGGAGCATTGCTCCAATCTTTCTCTGTTCTGTAGAACAGTCTTGACTGTTGCTGCACAGCGCTCATCATTAGCCTCGCTGATTTAGTCCACCAGATGCTTTGCCGTCCTACAGTTTAAAGGAAAATAGAACAATTTGTTAGGCCCCAAAATAAGTCAAAATAAATACATGAAATACACAGTATACAGTATTCTAAAATAATAGCAAAGTAAACAAGTAACAAAAAAATGCATTTTGATATGCAAGATGCTTTTAGAGAAATAAAAGCAGTAAGAGAAAAAAAAACATTTTATATTTTCTTCTAAAAGTAGTACAGTAATTTTTTGGCTCTTACATAATTGCAAAGAAAACAAGTAAACAAAAAAATGCATTTTGATATGCAAGAAGCTTATACAAGTAATACAGTAATTACAGAATGAAAACAAAAATACTTACTCTGTTGTGACTGGGGGACTCCGCTTTACACTTTTTCTCTGACCATGAGTATGATAGCTGACAGTGCTTTTGGCTAAATTGAGGCCCGAAGTAAGTATACAGCGTTTGATCTGTAAAATTCTGTGTCCTTTCTTGTACATATCCTGTATTCTCATGCTGAGATCCTTTGAAATTATTTTCCTCTGCAGCGCTGCTTTAGAAAATAAATAAAGCACAGAGGAATGTATATTCGATATGTATTCAATGTATATTCAATATGCATTGAATCAACAGAAGTGATGATGTATTAATAATGTAATGGACCTCGCTCGACAGGTTAAGTTCTGTATAAGCCAACTTTTAACACCTGCAGCTCGTGTCCATGCCCGTCAAAATATTCAAATAGAGACACAGTGCATAAAAGGTGACACCAATTGCATAGCCTCCCACACGCTGATCTCTATGTGAACGAGCTCTTGTACAGACACTGTATTGTGAATTCTTCCATCTGCTTCCATGGATCAACCCCGATTCTACGGATGCAGGAACCTGCTTTCTTCTGCTGTGCCAGCCACGAGAAAGCGAAAGGCGGAAGCTGTTTCCATGCCAAAGCCAAACATGCCTAAAAGAAAAGATTTTGAAGGCTCCCAAGGCAAAGAACCCTGGCCCTTTGTATGTGAAGAAGAAAATGGCAAAAATCTGTAATGATCAAGTAGTTTGGACGAGCCCCAGAAGTGCTCCTGCACACACTGATGCCGAATCAGATGTCCAGGACTTTTCACTGCTATCACCCACTGCCACCGATTCCCAAACATCTGCTCGCTTTCACCCTTTGTTCACCGATGCTGATCCGGAACCACCAAGCTCAACTCCTCAGGCAGCCAGCCACGCCGATGTTCATCCCGAAGTCCACAGCTCAACTCTTCCAGCACCCAGCCATAACGATGTTCGTCCCAAAGTCCCCAGCTCACCTCCTCCAGCATCCAGCCATGCAGATGTTCGTCCGGATAAAACCAGAAATCCTTGCACCAGATACAACTCGGTCGTCCGCATGCTGGATTTTTTTAGTTCTATCGAAATCACTGACAACTCGAAAGCGCAATACAGGCACAGAATGGAGGCCAAGATGGACCATATTTTGGAGTGCATGGAGAATATGGATAGGTGCATGGTTGTTCATCATGATAATATTGAGAGGAACATCGTGGGGCTCTATTCTTGGCTTGGAGTCCCTGCCCCTGTACGCCGACGCAGGAGCAGAAGGGTGATCTGGAGGCGCCTTATTCTCCCAGGGAGGTGAAGGAGAGCAAAGGATGCACTGCAACTGGATCACTGTATGAAAAAATACAGGGCAAACTCCAGAATAAAATCGAGGGTTATTTATTAATAAACTCACACATGGGTGTATACAGCAGCCACACCAACACGTTTCGTCCAATACAGGACTTTATCAAGGTGTATGATGAAACAAATTGCCACTCACATATATAGCCCATAATTCGTGCCAAAAGTGTACAGTGGCGCCCCGCGCATGCGCACCGATGCCACGTCGCTGAGTCAGGACGTGATCCCACGCCCCACCAATCAAATCCGAGTAAAAAGTGACATCAAAAGTGCGCGCCCAAAACCACCCTGAAACGCATGTTGCACATGCGCAGCAGTGTCCCGGCGCACAGTCTCAATGACACGTCCCACCTTATGACCGGTAGAAGGGCAGGGAACCACGGCCAAGCCAGGACCCGGATGCACCTCTGAGCGCATGCCCGCGCCGCCAGAGCACGACTGATGGCCGACATAGTTAAAACAAAACAAAAACAACTTTATTTAAACACAAATTGTTTAGTAGGTCATAATGTAAACAAATACCTCAAAAATCAATAAAACGGAAGACATCAGTAAAAGAAAACAGAAAAAACTACAATAAATATTAACCTATTGATAAATAAAGAACATATAATAAAGAAAACACACATATTGACAAGCACAGTCACAGTCATTTATAACACAATAGAATGTACATCTATGAACTATTCAGAAATGAAGATAATTAATGAGTCAATGTACATCATGTGAATATTGATATAGATCAAATGGCTGTGCTTACCAAACGTGCATGTTTCGTCATCAAACAAATCAAATACAAGGTGGTGTACCTTCTAAAGAAATAAAAAAAAATTATAATTTAAACAATAAAATAATACTACATCAATAATTCATAATGGTGATTTATAGTAATAATTTATAACCTTGTATAATTTTCTTATGGTGAAGATGTATACGGAAATGTATAATGGATTGCAACAGGCTTAGAATATAATATTAACTTTAATATAGATAAATATTATAAGAAATTAAATCTAATTCATATACATGAATTTCACAGATAGAGTGATACTGGTCATTGATGATGAGCGAATCAACATATTTAACGTTTTCACAAAAAGTGGGAAAGATCCCATTCAGTGTTAAAACCATGAGGCATCCTGGTCTTTAATGTAAAGATCCAGAATGCCTCACGTTGGTCCAATTTTTGGACCCTATTGCCTCCTCTAGGCATAGGATTAATAAATTCTATACCTTGAAATTTAAAGTTGTGTATGCCACCTACGGGACAATGGGTAAAATGTTTGGGAACAGGATGGTTAAGGTCCCTGTGGCAGGACGGCCTGTAGCCGAGGTCAGGGAACAGTCCACACGTATAGTTTCAGGATAATGAAAACGTTCAGTGGCTTTATTTCTCCACAGCATACATAACATGCGGGTACACTGTCCCTTTAAACAAAACAAATCCTGCTCCACATTGGGAGGACTGACTAACACACTAGGCCTATCTAGCAGGCTGGCTGGCTAAACCATAACCAAACCGTAAGTGTCTTTTAAGCAGTCAGGAAAAACAAATGAACAAGTCTCTTACTTTGGTTGCAGTAGTTAGCTTGATGTATCCGTCTGGCTAGCAGCACATATAGCCATGTGCTCTGGTCTAATGCAGGCAGCTACTGCCAGTAACAACCTCATCTTATACCTTGCTGCTTCTCAGGTGTCAGCTTACATCCTGATTATCTAGCTTCCACCTGAGTTAACCCTTATGAGTGCTGGATGAAGCACTCAGACATATGTCTCCCAGGCATAACTGATAGGGGTTGACTTCACCCTGTCACATACCTCCCCTGTTTGTGTGTGGCTAGTGTCCCACACGGCTGAAGCCCGACCCTCCACTCCTTCTCTTGACAAAAAATCAGCATTTCCATGGTCCTTTCCAGGTCTATGCTGAATATCAAAAGAGAAGGGTTGGAGGGCCATGTACCACCTGGTCAACCTTGAGTTTGTGTCCTTCATGGTGTTTAACCACTTCAAGGGCGCATGATCAGTGACCAGGGTGAAGTTTACTCCGGTGACATAATGTCTCAAGGCCTCAATTGCCCATTTTACCGCGAGGCACTCCTTCTCAATGACGGAATACCTCACTTCCCTTGGGAACAGCTTCCGGCTGATGAACAGTATGGGGTGTTCAACACTATCAAATTGCTGGGACAGCACTGCTCCCAGTCCTACCTCTGAGGCATCCGTCTGGATGATGAAGGGCTCTTTAAAATCTGGGCTCTGAAGAGCGGGGCCCTCTGACAGGCACTTTTTTAGCATGTCAAAGGCGTCTGGCACTCCCAAGACCATTTAACTTGGGTCGGGCACTCTTTTTTGTCAGATCTGTTAGGGGTGCAGAAATTTCTGAAAAATTGGGGATAAACCGCCTGTAATACCCTGCTAACCCCAAAAGGGAGTGGACCTGTGTCTTTGTCTGTGGGGTGGGGACTTCCTTTATGGTGGCCACCTTGCTAGCTAGTGGCCTTACTATCCCTCCCCCAACGGCATAGCCCAAGTATTTTGTAGTGGATTTACCCAGGGCACATTTTTTTGGATTTGCAGTGAGCCCTGCTTCTCTTAAGGACGTTAGGGCTGCCCTTAACCTTTTTATATGAGACTGCCAATGTCTGCTATAGATGACAATGTCATCCAAGTAGGCCGCGGCATATGTCCTATGGGGTCGTAGTACCTTGTCCATTAATGTTTGGAATGTGGCTGGAGCCCCATGTAACCCAAATGGCATAGTGACAAATTGGTATAAACCGAGAGGGGTGGCGAAGGCAGTTTTGCATTTGGATTCTTCCGCTAGAGGTATCTGCCAATATCCTTTCGTGAGATCTAGGGTGGAGATATACTCTGCTTTACCAAGCGAGTCAAGCAATTCATCCACCATTCGCTGTGGGACTCCTCTATCACGCCCAATTCCAAGATGTCTATTATCTCCCTCTCTACCAGGTCTTTTCGGCCCTCTGGCAATCTATAGGGATGGGACCGTACTTTTACGCCAGGTTCTGTCTCAATCCTATGGGACACTAAATCCGTCTGCCCTGGCAGCTCAGAAAAAACATCTGGGAACTGGTCACATAATTCTAGTAGGTCTGACCTTTGTTCCGTTGTTAACTGCCCCCCCATGGGAACCTGATGGTCATTGTACGTACTACCCTTTGGAAGCTGTGGACCCAAATCCGTCTCTCCTTCCCGAGGGTGGATGAACAGCGATCTCATCGTTTTCCAGGGTTTCAGGAGGTTCACGTGGTAGATTTGTTTACCCTTTCTGGACCCTGGTTGAGAGATCTCATAGTTCACCTCCCCGGTGCGGCGGAGAACTTGGAAAGGACCCTGCCACTTCGCAAGGAGTTTACTCTCAGATGTCGGTAGTAGTAGCATCACTTGGTCCCCAGGTTGGAAGACCCTCAAGCGAGCATTTTGGTTGTACTGCCTTTCTTGACGTTCTTGAGCAGATTGTAGGTTTTCCTTAGCAAACCGACCTATCATGTCTAGGCGGTTTCTAAGGTCCATGACATACTGAAGGGTATTCTTGGAGGGGGAGGACTCCTCCTCCCAGGATTCCTTCAGTAGGTCAAGAATACCCCGAGGTTGGCGTCCATATAGGAGCTCAAACGGGGAGAAGCCTGTGGATGATTGGGGAACTTCTCGTACCGCAAACAACAGGAAAGGGAGATGTTCATCCCAAGCTCAGTTTTCGGTGTCCACAAACTTTCTAAGCATGGTTTTTAATGTACGGATAAACCTCTCTACCAAGCAATCAGTCTGAGGATGGTAGACTGAGGTCCTGACGGATTTTACCTCCAATAACTTGAGGACATCCTGCATTAACTTTGCCATGAAATTTGTTCCCTGGTCAGTTAACATTACTTGGGGCAGTCCTACCCTAGAGAACAGTTCTAACAGCCTGTGAGCAACCTGTTTAGCAGTGGCTGATCTCAGAGGGAAGGCCTCAGGATATCTGGTGGCATAATCTACAACAACGAGTATAAATTTATGTCCCTTCACAGAGGGTTCTAAAGGTCCGACCAGATCTACCCCAATTATCTTGAATGGGACAGCTACCAAGGGCAGAGGGACCAAGGGAGCCGGCTTCTGTCTTTTTTGGCTAGTTAACTGGCATTCAGGACATGTCTCACATAGTTTCATGATGTCACCATGTATGCCTGGCAAGTAAAACCGGGATGAGATGCGGTCCGTGGTCTTATCTCTGCCCAAATGACCACCGCATGGGAGAGTATGGGCTAGGGTGAACACTGTTTTAATGAACCCTTTAGGGACTAGCATCTGTCGAATGACCTCCCCTGTTTGTGTAACCTTATTCACACGATATAGAATGTCATTTAACAGTTCAAAATGTGGAAACACTTTTACACCTTGTTCGTCCATTATCTTGTTGTTGACCTGTACCACCTTCTCATATTGTCTAGCCAGAGCTGGGTCTTCCCTCTGCCTTTGACAGAAGTCAGGAAGATCCAGGTCTGGCAAAATTCCCGTATCTATCTGTTCCCAACCCTGGTCATCTCCGGCCATGACCTGCAGTCTTTTGGGCTGACTAATGTTACCAAGAGTCCCAGCCTTTCTTAACCAGTCCTCTTTTTCCGCACATCTCTGTTTACATGTCTTTGGGACGTGGTGTCTATGGGGGAAAATCTCTGGGGAAAAAGGAAACAAGTCTCCGGGCTTCTCCGGAACCAGAGAAGTAGGCTCCGTAGGAGTAGGGGCCAACAATGTTTCGAAGTAGGGCCAGTCTCGGCCAAGTAGAACAGGAGCAGGTAGCCAGGGAGCAACTCCCACTGTTAGGCTAGCCTCTTGATCCTTGATACGCAGTAGAACGTTCGCGGTCGGGTATCTCTTTGTATCCCCATGGATACATTCGATATTCCAAGGAGAGTCATAGGATAGTCTGTTGCTTGGAATTAGGCCCTCTAGGATCAGGGTTTTTCCAGATCCCGAGTCCAGCAGGGCTTTTACTATTTTCGCCTCCAAAGATGTTGGGACTAACCATGGATTGTTGTCCCCTCGGAGAGAAGCTGTGGCAGTGGTTCTGCCATATGAACAGTCCATCTCATCATCTCCTGAGTCCGCAAACTCGGTGGTCAGTGGAAGCTCTCGACGGGGTTCGGTGTTTGGACTTCTCCGCTGTTGGATGGGATCCTCCCTTCTGGTTGGTGGTGGTATCCTCTCCACCGGATGGGTGACGGAAGCCCAGATTTTCGGGGAATACTGTGGGTGGCGGCCTCCCTTGAGTGATCCAATAGCCTCGGATCCGGGATGGGCGTCTCTGCGAGAGTTTGTACCAGGAACCCTCCGAGATGGGAAAGGGTCTTCCGATCGGGTTGACTGGACCTCCCGAGCTGGCGGGTTGTAGACCCCTCGATTGTCTGCTCGCCTGCCTCTGGTATCACCTGAAGCAACTGGTGTTTGCACGGACCGTTCCCAGCTATCCTGTTGGGTGTCGTCGCCAAGGAAGTTTTCCACCAAGCGGACCGCTGAATCCAGGGAAAATGCAGCGTGTCTTTTTACCCAGGAGCGGGAGGAGGGGGGCAGTATCTGTATGAACTGCTCGAGCACAAACTGTTCAAGGATCTCTGCCTTGGTATGCTTCTCCGGTTGTATTCACCTGGTACATAAGTCTACTAAGCGGTGGGCTACGACCCGGGGTCTGTCTCTGTTTGTATATTTGACTGTCCGGAACCTCTGACGGTAGGTCTCTGGAGTAAGGCCTAGGTGATCCAGAATAGCAGCCTTTAGTTGCTGATAGTCCATGGCCTCGTCTGCTGGAAGAGCTTGATAGGCTGCCTGAGCTTCTCCTATGAGGAGTAGAGCCAGATTCGTTACCCAGCGTTCAACTGTCCAGCCGTGGGCCATGGCTACCCTTTTAAAAGTGAGGAGAAATGCCTCTGGGTCGTCGGTTGGCTTCATTTTAGGCAGCATCACCGGTGGGTTATTTGGAATCCCTGGTCTGCCTTGGGCTGGGCCTTCGACCAGCAGTTGGAGTAGCTTTTCCTCTCGCCGGGCCTTTTGCTCATCTTGCTGGGCTTGTCGCTCAGTTTGCTGAGCTTGATGTTCTGCTTGCTTGACCTGCCATTCTATTTGACGGGCCTGTTGCTCAGCTTGCTTCTCTGCTAGCTGGAGCTGTTGCTCAAGGAACTGAGAAAAAAATTTCTCCATTTTTTATTTATTTATTTATTTATTTTCCTGTGTGGCCCTTCAGATACAGGGGCCGTCCGAATCCCACTTCTGACACCACCTGTGGCAGGACGGCCTGTAGCCGAGGTCAGGGAACAGTCCACACGTATAGTTTCAGGATAATGAAAACGTTCAGTGGCTTTATTTCTCCACAGCATACATAACATGCGGGTACACTGTCCCTTTAAACAAAACAAATCCTGCTCCACATTGGGAGGCCTGACTAACACACCAGGCCTATCTAGCAGGCTGGCTGGCTAAACCATAACCAAACCGTAACTGTCTTTTAAGCAGTCAGGAAAAACAAATGAACAAGTCTCTTACTTTGGTTGCAGTAGTTAGCTTAATGTATCCGTCTGGCTAGCAGCACATATATAGCCATGTGCTCTGGTCTAATGCAGGCAGCTACTGCCAGTAATAACCTCATCTTATACCTTGCTGCTTCTCAGGTGTCAGCTTACATCCTGATTACCTAGCTTCCACCTGAGTTAACCCTTATGAGTGCTGGATGAAGCACTCAGACATATGTCTCCCAGGCATAACTGATAGGGGTTGACTTCACCCTGTCACAGTCCCCCTTGGAAATAAGTCGCAAATGTTCCATAATGCGGATTTTTAAATTCCTAATGGTTCTTCCCACATATTGGCTACCACATCCACAAGTGATGAGGTAGACAATATATGAGGATATACAATTAATAAATGATTTAATCTTGTGTGTCCTCCCAGTCTGACTGGAGAGAAAACTGTTGGATTTCGTCATCTTAGTGCAAACATTGCACAAATTACAAGGGAAAGAACCATTAGGAAGTGTATCTGTTCGGCCTGAGCACTGAATGACGTTATAAATAAAGGTGAATTATTCATCATAATACCTTTTTTTGAGCGTTGAAATAGATCCGCTCTATCAATAGTGGAGACCTCCTGTATGGATTTATGCAGATATTTTGGGTTGTACCCCCTTTGTACAAACCTATGATACAACTCCTGGACTTGAATATTAAAGTCATTGTCATCTGAACAGTTACGTCGCAGACGAATCAGTTGTCCCTTGGGTATTCCTTTAATAAGAGCACAAGGATGACAGCTGTTGGCACGTAAAAAAGTGTTACGGGAATTGGTTTTACGAAATATGTCCGATTGGATATTCATATTGGTATCAATGTACAAGTGGAGATCTAAATAGTTAATGTGATGATGATTATACAAAAAGGTGAAATTTAAATTGAATATAATAATATTTAAGGTGTCAATGAATGATAAAAGTGTAGTGACATCACCCTCCCATATGAATATAAGGTCGTCTATAAACCGTTTGTAAAAGAAAATGTGCTCCCTAAATTTGTTTGCCTCTCCAAACATGTGGAACGTCTCCCACCAGCCCATGAAAAGCTTTCCATAGGAAGGGGCAAAGCTTGTTCCCATTGCTGTTCCACGTGTTTGGAGATAGTGAACCCCATCAAACAGAAAAAAATTGTGAGTTAAAAGGAAATAAATAGAATCCAATAGAAAAGTGGTTTGTGCTGGTGATATATCTGTGCTTGAAAGAAAATAACGAACAGCTGTCATCCCGTGCTCATGTAGTATCATGGTGTACAAGGATGTCACATCTAGGGTGACCCATATCATGTTTCGTTTCCATGTTAATTTATTAATGTGTTTCAGGAGGTCCCCACTATCTAATATGAAGGACGGTAGGGCTCTCACTAAGGGCTGCAGAAACCGATCTACATAGCGTGAGACACCATCCCCCAAAGATCCTATACTAGATATAATTGGTCTCCCAGGATGAGAAACAAGTGATTTGTGAATCTTTGGGAGATGGTGGAACACTGCCGTGATGGGAGTGGCATTAAACAGATATTCCCTATCGTTGTCATTTAGGACACAAAGCATAGTGCCATCATCAAGAAGTGACTTAAGTTCTGACTGGAACTGTCTACTGGGGTCCGTATGCAGCACAGCATAGGAGGAAGTATCACAGAGTTGTCTAAGGGCCTCCCTGTGATAGTCTCTCCTATGCTGCACTACCACAGCATCCCCTTTATCAGCATTCTTGATTATGAGATCTTAATTTTTCCTTCAAGTGCTTTAATTTCACCATCTGTGAGATTGTTTTTGTAGTGGGCACGATGTGGGGGGTCAAAGGTGAAACCTCTGTCGAGGAAGGCCAAATCCCTCTCCACTAAACTCTCGAATGTGGATAGGAACTTGCCCTTCGCAAATTTTGGAAAAAACAGTGATCTACGTTTAAGGCCTGAATTCCTTCTACCCAGAAAATTGTCAGCATCACAATCTTCTACCACAGTGCCCCCTAGTTCCTCCAAGTCATGGATAGTGCAATGCTCTCTGAAGGAAAAATAGGGGTTAACATGGTCATTGTTCGCAGTTTCTGATGTCAATAATGGAATATTAACTTCCCTGGATATGGGATTTTTTACATCATAGAACTTCTTTAGGGTACATTTGCGTACAAATTTATGCAAATCAATTACTGTTTCAAAAACATCAAATTTGCATTCAGGGGCGAACTTAAGCCCTTTGTTAAGGAGAGAAAGTTTGTCCATAGATAGTTCAATATTGGATATATTGATAACCCCATCTAGAAGTTTTTTTTCCGTTTCTGCGGCGCCCCTTTTCCTTGATTTCCTCTTCCCCCTTCTCGTCGCCTTTCGTTTTTTGATGAGTAGCTAGTGGAAGGTCCCTCGTCATAACCCTCCATACTTCTTGAAGTTTGATCATAAGAGGGTATAGCACTTTGTTGGCACTGTTCTTTAGGTTTATCCTGGTATTGATAATTCCCCCCATGTTCTGAGAAAAATGAAACCGAGTGGCTAGGATTGTCCGTATATGAGGCATCAGACTCAATGTTTCGGGTGTCATTAGGTGACAATGTTTTCTTTAAAATGGACTTCTGGGACCAAGAATTACTCCTGGATCTACCCGGTGTAAAATAGGCAGATTGCTGGTCTTTACTCCCAATTCTAGGTTGTTGAGTTTTTTCCCATGAATAGACTTGTTTTTTCTCATAGTCCATTTTATCACGTGAGAATTTTATCTCTTTTTTTCCGCATTATTTCCTTTTCCAGGTTTTTAATAGCCACTGCAAGCTTTCTGTCATATTCCTTAAAGCCTTCCATCTTAGAAAACGGAGACAATTTTGTTTGTAAGTGTAATAGGGGACTTATCCCTGTTCAGTAATGTTCCTTTAATCTAGCAGTGTGGTAGTTAATTACTAAACACCACCTGCCTGATTAGATTGTTTTCAAAAAGCCTGCCTTTGAGACAGGAAGTGATACTCTTTAGCTCACATTTGAGCTGACCTTTGGAGGCATCACATGCCTTGAGCTCTGTCAGAAAACACAGCAGAGCTGATTTCAAGACACAGGGAAAACTACTAAACCTGAAGCTGACAAACCCTGAGTGAAGGGAGCTGAACTAGGAACTGAGAAGATGTTCCCTCCAAGAACCAAATAAGACTTCTAAACCTGGACGCTGATATTTTCTGTGCACGCACGGGTGCGGTTCCAGGAGAGCAGAGAAGCTTACTCTGCAGCTGATAAACAGATAAGACTTTCATTATTAAGAGACTGCTTATATCTGCTTATTTTCATGCTATATGTTTTGGGGGCTGAGAGAAATGCTTGACTAGGGAGATGTGAATTAATAGCATAGTGTTTTCACTAGAAATACTCCCAAGTGAATGGAAAGACTTTGTTCACCCCCTTGTGGGGGAGGGATCTTCCGATAAAAAGGAAAAGGCACAATAAAGCCTTATTATAATTTCACCTTATAAACGTCTCCCAATTGTGTACCTCTGTGAACGTCCGTCTACATTTGGTGTCCGAGATGGGACAAGAGGTGTCTTTGTAGTTAAAAAGGACCGGAGATTTTTATGTGAAATTTTTTTTTATGCTTTTTGCCTACAAACAGTCTGAAAAAAAAAAAAAAAACCTCATGCAGCAGAGATCGGAATTAAAGGGATACACACCACTGAAACTTACAAAAACCCAAAAGAGACTGCTGAAGTAGCTAAACCTTATTTTGCCTATCACAATGTGTAATATGGTCATTGAAATAGGGGTCTTTGCCTTTCAGCCATAGTCAGGGTTCAAGAAGTGAGTCAGCCCTTGGAAAGGGATAGGTGTTTGTTGTTTTCAAAAGTTTAGCTGAAGCAGTGAATACAGATGGTGACCCACGAGTGGTACTGATTTTGCAGATAAAGGTTTCCACACCGCATAGGACTACCACCTGTGAATGGAGTATATGCAGAAAAGTGTGAAAATTGATACAAGACTGTGCTGAAGCAGGGGAATTTTTAGCAAACCAAAGCTGAGTGTAAGATTGCCCTATAGGGGGAAAAAGTGATTTCTGAACTGTGTAAAAGGTTTTTTCAAAACCAATTGCTGAATGTTGAGTAACCCTGCCGGGAATGAAAGAAATAGTCCACTGCAAAGTATGTTTTTTTTCTGCAAGTAAAAAAGTCTGCCTATATATATCTTGGGAGCAAAAATAGACACCCAAAGTGTGAAGTGTGAATGCCATAATATCCAAAGATGACACTGAAAATTACTGAACTCAGGCAGAAAACCAAATTCTTTTGCTGAAGCGGGGAGATTGCACCCTGCAAGAAAATGGTGTAAAGCAAATAGACTTTTTTACCTAGCAACTGCACCTCTTGTATACCTGATAAAAGAAAATGCATGCACAGTACTGCTGATATTGAAAAAAAAAATTATCCAAGAAAGAAAAGTCTACAGAGATGCCTGTGAGAGCTACGGCCTCTACAAGCAAAATATGCCCATCTGTAGGACTACCACAATTGGGGGCTCTAGCAAATACAGTGGCAACAGCTGCAATAGCGCCTAAGAGGTCAGGAAGAAAATTACACCTGATAGCCTAAAAATGGAGGGCAAGATGCAGCGTTTCTGCAATGAACCCTACCCCATGGAAGAGTGGCCCTTCCAGTCCAATAAAGAGGAAGACATCTCTTACGGGGAACCCGAACCGAATCACACCCACAAAACACCCCAAGAATGGTGGGGGTGCCTGAACTCAGCACGAACAGAAAAGACCGCTCCCTTTGATGACGAGTATGATCAACAGGAGACAGAGCGGGAGCAGCAGATCACCCAATATTTCTGTCAGCTAAAGCAACTGCAAGAAAAGCCTGGCGTATATAATGAAGCTGCTAAAATTTCAAATGAAGATGGAGACCGCAATATCCCTGTCATCCAAATCAAAAAGGCAGAAAAAGAAAAAGAAAAGCAGTTCTTCACTTACCGTGGAAGGAACAGACACGTCCGCAGATCCTGTGGAGGAAAAGGGGGACCGAGTTGCCCTGCAGCCTAGAGAAAATGGAGAATTCGTCCCACGGTAAACCGAATATCCAGAGGGCCCAAGGCAGAAGTCGTGTACCCCAAAGAAGTGTCTGTCCGGTGCCAACAGTGAGGAACCCTCAACTAGTCATCCCAGGGAAGCGGAGCCGGAACCAGTGAGTGACGATCCCTTGACCAGCCCTGAAGACGCCCTGAAAATTGCCAGGCATGACTGTGATCTGCTCTGTGAAGAATTAGGAAGAGAGAGAAAAAATAATGCTGAGCTACAGAAGACTGTGATCGCAATTTACTCTGCGGCCAAGACCGAATTGGAGGATCTCAAGACTGAGCTAGATACTGCAAAGGCAACTATCTCCGCCATGGATGAAAAACAGAGCCAATCTGATAAAATGGTGGCTACGCTAAAGCGGAAGTATGAGGAGGCACTGAAGCAGATGACAGTCTTCCAGCAAGAGGTTCACACTCTTCGTATAGAGCTTGATGCCTCATATCATGAGACCAACAGCTGCCGCACAGACCTGGAAGTTTCCAGAAAGGAACTACACAGTCTCACTGAGGAGCTGGACATTGCTAAAGAAACTATTGGTAATCTTGGTACAGTTCTCAAAGTCTCTCAGAAGGAGCTTCAGACCCTCAACCTAGAGAAGGAAGTCTCACGCCAGGAGATTGTCATTCTCAAAGCAGATGTGCATAGATGGAAGGAGGACTGCAAAGAAGCCCTGAAGAATACAGAGACTGGAAAAGGAGAAAGTTCAAGATTAAAAAGAGAAAACTTAAAACTGAAAGAAGAAAATTTTCAGTTAATAGAAGAAGTCAAGGAAAAATTTGACGCAGAGCACCAACTGCAGAACTAACTGCAAGGTCTGCGTACACACCTCCAGTATGCTGAGGAGAAGCAGCAAACGCCACAGGAAGAAAAACTGCAGGCTGCTAAAGAGGTACAAGCGCTGCAGGGATGTCTGAATACCCTGTACGTCCCCACAGAGCAGTATGAGGAGCTAAAGGCCACGCTGCATGTCTTCAGAGCATCGTTGGAAGCGGAGCTTCGATACCAGGTGACTCTGTATGAGAGGGAGCGTGAGAAGGCTCAGAAACTGGAGCAAGAGCTGGAGAGACAGAGAGACTATTCCATTCCCTTGAGTCAGTACACCAAGGAGAAAACAGACGCAGCGGCAACCTTGACAACAAAAATTACAGAGCTCCAGAATATGAAGGAGACTCTGATACAGATTCCTCCAATACGGAAAAAGGTATTGGCTCTGCCCAAGCACCAGTATCTCACAGTAACTAATGCCCGTAAGGACAAGGGTACAATGAGAGTTGGGGACTCCACGCAACTTCAAAACAAAATTACGAAGTTTGAGCCACCAAAGAAAGCACTAGCCAAACCTACAGCTGCCCAACAGGCAACAAACAGAGGTAGGAGTGCAGAATCAAAGCCAGAAGAATCCTTAGCTGAAGAAGCTGAACTGGCGACTCCGTGGTGTGGAGAAGCTGCAGAAAGACCACTTCAAGAGCAGAAAACTTTAAGGGCTAGTCCTAACTGCCCTACAACTGTTGCCATACACTTTGTCTACAAAAAGAGGCGTGCCCGACGCAACAGAAATCTCAAGACCGCGCACGTGATAAAAAGACTTTACGTGGAAAAAGTGCTCCTCGAGCGACTGAGGAGTGCTGATCTGAAGCATCTTCGGGAGGAGACAAAAATAAACTGGAGAAAGGGCTCCAATCCCAGCGGGACAGAGGGTTCTCTTCCTCCATCCACTCTCATTCAAGTCACAGAGATATCTAGAATGAGAGTGGAAGGATGGGCTTTGGCCGTGGTAAGACCGAGCTTCCCATAAACAGGAAGGTATGTAACAGGGGACTTATCCCTGTTCAGTAATGTTCCTTTAATCTAGCAGTGTGGTAGTTAATTACTAAACACCACCTGCCTGATTAGATTGTTTACAAAAAGCCTACCTTGGAGACAGGAAGTGACACTCTTTAGCTCACTTTTGAGCAGACCTTTGGAGGCATGACATGTCTTGAGCTCTGTCAGAAAACACAGCAGAGCTGATTTCTAGACACAGGGAAAACTACTAAACCTGAAGCTGACAAACCCTGAGTGAAGGGAGCTGAACCAGGAACTGAGAAGATTTTCCGTCCAAGAACCAAATAAGACTTCTAAACCTGGACGCTGATATTTTCTGTGCACGCACGGGTGCGGTTCCAGGAGAGCAGAGAAGCTTACTCTGCAGCTGATAAACAGATAAGACTTTCATTATTAAGAGACTGCTTATATCTGCTTATTTTCATGCTATATGTTTTGGGGGCTAAGAGAAATGCTTGACTAGGGAGATGTGAATTAATTGCATAGTGTTTTCACTAGAAATACTCCCAGTGACTGGAGCTTGTCCCACCCATTGTTTGGAGGTTTCCTGATAAAAAGGAAAAGGCACAATAAAGCCTTATTATAATTTCCCCTTATAAATGTCTCCCAACTGTGTACCTCTGTGAACGTCCGTCTACAGTAAGGTTTTAACTTCTTTACCTATACCCAGCTTCTCCTTGTTCTTCAATGCTAATATCAAATCAATTAGTTTGAATGAACATTCGTTGAGAATATTCTTCCAATCTCTTTCAAATTCTGCACTGGAGAAGCCGAACGTAGGGGATTTTTCATCCTGAGTCCACGGGGTATATGTTTGACCCTTGCATCATTTTCTAAAGAAATAATGTCCCACCAAAGTCTGGTGTCAATAGATAATAATTTCTCTAACTTAAGAAAATAGTCATGCAGGTCAGAGGTATCCTCACATTCAACCTCCACATCATCATCAACAACTCGTTGAGCTTTCCTTGCTCTTGCACTCTGATCAAAATAATTAAAAGCAAAATCAGTGGTAGTAGTTTCCTGTGCAATCTCATCTGTACCATCTTCTAAATCCATTGTGAGTAGGGAGGTATGCTGGTAATCGTATGATATGTAAAAGTTCTGTAATTCTGAACACCAGTAAATAAATCCTCCAATGAATAATAAATGTCCAAACACCTCAAAAAATTACATGGAGTTGCCCCTTATAGCAGAAGTAGATAACACACCACACTGTAGAGCAATAGTCTGTGGGAGTATACAAAAAAAGGGTGGATAGAGCGATGCTCAAATACTGTGTGTGCACACAAACATCTTCCAATATAAGCACATAAGTCCAGAGAAGGAACACTGTATAAATCCTTAGGCTGATATATATATAGCTTCATCATATACAGGGAGGCAAGAATAAAGACCTAGCGGTCAGTCTGCATGACTTTCGCACATATAGTCAGTATTGCACATCCCATCAGATTAGCATAGGGACCCCATGGATATAACAGGTAATAAAATAAGGGCTTTGATGCCCATTACCTGTCCTGGGGACGAGCTGGAATCCAAGATGCCAAAGCCAAATGAAGGTTCCTCAGTGTGCACTCCTAGTGTAGTAGAACCATAGAGATGAAGGAGAGCAAAGGATGCACTGCAACTGGATCACTGTATGAAAAAATACGGGGCAAACTCCAGAATAAAATCGAGGGTTATTTATTAATAAACTCACACATGGGTGTATACAGCAGCGGGTTATGTATTTAATAAATAGAATGCTGTTTATTGTGGGGCTGTGTGTTGTTTTTATTGTGGGTACTGGGGGTGGGGGGAGGGGGGTATTGGCCCCAAGGGTATGTGGGTAGGCCTCCCTTGTGGGTAATGGGTGAGGGTGGTTAGGCCTCACTGGGTGGGGGGTTAGTGGGGGAGGGTATGTAGGCCTCCCGAGTGGTGGGTGAGGGTAGATTAACCCCTTAATGACTGTAGCGGTTAATAACCGCTATGGTGATTAAGGGGTTAGGGGACATTACATTGGATGTTTTTATTCTTGTTTCTGTTTTGCACCAGCGGATGGGGCATGGGCAGGATGAAGATGAGGATGGCCTTCATCGTGGCAGCCGGACAAGGGTGAGTGCTATTTGTATTTAATGTATTTATTGTTCTTTATGTATTTTAAATGGGCACATTCACTATTATTCATTTGTGGATAATAGTAATTGTGCCCATTACTATGTGTAAAAAATAAGTGTATACAAGCGCTAGTGCAACAATATTGAGCAGACAGGAAAAACAAAACCTGGGATACAGTCCTAGAGAGTAGGTAGTCCTGGAGCTGCCGTGGAGGTTTAATCTGGGATCTTCCAACCAGATATGCAAGATGTGGGTGGAAAAACCTCTAATGGCGCTGAGGGTAAGTAGCTGGAACAGAAGTCTTGTGCTGAGGTGTCTTTGGAAAGGCTCAGAGAGGGAGACAAGAGAAATACAAGCACCACTATGGTGTATTACCCTTTAAACAATGTGAGACATATGCATGGAAATATGGAGCATTTAATGGTTAAAACAATTGTTAATACAATTGAAGTAAAATGTGAACTGTAAAATAAACAGTAGATGATCTTCTGTTAGTAAACGAATTGAGGGCTTCCCAGCACTTAGGCCGAAAAAAGCCTTGCTGCTCCACCAGAGGTAAAACTGAAATCCTACTCACCGTCCTGGAGTAGGACATGTGCAATGGTACGGGGTCTTTAGCCAGGGCTGGCCGTCTGCTGTGGGGTGCTGGACGTGCTGGAAGCGTGCGGGGAGGTTTCAGGAGTACTCGTGTTCTCAAACAACAGAGTGGATAGCGCGCGTCTCCTCCGCTGACTTTACTGCCGGATTGGCTCAGCTACGGTGTCCCTGGATGGCCACAATACCTTCCTACGCGTTTCGAAACACTCGGTCACGTGTTTCTTCGTCAGGGAATGAATGCTACACGGGTTGGGCTTCCTTATATACCCCCAATGTTCTAATTGGCCAATGGGAATTCCCAGAGGGCGGTCCAAAGAGTAATGAGTCCATAAACACTTGCCTTGGTCACATCATTAGTGCAAGGGAATGTAGAGACACTTGATGATTAGGCTATTAGGCAATTAGGCAATTAATACAAGGGTAATTGTCCTGCAGAAAAAATATACAACATGATAGAATGACAGATACAAATAACTCACACTAATAACGATTGGTACTTGTGCTGATAATTCCTGAGACCATAAGGGATTGCTAAACCCTATTAAAACCCAATATAATTTACTAATGGTAATGGACGATAGGTATATGGATATTAACCAGGGTGTCAATGAGAATACAGCACATTAACCAAGGCTATACATGTGTGTGATACAGTGCAATCTTTAATTATAAAAATGCAGATGCGTTAACAATTGCTAATATGATGTTACCAACAATTTGTCTGCATTAGGGAGTCTATAAAAGAGGATCAAATAAACATATTTCTATCCAAAATAATAAAATACAATTATTTAATGTATACTGATAATTAAACAGTTTGATCCAATAATTATTAATTGTGATTCATTGTTTATTTCATAATGGCCAGAAAAATGACATATTGGATGTAATAGACATCAGATATTGTCATTTATAAAACAATACATATGTATTGGACCTATAAACACAGTCCTGTTTGGAAAATGGTCAAAGTGGAGAGGCACATCTCACACGGACAGGGAGGAATATCCAGAATCAAGTGGAACAAGAAATTTTATATGTGCGATAATGTGCTGAATACTGATAGTGCATCTATTTGGTTAGTAGTGAATGCTAAATAAAATATTAAAAGTGTGACGATATTAAATACTTGAATATGTGATAAAATATTAAATTAAATTAAAGTAATTTAGTGTACTAACTTAGATTGTGTATTACTAGTGATATTCTTAGTGATTATGTGATTAGTGAATAATGCTGGCTGGGCGCATCCACATTGGTTGTATTGTCGGCGGACAAGAACTGACAACCTTACCATGTATTTTGTAAATAGTAAAGTGGATGTATAAATGTAAAATTATTTGAGAAATTATGTCAGATCGAATTCCACATTCAGTCCAAGAGGGCTGAGAGTTTTCAATTCAAATATCCAATAGGATTCTCTCCTGGAAATGGTGTTAATTTTATCTCCCCCTCTTTGGCTGAATGTGGGACATTCAATCGCATGGCATTTAAGTCCCATTGGACTCTGTGCATGTTTGAGTTTGAAGTGGAGAGACACATTGTGGGCCTCAAAGCCTCTCCTGATGTTGTAAATGTGTTCTCCTAGTCTTCTCTGCAATGTTCTGCTCGTGCGGCCCACATATTGTAAGCCACACGGGCATTCTAGCAAATAGATGGCAAATTGGCTATGACAATTGATAAGTGTTCTGATTGGGTATTCTCTGGCTGTAATATTGGAAACAAATTTTTGAACTTTTATACTATATTGACATGCTATACACTTGATACAAGGGAAATAGCCTTTAATGCTATCTCTTATGTGTGTGACATCTCTGCTGAAAGGACAACTTGGGGATAATTTTGTTTTTAAATTGTTCGCTTTTCGAAAATATATTTCCGGCTTATCTTTCAAAAAACTTTTTAAGATGTCGTCTTGCCGTAACAAACCCCAGTGTTTTTCAAATATTTTGACTAGCTGAGGTGCAAGTGAACTATATTTTGTAATAAAAGCCACTGTATTACCTGTTGTGGTTGTCTTATCTTTTGGTTTATATTGTAACAGGTCTGACCTTGTCATAGCTGTAACGGTCTTAATGGCATTGTCCAACTGATGTTTGTTATACTCACGGTCAATGAATTTTTGTTTTAATTCTTGAGCTTGGGAGTCGAAGACAGCGGGGTCAGTACAATTGCGTTTGATCCTGACCAGTTGTCCTTTGGGAATGTTTCTAATCCAATTTTGATTATGATGACTACTGGCCAGTAAATAGGTGTTCGCCTGTACTGGTTTGTAGTATGTTTTGGTTTTTAAGATGTTGTTTTCTGTGTATAACTGTAAATCTAGAAACTCGATACAATTAGTGCTTTCTTTAAATGTAAAGACCAGGTTTCTATCGTTGTTATTAAGATACTCTTTAAATGATTCCAGTTCACAGTCAGGACCCCCCCAAACAAAAATAACGTCGTCTATGTAGCGCCGCCATAGGATGAGGTTCGCCCCCAGCTGTTCATTTCTCTTGTCTCCCTCTCTGAGCCATTCCAAAGACACCTCAGCACAAGACTTCTGTTCCAGCTACTTACCCTCAGCGCCATCAGAGGTTTTACCACCCACATGATTGTTTTAAATTGTTTCATTGTTTAATGCTTATTTTCTATTTTGCATGTCTGGAGCTGGGCAAAGCCAATATGCAAGAAACCTCCCCCACCCTCCCATGGTGCAGGAAACGCTTCCAGCAATACTGCCAGGTAAGACACAGTGCTCCAATCCATGCATGCCAAGTCCCTTCTGCCCCAAATCCCCAAAAACCTAATGTACAGTAAAACCCTAGTCCTAATGTAAAGTGCTGTACGCCAAGCCATGCATGCTTTGTCTCCTCCAATCACCAAAAGCAGAAGATACAGTACTCTATAATAATGGACTGTACTGGCGTCATGGTATAATACATTTTTCCTATTTCTGAATGTGCATGTCTGGATCTGGACATCCCCCCCCCCCCTCTTGGTACAGGAAACTCTCCCAGCAATACTGCCAGGTAAGACACAGTGCTCCAATCAATACATACCAAGTCCCTTGAGTCCCCAAAGTCGTAATGCTTATTATTAGCATGCATCATTTTGTTGGATACAATTTGATTAGAGCTCCTTTTAGCAGAGGATACACAGAAACAATTTTCCCAATACAATATAACATTTTTGTGGCAATACTAACTTGAAAGTCTGACACTTAGTATAGCAGCACTAATACACACTGGTTGAATAAGTCCTGTATGAGTAGCGAACTGTAATTAATCAGTGACTCTTGGCATAGATCATGCTGAAAATGTACAGTGCGAATGATAATATAGAATATTGTCTCTTTCTTTACAGACCCATATGTCCAAGAAGCACCAGCCATTGCGAAGAAGAAAAAGACAAGATTGTACATTTTGAAAAGGAGGCAACATTGTATTTTTTTAATTATTTTTTTTCCCTTTATTATTCTGTACAAATAAAAATGTTCATTCTTTAAATATACTTTTGGTGTGTTCATGTTTTTACTGTCTAGACACTTACAGTAGTACTATACCTAAAGTTCTAAAGGCATTTAAATATATAAATATGTGCCATTGATATACTGTACAGAATACAGTATGTACAAAATACTATATAAATCTAGAAACTAAAAGTGGTTTTTACTATTTAGATACACTAACAGCAGTACTGCACTAAGATCTAGCAGATATAGTATCTAGCGACTCAGTGAGGAAATGCACTGTATCTTACTGTACAGTAATTTAATTAGGAACACAAATGCGCAATGTGATGACACGCATATGTGTTTCAACAAGGTTCCAATTTGCCATACACGCATGCGCACAAATGTTATGACACGCATATGCATTTCAACAAGGTTCCAATTTGACATACACACATGCGCAGAAATGTGATGACAAGCATATGCGTTTTAACAAGGTTCTAATCTGACATACACGCATGCGGAATAAATATTTTACATTCGGAAGAAGAGGCGGCGTTGTATTTTTCATTTTAACTTTATTATCCTATACAAATAAAACAATTAATTAGTTAAAAATACTTTTGTTGTGTGTGTTCATATTTTTAATATTTAAATTACAATTACACACTTGAAGTACTGTACGGGAATCAAAGATAGGTTGCATTGCAACTCGATTTTAAGACAAAACCTCGCGATCGCCCTCTTGAGTTTCGACAGTATTGCAGACAACACTGAAATGCAATTTTCTGCATTCGATCAAAACACTAGTAAACTCGCGTCTTAATGCGGGAAAATTTCAAGAAATTGTGCACCATGACCGGGTATGCAAATGAGTACAACTCGTGAAATGTTCGGATAATGGCCGCTGCATCTGTACTTCAGATTGTGAAGCCAGAAGCAATGTCTCGCCACTACCATTGATTTCAGAGAACATATACTGCACCGACACACTTTATTTGAGCAAATACCCAGTATGTACCTGGCAGATACCTGGAATGCGCCGCTCCTCACCTCTGACAAGCCCCGTTGCGTTTGCCTTCCCAGCCTGGGTTCATGCCTGGCTGACGGGCGGCTGATCTGTTAAATAATGATTAGGATTTAATAGGCTGCAATGCTTCGTGTGTCTACCAGATGGCATAAATTCATGAATTGTAATGCAGTATATATATATATATTGTGCAGTATTGCAGCCAGCGGGAATAAAATGCTTCAATCCCTGCTTGGAAAATACCTCAATGCACTCGGGCAGAAAACAGTCACAAACCTCAATACACCCGGGTATACCCGAATTCGTGGGACTAGCCGAGCTCGAATAAAGTGTGTCGCCAGTGTAGAATGTATATATTTTTTTAACCTACAGAGAGCCTCATGTTTGATTACTCTCTATCCTTAGTAAGGGAAATAAAATGAAAATCATAGGATTGAATGGGCAGGTAGTGCGAAAAGGAAGCATGTTATCTGTGTGGTAGATACTATTAAAGTTCAAAAGAGATTAAGATAGTTGAGAAAACTGCAACCTTAAGCACATCATGGTTTCCTAATCCATGGTTTTCTATGACAATTGTACTCCAATGATAACAGTTAGTTGTGTAAATTAATACAATTCTGTACTGTATTCTACTTGGATGACTAGGTCTGAATTAAAAATAAAGGCTTTATAAGAAAACAGCAAAGCTAGTGCTAACCTAATATTTCTTCTTTCTACTAGGTCCCAGGGGTTAAAAGGGAGGTGATACTGCAACAGCCTGCTTATGATAACCTATCTTTTATTTTGCTATAATCCTGCATTATTATCTCTTTGCTGCAGATTGCTATTGTCAAAAGAAGACAGCACACATTTAATTGTGTACAGGATAAATAGTTTTTTTTTATCTGTATTGAACATGCCTTTGCCATGCAACTGAGAGCAGGCATTTTGACTACAAAGATGTGATTTGTAAAATGAAAAGCTTTCTAAAGTAAAGAATTATAAAAGCAGCATAATAAGGAATGAGAACAAACAAATGTGGGGGTAAATAATAGCAGTGATTCATAACATACTGATCCTCCAAACCACTGATGTTCAATCTTTTTTTACTTGACCACTATGCTTTGCTTTCTGCTTACATTTTATTCATGGCTTTTCTCTTTTGCAATTATCTGGTGATGAGATTTCTGTGTTCCATTCATATTTAGCAACATCTTCAGTGAATAAAATCAAGAAGAACAGGGAAAGAATAGAATCTTCACCTTTTTCTGATACAAAATCTTCCTATCTGTAGTTGGTCAAATGTATGGCAAGTTAATGCTCTCAGAACTCATCTACAATATATTTGTTCATACTGCACTATGAGATTTTCTAAATCGTGCTTAGCTGTTAGGCACCGTATGGCCCATTCAAATAAATATGGCCCTATGTGTTCAGCAAAAAATCTCAAAATGCTACGACAGAATATAAAAAATCCCTGTGCTGCTTTCGGCACAGAAATCAATTACTTTCCTTAAATCCACTCACTGTGCTGCAAGAATAAACATACTGTGCAAACTATGTAGCTTTCCTAGTCCAAGAGAAATCAGAGAAAGTGTTACAGATATTTTTGTAGACTTTAGACACTTCTGTGGGTGTTTACTAGCATATTAAAGGAGGTACAGTAGCTTGACAAGAACTGGGTATTTGTTATGTATATCAGACTAGCAAGTATGTGCTGTAGGGCAGTGTGGAGGGGTACAATTACACTTTTAACACAAAAGATATCTGTTAATACTTCTCTATATTGTAGGTTGATTTGAAAACTTTCAGGAAATCCATTCAGTATTAGAAGCTTCTGCAATTCTTTGTTCTAAATTAACCTAAATTATACTGTATGTGTGACACACTTGATTTATTCATTTTATAAGCAAATGAGATCAGACAGTATATTATTATCAGCTATTAATGTTTTGTTTTTGAAACGGCGAGCCTTTAGAAAATGAGGTTGTATGGCTATTAAAATCAATACAATTTTTTTTACACAATTCACTAATTGTATTACACAATACTACAGATGCAGCCACGAGTATTAGAACTCTTGCCTTTTAAATTCTGGGGCAGTCTCACAATAAATGCCTCAACATTGCTGCAGCATTGCTGCAACATATAATCTAAATATATATATATTATTTATTTATAAAATATTTTACCAGGAAGTAATACATTGAGAGTTACCTCTCGTTTTCAAGTATGTCCTGGGCATTGGAGTTAAAATGACAAATAATACATGGTTACAAATACAGTTACATAAGTGAACAGAGTATACATTATATACAAGACATTGCATGCATACTTAAAGATAATTATATATTAAAATGTAGACAGCTTTGGTTTTGAAAGAACTTAAACATTTGGTGGATGTGAGGTCGGTAGGTTGTTCCAGTTTTGGGGTGCACGGTAAGAGAAGGACGAGCGGCCGGAAACTTTTGTTGAGCCTTGGGACCATGAACAGTCTTTTGGTGTCAAATCTCAGATGATAAGTGCTGCATGTGGTAGGGGTGAGGAGTTTATATATGTAGCCATGCATAATAATGGACTGCAGACATCTTCCCTGCTGGCAGTAAACCCTGGTAAGTACAGGAATGCCAGCAGTAGTTATGGAGGTTTTCCCTCACACCCTGGTGAGGTGCCCTATGTATGGATGGGAGTGGCTGCATGCTCTGAGTCCCTGGTTAGTGACATCAGAGATGTGCCTGCCCCCTGAGGTATATAAGGCACAACACTGTCAAAGTTAGTTGTTGTTGCTGATGTGTTTGGCTCCTGTGAAAGGGATTGCAGGATAGCTTTGTGCCCACTAGTGCTGTAACTAGTGGCACGAGTTTCCAAATCAAGCCTGTCGAGGCCACACTGTGTTCAGGGACCTGGCGCAGGGGTGATCTCCCTATGGGGAGAGGGGATCCCACTCCAATTGGGAGGGCGTACCTGGCAAAGGGACAGCACGGAGAGATGTGCGGCTAAAGCTGACAGCTGCCAGGGGCAGTCTATCATATCGATACCATCAATAAAGATGCCCTATTCAAAGATACCCCCACTGTGTGAGTGTGAAGTTACTCAACAGGGGATGACACCACCAAGAAGGAGTTCCTCACCAGGACCATCTCCCTGCGGAAGCACAGATCCTGATGAGGTGGAGGCGCTGCACATGATATACTGTAGGTAGGACTCGTACAGACTACCTCAGCTGCTTGTCTAGTTGATATCCCCATACACCATCCTGCGGGAGACTCATGAGACCTGTTGCCTACAGGTGCACCACCAGACACGACCATGTAATGGGGGCTGGTTAGACCACACGGGCCAATGTGAGATTGGGTGGGTCAGACTAGAGGGAATACCCGTTACATATATATAAATGATCCTTTGTAAATCAGTCCAAATAAAATAGGTATCACCTAATACTGAAGAACTCAATACTCAGTTATTCTGCACTATATATATATATATATATATATATAATATATATATATATGTATGAACACAAAAGAAGAAAAAGAAACCATACAAAAATCACTCAGACTTATATTGCAAAATAATAATACATTTATTGAATCAAAATATAAAGAAAAACAAGAAAACTGACTGAAACCCTAACTACTGGACTCAAAGAGTATCAATGGAAAAAAAATAAAAATGAGACTTACTCTTGCAACACAAAAATAGGGAGAAAAAAAATAAAGAAAACCTCAATCTATGAAACCACTGTGGGGACCAAGTACCCATAGTGATTAACAACCGGCCGGTCATATAATGAGGAGATGGTATAGAAAAACAATAAAGGCAAATGCCCTAAACTCCAAAATATGTTAAAAGAAATATGTGTGTAAGCCCACCAGGAAAAATGTCAAGAAACACAGATGAACAGAGTCATGACACAATAATAACACTAAACATGTCTAAAACCATATGTAGGGCACTGTAATAAACCCTCCTTATAGCATAGAACTACAAATATAGCTCACATGAACAGGGGAGAGGAGCAGTGGAAATAATTCAGTGACCCAAACATAAACCTACAATATGATCACATACAGGAGACTGGTCATGCACTTAGTAAAAAATTGAATACCAGTTCATTAACTGATTAATGCTGCAGTGGCATATGTGTGAACCAGAGTAAAGAGTATACTCAGCTCCTGACGGTGCATAGATGGTCTGAGTTCAGTGTAGCTTAGTGTCCTGGACGGGATCACCACAGCCTGAGTGAATCACCAACACATAGAGAAAGTCCAATCCAAAAGTATAAAGTCCAAACGAGGCCAGCAGTCAGGGCCAGTAGCAGATAAATACCACAACGCGTTTCGCCCCTACGGGCTTCTTCTAAGGTGGTAATTTGGCATTGGAGCAATTCCGGTATAAAAAGGCAATAGGTGATGACATCAATTTTGCACCAAAAGCCTCTCATCCAATCGTGAAGAGGACTGAGTCCCTGCGCATGCGCATGGCAAGATTCCGCGTTGAGTGCCTTGCTATGTTTTGCTATAATTACTCAACTCCTGATTCTAATATCAAACACGGAAAGGATGCCTGTATTTTGTCATGCGCAATAGAAGACTGCACGATCATCAAGGAGAGAGATTTAAAGGGAATTAGTCTACTTTATGGCTCTATTACAGTGCACCATTCAAACATATAATAGCATCTATTTGCTGCATCACAAGTTGTCCTGTGATATGAGAATAGCAGCAAAAATCTAGCAGATGTCAGCCTTCATTCAGAAAAGAGAATAAGCAAATATTCCATTCATGTAGTATCTCCACTCTGAGGCATGACACTCTCATATTTGTGTGTCATATATATATATATATATATAAATCAAAAATGAATAAACTATACCGTTCTGTGACTAACTAAATACTTATATTCTTGCGAGCTTTCGAGATACACTGATCTCTTCTTCCGGCGATGTTACAATGAATGAAGCTAAAAAAGGGGTTAACTTAAAAACAGTGCATACTGGAATGTGATCTGTGATGAAAGACAATCCCTCCCCCGTGCAGTTTTATGGCTAGAGGTGATAAAATGTCCCTGAATGTCCAGGATGAAGTGTATGTGTATGTGTGTGTGTGGTGTGTGTGTGTGGTGTCTGTGCTGTGTTGTGGTGTGTGTCGTTGTGTGGTGTGTGTGTGTGTGTGTGTGTGTGTGTGTGTGTGTGTGTGTGTGAATATAAATAGGTAAAAAGCCCACATTGTACACAGCGCTTTACAAAATGTGTGTGTGGAGTGGGGGTGTATATCAATGTTGTGGGTAGGTGTGGAAGTGTAAGAGGCTGTGGCATAACTACAATAGTGTGTGGAAACTATGTGGTCCCTATTGGTATATAGGGATGGAATTACATAGAGTGTATGTGTAAGAGACAGCTGTGTGTGCATATATAGCACAGTATGTTTGAACATGGCCTTAGCACTCATGGGAAGAGAGTTTTCTCATGTCAGTAATGACTCATACAATTTCGTTCTCGATTTAGGCCATCGCTATGTCTCCCGAACAGTTGCATACATTTGTATTCATGCAGCCGTCTCTCTTTCGGGGTTCTGAGATTACCTTTGAGTATGGCCACCTTCAGATCATTCATCTTGTGGCCAGAGTCAGAGAAATGTTCGTAATATATGTATAGATATATTTTTTTATTATTGAAGCTCGGCTAACACGGTACTGATACCTCTACATATATATATATATATATATTGTGGCAGGACGGCCTCGCGGCGGGGTCAGTAAGACGCTAGACACGGTGGGAAACGTTCAACTATAGTGGTTTATTAGCCACAACCAAAATAAAGTATGAGTGCACTGTCCCTTTAAGAAACTACTTTCTTGAAAATTAAAGCCTGTTCCCTTTAGGGAAACTAACTCACTTCTTGAGCCCTTACTAACAAGACAGCCATCTTATCTGGTCATGCCCAAAACATGCTACACAAAGGTTAACTGATACGTATAAGAATAAAGTCTTATCTGTATAGCAGCTCCAGCAGCAGACACGGTTCCGGGAGCAGGCTTTGTCCAGCCTCGCAGCAATCTGTATCTTTATCTTTACCCTGGGTTGGGGTCCCAGCTGGTCCCAGCAGCAGAGCTCCTCGCAGGACTGCGGGACCAGAGCAGCAGCAGCTGCTACGGCTTTCAAGCCGGGAGAGTTCTCTCCACCTTCCTGTGGAAAAACAAGCTCACCTTGTGTAAGCAACTTCCTGCTTTTTAAAGCACTTGTTTCACTGATAGTTCAGCCCCTGTTTAATTAGGCTGCAGGTGTGCTTCTTTCTGTCTGAGGAGATTAACACTCTGTGAACTGGCTGCAGCATCTCTCCATTCACTATTCCAGCCTACTGAGTTAGTGACTCTGTCACAATAAATATATATATATAATCAAAAAATAAATAGATGATACCGTTCTGTGGCTAACGAAATGCTTTTATTTGTGCGAGCTTTCGAGATACACTGATTTCTTCTTCCGGCGATGTTACAATGAATGAAGCAAGCAGAAGCTATACTATAAACAGTGTCTATTGGAATGTTATCTGTGCTGGTCCTTATATATATCCTTAATAATTGTGGTGAATACCTAGTCTAGTCTCAAACCAGCTTAGCCATTACAACTAACCTCACACTGATGATACCCATCAAGGTTGAAACATGTCTGTGAGTGGGTTTAATGACTTTGCATCTCATCCCAGCCTCTGTCTAAAAGCTGTGTTTATAACAGCATGCATTGGCTTGAGGATTTGCTTGTGAAATACGAGCTTGAGACAAAAGGTGGCACTGAGTGCTCATTTGCATGTCATTTCCCAGAATCCCTTGCAGCAGTGGAAGTGCTGTATGCTGGGCGATAATGGGGAAAGACAGGGTTGCAGACCTGTCTAAGACATGTAAATGAACATATAGTAATATTTACAGTTGCTTTATGCTTTACTGTGGAGGGTTTTTGTCACTTTTTTTACCCACCATAACCTTAATAATTGTGGTATGTATGTATGTATGTATGTATGTATGTATGTATGTATGTATGTATGTATGTATGTATGTATGTGTATCTATCTCTCTCTCTTATAGTATCTATAGCTATATATACTATCATATATATATATTCTATAAATGTGTGGTGTAATATATATACATACATACATACATACATACATACATACCACAATTATTAAGGTTATGGTGGGTAAAAAAAGTGACAAAAACCCTCCACAGTAAAGCATAAAGCAACTGTCTCTCTATATATATATATATATCGGAAATAGCCGTGTTAGTCCAGTTGCAATAGTGCAGAATAAATGAGTTCTTCAGTATTAGGTGATATCGTTTTTATTTGGACTAACAATTTATGTCATAGGATAAGCTTTCGAGAGTTTTGGGACAGGATTGAAAAAAAAAAGGAAGAATGTAGAACAGAGATTTATATGAGGTGGGGTGGGGAAGGCACTGGAAGGGTGTTAAAACAGAGATAAGGAAGGTGAGAATTGGGGATGGGGGACTGTACATCCACAGCAACACAGAGAGGGAAGAGGATGCTGGGGTGGTGGAGTGGGGGTACAGTCCCCCATCCCCAATTTTCACCTGCCTTATCTCTGTTTTAACACCCTTCCGTGCCTCCCCCCCACCTCATATAAATCTCTCTGTTCTACATTCTTCCTTTTTCAATCCCTGTCCAAGTCATAGATTCCTTTGTATATCAGTATTGCTGACCTGAGGAAGAGAGGAAAACGCTCGAAAGCTTGTCCTATGACATAAATTGTTAGTCCAAATAAAAAAGGTATCACTTAACACTGAAAAACTCATTTATTCTCATATTCTCATATATATATAACAGTACTGTACCAAATGTAATCCATTCTGCTTCAAGTGCATGACTGATATACAGTACAACTTTCATGCTCCTCAATCTTTTGGATCATTAGCACATATCAAGCACTTTTCCATAAAAGGGAATCACTACAGACTAATTTTCTCTTTCTTCAGTGTACTGACAGTCTATTTCATCCAAACAGATTGAATCACTTCACATGCCACTAAGAGATGTCTAGTGCTTTGATGAGCTAGACTGATGATTACTGATTGCAGTTTACTGACTAGACAAAGCCCTTCAACCTCTTGTGTGCTGATGGAGCCTGGAACACATTGCAGAGCTTCATTTTGTTAGTATTTTATTTTTATTTTTAAGAAGGCCAAATAATATCACAGTCAGATGTCTAATAACATATACTGTACAGCTGGAAAACTAAAAGAAATTGCATTACATTTATTTATTTAAAATTAAACATAAAATATAATACATTCTGTACATTTCAAAGACCACTTTTAGGAAATAAATAAAGAAATATTCATACTGTATGCAATTGTATCATGTTAAATTGAGAATAACCTGTTTCTCTTTAAAGCACAAGGAAGTTAAAAATGATATACTCTTTAGAAAGCTCTATTATTCAGACTGGCAACGTTTAGAAACATTTAACTGTAAAACAAGTATTAAAACATATTAATGAATGTGGTCTATAGTTGAGGCCTTTCATTTTACTATACTGTATTTCCTTTTCATCTATTGTTCCAAGGCCCCTATACAATATTCTGTGAAATCTTTTTGCCCTTGCTCAATTCAGTTAGGCTTGAAGCTTCCTGACCAAGAAACAGATTGCTCAACAGGTGAATATTGAGCATGGCACAAGTGTGAATGAACACATTATGACTGCTATGATGTTACCAGTGAGGTTACCGGGTTGAAATCCCACTCCAGGGGTAAACAAATGGCAGCCAAATCTCAAGCCAGTAGAAAGCTACAACAGCATCGTTTGTACTTCCTATTAGATGGCCATGCCCTTTAAAGAAGAAGAAAGTAATACCATTAACGTCTCTGATAAATATCTTGGAAACCAGAGTGTCCCCAAAGCTGAAAATAGTGGGTTTCATCCCTGGAGTTTAGGGTGACAGAAGCGCAGACACTGATTCCTAATAAATGTATCCAACAATGGACCATCGTACAGGTCTAAAGCCAAAAATGTATTTCTCTCAATCTTCAACTTTCCATAACCAGTAGCAATTGAAACTTAATTGGCTGGGGATTCCAAAGAATGAACTGTGTCATGTCCAGACCATTTTATAAAATGTATTGGGCTTCTTTCTCACGTAGTTCACTGAACCACGTATTTTACTCCAAGATGGTAAATAAACTCCATCCACCAAAATGTCACAAAATCTGCAGTTTTAATACAGAGAAATAAAAATAAATTTGAAGATGCGTCTGCATATTTGTAACCTTTGGTTAACCTTAATGTGATAATAGGTGTACATTTCTTAAGTTCAAATTAAGTTTTACTAAACAAAACAACTGTTTGGGCGGAGGTAAAATAACAGAGGTTGTGATCTTTTTGGGAAGCATTAGAGAGAAGGCAACTGAGACTTAATTGTGTGCTTTCAACTGAAAGATGGAGGCTATGTTCTGCATGGAGTGTGGAGTATGGTTTCTCATCTGAGTGGATAGTAGAGACAATGGAGCAGAGAGGAAGCAATGTTCAGATAGTTATTCAAAGCTATGTAGTTTAATAAGACACCTAGGGGCCTCAATCAGAGAAGGTTGATAAAAATTATCGCCTGGGCATTTAAAATGATGTTTTTTTGGGCGTTGATATCACGGTATTCAGAAAGCCTCTGTGATAGCAAAATTCCCAAAACGGGCGAGTTGCTGCCAGCGAGAGCATCGAGCCTCTGAAAAGGCCTAAACCGGCGATTCATTTCTGCTGCAGAGAGAGCGGCTCTGAGAGAGCGGCTCTGAGAGAGCTGCCTCTCACAGCGGAAATGTCGCCCGAAAATTATTAATTTTAATATAAATTTCTTTCATAGTGTAGATGTGCGGGTGGGGTCCTCTCCGGACTGACTGCGTTAGTTTTATGGTCCGTCCGGGGACCCCCTGCTTCCCGAGATACAGGCACCTTTATGGGGTGCCGGTATCTCCTATGCAAGGAAATGTCTGGTCAGGTGACACGGGACATTTCGATGCAGAGGGATACCTGCACCCCATAAAGGGGCCTGTATCTTGGGTAGCAGGGGGTCCCTGGACCTGAAACCAATGCGGTTCAGCTCCGGAGACCCCCTGCACATCTACACTATAAAAGAAATTTATATTAAAAAACATTTTAATAAACATCAATACACGCCACACTCCACTAATTGTGACGTCACAAGCCCTATTTAAGGCCGTGGCGCCTCATTTGACACTAAGAAGATGACGAGACAACATCGGTTGGGACTGACCATGTGGCTTTTTGGAATGACAGATGAAGATAGAAGATAAAGAAGATCAAGAAATGATGACAGATGAAGGTGATTAAAGAAAGAAAAAAGAAGATTTGGGTACCTGATCCGGATCTTCATGGCGGATGGCATCGGATGCTGTTGGAGGCCTTCAAGGCACGTGAGCTTCCTCTTTCCCCGGGAGTCGGAGGGTCACCGCTTCTAATGGTAAGTAATATATTGAATGTTTGTAAATGTCTCTTTTTACAGGTTTTTCCATTGGATGTTTTTTGTTTTTTTTTGGGGGTGGCACATTGACTGATAATATATTAATCTGTACCACTTTAGGGTACAGAGTAATACATTATTATGACAATATTTGGGGGCATTTCTAGCTTTGTATTGCTGTTGTTTTTTTTTTATTTCAGTTTCTTATGTGGATGTCATTGTTTGTTTTTTTCCTGCTTAATGGTAATACAATGTTTGCAATTGGTGTTCGTTTGTAGTTAATGTTGTATTAGGTTAGCTAATGCGTTTTATGGTTATTTCAGATATTGTTTGAATTTATTTCTTTGTATTTTAATGTTTAAATTAATTCATGAATGTTGTAGTAATTAATTGGTTTGATTGGTTAGTGTTACTATTAATTTTGAGTTGGTTTAGTAATTATTTGGTTGGATTGGTTACTTTATAAAATAATTCCGAGTTGTTTTAGGAATTAATTGTTTTGATTGGTTAATGATTTAATTAATTAATTGTTGATGTTGTTATTGCTCGTATTCATTGGATTAGCTGGCTACTGTTTTTATTTAGTGAAGTGTGTTTTTTTGGAGTTTAGTTATGTTTTATTATTGTGTGTCTTGTGTATTAATGTATTGTAATTAGGGTGCCCATTGAGTGCTATAGAGGCTTATCATGCCCATATTATTATTATATGGGTATAATGTACCACTATACTACTCAATGGGTACAGGGTGGGTATAGTCAGTCAGGGGTGGGTGCTTAGGCCTCACAGATGGGGTAAGGGGGTATTAGCCCTAAGGATGGGTGTCTAGACCTTGCAGGTGGGTAGCGGTTGGGTTAACCCCTTTTTTACCTTAGCGGTATTAACCGCTAAGGTAATGAAGGGGTTAAGTCCCCCCGCAACCCTCCCGCAAGGCCTAAACAGCCACTAAGGGCCAAAGTCCCTCTTCACCCACCCTCGCTAGCCACAGTAAGCCTGGCATGAGTGTTTAACTCCTTCATTGCCTTAGCGGTTAGCAGCTAAGGTAATGAAGTTGCTGTAAATGCATTTTTCCTGCATCGGATGCATGCCAGCGCTGGTATTAATGGCTATCAGCTCCGGAGACCCCCGGCATCAATCCGAGGCAGGAAAAGGGCCTGATTTTTTCTAAGTCCCGACAGATCGCAGCTCATCGAGGCATCTCCCCACCAATTTACCTAAATTTTGAGGTGAATTGGATTTGGGGAGAAGATCGCCTTTTAGGGCTGCGATAGGCCGCGACATCCGACTCGCGGGTACTAGAATCGTGCGAGTTTATGATCCTTCCGAAAATGGTCGATAAGCGGCTGATCGCCGCTCAATTGGCGAGTTTCTTTTGGTCATAAAATTTTGCTGCTATACAGGCCGTTATCGAGCACTTATCGAGGCTTACTGAATACGAGTAGCCATTTTGGCCGATAAGTGCTCGATAAGGGCCTTATCGACGCTTTCTGAATGAGGCCCCTAATGTTTAAGAAAGAGAATGCTGTAGCAGATTGAGGAATCTAGATACCATGGTTTTAGAATCCCCCCCTAGTGAAGGGGATATATAGTATTGTTTATTGTATATATACTCTAAATTTTATAAAATAAACAACATGGAGTCTGTTCTTCATTATAAAAAAAATATATATTATTAAAAACCGTTCACTCTAAACTGTGAACAAACCCTCTAGATGCCAAGGACGAGACTAATTATAAGCAACAACTTTGGCACACAGTCTATTCTGTACCTCCATTGAACTCTATTGTGGTAATTCTATATTATCCAAAGTGGCAGTTAGGGCCATTCTTGAACAAAAATCCCCACTGACTTCAATGGGGATTTTTGACTCAAAAATGACAGAATGGTCACTGTGGACCATATAGAACAAGGTCCTTATGGTAGTAAGGGTGTAAATGTGTGTGATTCTGGGCAGCTAGCACATCCCGTTCTGGGGCACTGTAGCAAGCACTAATCAGTATCTATGTCTGATAAAAGGCTGACAAGAACAGCACTGGGTGCTCAAGCCTAGAGATTGACTACATGTAGAAACTCGATTATTCTTAGAACTAGTGAGGGCTACTGCCAAATGTGGGTAGGAGCTCTGAGAGAGCACTAGGCAGAGATGTGCAAGGGTAACACCAGCTGCATACTTTTATTTGTATTTTATGATTTCTGGTCATCGTTAACAGTGTTTAGCCATGTGTGCTCATTACTTCTTTAAATAGGGGCCAGGAAGACTTGAATGGCAGCTGATATAGGATTATGCCCCAATACCGATTACCAGAGCTTAGTGAATCCCCTCCTATGTTGAATAGGGGTTTCAATGTGATTAACCATTGCACTGGGAGATCACGGTAAAATGTATCCTTATTAGGAATGCGTAAACATGTGCCTAAGTTTATTTAGCAAAATGGTTATTATTATTGCACATATTGTTTAGGTATCTAAAGAGGCAATCAAATGCAATTTATAATTTCAGAAAATCTCCACTTGCGAACCTTTTCATTACAATGTATGAATCTGTTCATTATCAGAAATAACCCTGGTTTCTAATACTTGAAATTCGTGAATCCTCGTTTTTTTTTATAACAATATTCTGTAAAACCAATGTAAAAAAAAGCATGTTATTATGTAAAATATATAAATATATTTCACACAGAGCTGCCAGCCACAGAATCTCAGAATTTAACTCCAGTACCATACCATAAAGTGTCCCTGACCTCAGCTTCTTGTGGGAGAGTGAATGGTTCCAAGAACAGAGATTAATGGAAGTGCTCACCTTATAGCCTCCCTCTCTATCCTCTGAAAAAAAAATGTAATCAAAGTGTGGAGCATACAGATGCAGCAGCACTGTGGAAGCCTCTCAGTGAGTCATTGAAATACTATGCAAGAGTCTCCAGAAATAAGTTAGGTTTACCTACTTTACTATGTGAATCTGTCCTCCAATGTGTGACATTTTCCTGCCACCCCATTATATATTATTATTGTCACATGAAAGAGAGAAGAAAAAAATGTTTGTTTCAATCACAATACTATTGTTTTTCTTTTTGTAGAAGAACTCACCATCTAGTACACTGATATTTCTGGTGTAATGTTTTCAGTGGGGTGAGTGGAATGCTATACAAAGATAATGTAGTAATAGAGCTGAGAAGCATGGGCAATATGAATATTTTAATTATACCGGACATAGAGGAAACACATAATTAAAAACTACCAATTAGTGTCTGATAGAATAAACTCTATACGTACATTAATGGTTGCAAATCAACTATAAAATCCTATATGATATTTAGGAGCTTGGAAATGTTGTTGGTATCAATCAGGTTATGGACCAATAGAGATATATACCCATAATTGCAACATAGTTAAATGGATAAAACAAGGATTAATGTGCACTCTAAATGAAAGTCACCATACTGTATGGGTATCAAATTGTACATTACGGATTTGGGAAAGAAAAAGGTATTGACTGAGATAGAACTGTTTTGCTTTTTATGATACATTCTATTATATTGTTATTTGCATTAATGCTGCTAATGTTAGTCATTGTATTATATTATTATTATTACTTATGTTACAAATGTTTTCATTTGTTGATACTACCAAGACGCTAATTGCTGAATCACATGTCCCAGATAAATCTTCTTTTTTTTAAGGGGGTCTATGTAGATTGGATTTATTTATTTATAAAAATGTTTTACCAGGAAGTGATACGTTGAGAGTTACCGCTTTTTTTTAAAGTATGTTCTGGGCACAGAGTTATAACAATACATGGTTACATTAAAAGAACAGAGGTTATACAGTCAATTCACAGACATTTCATGGACAGATAGAGTTGGAAAATTGGGTACAGGGGATAGAATGGCTGGTGAGTTTCAGATTGAAAACGAGAAGGTTTAACATCACCAAACATCAGTGAACAACAGCAAACGGTTCACACCTTTTAGCTACCCTAACCTGTACATCTTTGTGGTGATGCAGATGTACACTGAAGAGGTTCAGATTGAATGTATCTGTGAATTAAAAGTCCTTGTCCTTTTGGCTCATTAACATTCCAGTGGGTGGGGTTAACTTTCCACATAGTCCAAGCAAATGTTAACCCTTAGCACGTTGGTCCTGTGCAGATGGGAGCAACTCTTGGGGAACCCCATCAGGCATCCGCCTTTGGGGTGATGCAGAGGTACACTGAAGGGGTTCTGATTGAATGCAGCTATGAATTCAAAGTTCTTAGTCCTCTTTTCAAGTGATTCCGAATCTATTTTGTCTGTTAGGGTCCGTTTTTATTTGTCAGATGTCAGAATCCGTTTTGTAATGTAATTATGAAATTTGCTGACTTGCACTAAAGATAACAAGGGAATTTTTTATGGAACACAGGATCGTACACAAAACATACCCAAGGGTTGGACTCTTCACTCAGGCTTTTGTTAGATAACTGATGAAGGACAATATGTTGTTCTGCTAATATTGTGTATTATCTATTCTTCTTATTGCTTCATACTAAGTTATGCATAGGTTAATTGGTAGATGGGTATATGAAGCTGTTTTTTAGAGTAGATGCGTCAGAACGATTTACCATCCAGCAACAAATTCATATACGTTCTCATAGCTAGTATGTCTATTTTTGCCTGCTTCCTGTATATCTGAAGTTTTATTAATTTGTCTCTATGAATAAAGATTAGGAACTGCTAAGAGATGTCTGTCCGGGTATGTTACTTTTACAGAAAGGATACATGAGAATCTAGGTACAAATAAAGTGAACTTCTTATAGCCCCAGAACTCCTGTCCTTTTTTCTGCATCCCCACTTGAATGTTGGTCCAGATGCATAAAAGCAATAGAACAAATACCATTGAATACATAATACATACAATAAATAAAAATACCACTTGTGAGCACATTCACATGTCTCAGACAGGTCTGCAACCCTGTCTTTCACCATTATCTCATAGCATACAATGCTTCCACTGCAGCCAAGAATTCTGGGTAATGACATGCAAATGAACACATAGTGTCACCTTTTGCTTCTTTCCCATTTTAACATGGATTCCTATAAGCTTATGCCTGCCGCATTATACAGCTTTTTCAGCACTGTCTGGGTTAAAGAAGTGAATAGCCAGTAAACCTACTCACAAACAGCTGTTTCAACATATTGTAACATTTTTGTTAGGAGCTAAAAAGTGGCTCATATTGACTGTAACTCATGTAAATAATACAGTGATCATAGTTGTGCCATAAAATAAATAATTGACTGGGTGTCATATTTATAGAGGCCCTGAAAATCAATATTTTTACAGAAAGAGACAAATACATTTCACAATGAGGTCTACAGCCAGTATGGTTGAATGAACAAGGAAGTTTGTATTAAGACAGTGTTTTGAATCTACGAAATACATCTGCACTTTTAAATGTAATTTTTTTTCTGATACATTACCAGGCATGGAAGACTTGATATGCAGTGGCAGCGATTTCCTACCGGTTATGGATTAACCTTCATCATGGTTTTTGATGTTGACTTGGGTTGACCTTGAATCTTACCACCATGTTACCAATACCATACTGGAGTTTGATATACTGTATTTGCTAATTGACCAAAGAGAGGTACGGTAGTTACGTGATTTGATCAAATATCAAACAGAGACAGGCTATTTTTTCACATTTAAAATGAGTTTTGTAAAGAAGTGTCTGCACTAGTGGACAAGATAATTTAGTTCAAATATTCTGATTTTATTTGAAGTTGCTTATCCTTTAAAACATCTCTTTCTTATTTATCGCTGTAGCACGGTAATTGAAATATGCATCGATTTTGTACTGTAAGTCCTTAAAATATATTGATGGGAAACGTTACAGTAATGTGATAATAACTATTACCTCACCAGGTTATTTTAACTGTAGGAGGCCAACAATTATTGACTTCCATATTAGACCTAATTAGCTCCAGGTCACAACTGCCAATTAAGCTGTCACTTTAATATAGAACCAACGAGGACTGAGCAAATACCATCAACCTTTATTAAATTAAGTATGTCCAAGCACCAATTTTATTACATTTTATGTCACAATCCATGACCAACACTAATTTATGCTATCCACAGATTGGAAAAAGAGAAATACACATGGAATTTAAATATTACGTTTATATATAGTTGTGCAATATTTATGTTCAGAACACTGTGTTTCTCCAGCACTCAAACTAAAGATGAAGGAACAAATCTGAACCCTGTTGCATGTATTATTGTAATGATCTCCTTATTGTATGGCTTAGTGTGGAAATAAATACAAACGGGCAGTGTTTCATGCAGAATCACTCATTTGTCTGGTCTTCATTCTCCAATCAGCAGAGTGATGTTTCATTTCTACCTAGGACATGTGAGGAAGGATTGGTGGGCTTCAAGAATTATTATATGAATAAAAACAGTTCTCTAAATGGAGTAAGAATGCTTCCATTCTCAACTAAATGGTTATGTTTTGCTGGAATTGTTGTCATTTGCATTGCCCATGTACATCTAACAATTGACAGGTTATAAATGTTGTAGCACTGACCTATTTCCTATGTTATTGTTCAATGATTCGCAGGAAAAACAAACACTGTTACAACCTTATGATGATATACTGTTACTTGGTAATTAAAATATTAATTATTTTATTTATTTACCAGAAACCATTTTTTACAAATGTTCAAAGTTAGTTTTTAAGCATGATATGCTGAAAAGAGGAAGGCACTGGACTACCTGTAGCTAATATCTTTTACGTTATGTAAATATTTATTGAGTAGGGCCTGATTTCCCTTATACCAGAAAAAAACTACCCTACCCTATTTGTGGTGCTATGACAAAAATGAGATGGTCGTTGGAAGGAATGCTTTAATTCATAATTAACCCCTGAATAGTTTATTGTTTTAATACACATTTTCAGGGAGAAACATTTTAGATGACGAGAGAGGAGAGAGGAGAGAGAGGAGATAGGAGAGAGAGGAGAGAGGAGAGAGGAGAGAGAGAGATAGCTTTGATTGTGCAATCCCTTATATAGGATTGTGGGCAACACTGGAAAGCCCCAGTGTAATTACTGGACCTCCAGTAAATTTGTCCCACGAACTCCTGCAAACAAAAGGAATACATTTTGACCCAAATATCCCACCTGAAACTTACACTCCTGAAGGTTCATGTTTCTGGGACAAGGGTAACAGGTAAAGCCCACAAACAGGTCAGGTTTTTGCTATACTTTACATGGGACTTCACAACCCTCCCTGTCCTTATGTACAGACGGGTACCCGCAAATTATACACTATTTGCGTTTAACATAACAGTACTACCGGCTACCCCGGTCAGCAACACTTAATACACATTTTAACCCTAGTTGCTCCCTAATATCCACCCTTAATGTCCTGGTCCAAAAGTCCCTGTCTTGCAGCTATTTCCTAACAGGGATCCTGACTATACCTGGCATCCCTAGCTTATATTCCTGCAGGGGTCCATAAAATGGGAACAGAAATACAGGAGAATACATTAGGGCGCGCAACGAGACCCAAGAGCTGACACTTCAGCCCTTGACATACGGTTTCTAAGAGCAGCCAGTCGGGCTTGACCTTTATTAATGCAGTATGGCAACCCCCTATCGTCACAAGAGTGTTACAACAAAGGAAAACCACAATTTCCCAAAACATAATACCAATATAGATACAATACACTAATTAAAAATGCAAAAAGATCACCACATTTTAATTGTGATGGGGCAACACTTAACATCCAGCAGAAAAAGAATATATTCTGAATTATACAAGTGCTTGAACAAAACAATAAGAAAACTAAACAATGCAAAATACACACGACAGAGCTCCCCAGGATTAGTACTTAATAACAAACAACAGTTTAGGTTTTCACATTTTTCTAATTAATCCTTGGTTAACCAATGAATTTAGCTCTACTTATCACTAAGGCTTGTGTTGCCCTAATAACCTTCTCTGGTTGTTGCTCCTGAGAGGTGACCTTGAGAAATACCCTGGCACAAAGACTTATGTGCTAGGAAAGCCTTCAGAACACAGACTATAATGATATTTTGGGACACTTAGGGGCCTATTCTAGTAGCCTTCATAAAACTTCTTGCTGGGCCTGTTATGCCGCCAGTTTTGTCAGTGTAGTTATCACAGTATCAGAAAGACTCTGAAGACCAGCGATAGCTAAATAACCAAAATTGGTGAGGAGCAACAATGTGATATTTGCCTCTCTAAAAATGTCTCACTTGTGGATCTGCAGTGATATGGACGGGCAGCATAGAGAGCTGCACAGAGAGAGTCACCTCTCCCTGTGCATAACTCGCCAGCGATCGCAGGGTTTTAATAACAATTGTATTACTAGTGTAGATGAGCAGGTGCTCTCCGGAGCAGAACCGCATTGATTTCAGGTCCATGGACCACCTGCTCCCTGAGATACAGACCCTGTTATGGGGTACCGGTATCTCCTATGCATTTAAATGTCCCGGTCATGTAAGGCGAGACACTTAATTGCGTAAGTGATACCGGTACCCCTTAACAGGGCCTGTATCTCAGGAAGCAGGGGGTCCCCGGACCTGAAATCAATGCGGTTCTGCTCCGGAGTCCCCCTGCTCACGTACACTAGTAATAAAATTGTTATTAAAATAGCTTCATTAGCTTAGTGGCTTGCGGCTTAGGTAATAAAGGGGTGAAACTTCAATAGTCTGTATATTGGGGGCAGAGGGGGTGGATGAAGGGGGCAGTAGCCCAAGGGTGGGTAGTTACGCCTACTGGGAAGGTCGTGGGAGGAGTTAACCCCTTCACTACCATAGTGCTGGGAACTTATATGGTAGTGAAGGGGTTAACCAGTCCTGCTACCCCCTGGAAGGCCTAAATACGCACCCTTGGGGCTACTACCCACTTCACCCAATCACTCTACCTCCAATACACATAAATGAACACAGCAATCCTACTACCCACCTCCTTTGCCTCCAACAACCTCCCCCAACACATACAGTACAGTAATGGCCAAAATTACTATTATCCAGATATGGATAATAGCTCATTTGGATGGGTTAACCCATTAATTACTAAAGCGGTTATAACCGCTAAGGTGCTTAAGGGGATAAGGGCCATTAGATTGTATTTATTCTTGTACTTTTGCTGCCAGTGGAGGACATGGATCTGGAGTATGGTGATGAGGACACCATTCATGATGGCAGGGGTCAGTAGAAGTTTTAGTTACTTTATTTATGTTGGTTGGCTAATGTTTGATTTAGAATGGACAAATTAGCAATTATCCATATCTGGATAATAGTAATTTTGCCCATTACTGTACTGTATGTGTTGGGGGAGTTGTTTGGGGTAGAGGAGGTAGGTAGTAAAAATGTTGTGTTATTGAATGTTTATTGTGGGTAGCGGGGATTGGTGAAGTTGGCATTTGGCCCGTTGTGGGTGTTTATACCTACTGGGTGGGTAGCGGGAGGGGTTAACCCCTTAATTACCTTAGCCGTATTAAGCGCTAAGGTAATTAAGGGGTTTACTCCACCTGCAACACCCCACAAGGCCTAAACACCCACCAAGGCCCAAATACCACCTTCACCTACCCTCCTACCCACAATAAACATTGCACCTTTAGTTTACCCCTTCATTTCCTTAGAGGTTAGCCGCTAAGGTAATGAAGTTGCCTGTAAATGCATTTTTCATGCATCTGATTAATGCCGGGGGCCTACAGTGCTAATGTTAATGTGTATCAGCTCCGAAGACCCCGGCATCAATCCGATGCAGGAAAAATGCATTTTTTTTCTAAGTACCTCTCTCACTGCCTCAGAAGCTTCTCACCAGCTTCACGCCAACTTTTTCTTGCGAGAGGAATTTGGGAGAAAATCGTTATTCTAGAGCCTCGATAAGCCTCGATAACCTTATCGAGACTACTAGAATTGCACGAGTTTCAAAACCTGCCGATAAGTGGCTTATCGCGGCTCACTTAGCGATGTGTTTTTGGCGGCAGCAAAAAATGTCGATTAATACTTTCGCCGCTCATTTATTGAGGCTTCCTGAATCGCTGTTGGCATTTTTGGTCGATAACAGCTAAAAAGCCTTGATAAGTGGGTTATTAAGGCTACTAGAGCAGGCCTCTTATTGTCTTCAGATAGTAGCATGGCAAGTTCCACAGTGTGCCCAGATACTTGTTTGGGAACAATCTTCGAGCATCCCTTTGAGCATATCCTCCCACATTAGTGAAAACACTGGTCTAAACGCATCGACATCCAGTCATGTTATCCTCGTATTTCTAATTTTCAGAGCTATTACTAGTTTCCCTAATAATTAGATCCATAAACTTAATGAAATGTTAATTGAATTCAATATCTGCTCCAACACGGCTCTCTTAATGCTAGTTCCTGTGACATTCTTCATACATCCACAGGACTATTCTCCCCCCACCCTTTTTACATTTATGTTTTTAGTACTAATTTTGTACAGTATATCCTTGTTTAGAAACTACAAATAGGTAGCGCTATATCCCACAGTGAGCTGGCAGCCGGTGATATAACCCTGACCCCTAGTCAGGCTATAGAAGTGGAAAAGAAGTTATATCAGTGGCGCTCAACACTGTAATGATCAAAGCAATTCTAATAGATATTATAAAATATATATTATAAAATATACAACCAGAGCCACGGAAATCGCCCGTCCGATTGGATGCTCCACGTGGTAAGGGTAAACATGTAAATATACAAAGAAATCAAATCATAGCATAATACTGTAAAAAATACACATACATAAACAAACAACACTTAACAAACGCTGAGAACAACAGGTAACTACTCACAATGGCATTTAATATGGCATATCATTAATATCATAAAATACACTGTGGTCCTGGAGCTTCTGCAGTGCTGGGAGAGGACTGAGGCAGACGCAGCTAGCTGGAAAAACCTGTCCCTGCCCATAATAGACTCCTCGTCTGAGCCCAGGTGTTAACAACAGCAGCAGCAGCAGCAGCTATCCATAAGAGGGGATACTCTTTGAATTATCCATTGCCTGATTACATCCTGTTTTCGGTAAGCAGGTACCCCCACCCGAGTTGGAGAATCTTGCCTGAACCTAATATATGTTTTTATGTACTATTTTATGTGTAATAAGTGTATTTTATGATATTAATGATATGCCATATTAAATGCCATTGTGAGTAGTTACCTGTTGTTCTCAGCGTTTGTTAAGTGTTGTTTGTTTATGTATGTGTATGTTTTACAGTATTATGCTATGATTTGATTTCTTTGTATATTTACATGTTTACCCTTACCACGTGGAGCATCCAATCGGACGGGCGATTTCCGTGGCTCTGGTTGTATATTTTATAATATATATTTTATAATATCTATTAGAATTGCTTTGATCATTACAGTGTTGAGCGCCACTGATATAACTTCTTTTCCACTTGTTTAGAAACTGTTTTAATTACCATACTAGTGTCAGGGGTTAGATATAGTAAGTATCAGTATATCCTGATGAGTTTTCATTAGAAACTCTGTAGTACCTTGGACAGCATTAAGCTTTCTCTTGCAGTTCTTGTGCCTTGAAGCTGTGCCTCACCTCGATACAGATCTGCTACAGTCACATACTTTCTTTTCCTAGACTTGTTCTTGCTTCAGATCTGATCCTACCAATGTCTTGTTGCCACCACAGCCTGGCACATGGCTCTATCTTGTTTTCTTACTGCGTTTAGCCTTGAAACCTCCAGAAAATACAGCTGCCTCATTACATGTGGTGTGTTCCTCATAGATTCTTCAATAATATTTAGCAGCACATGGAAGCACTATAAAACCAACATAGCTGTTCCAAAAATCTGTGTTTCCTCCACAATGAGCATTGAATGAACCAATAACAGAGCAATATGATGGGGGAAAAAAAGGGGTAATCTGTGATTAATTCTTAACCTGTGTCAATTTTTATTTTTGTTGGGCCCTCAGATTTACCCCACTTACTCTTGACTTGCCAAGAGGTGAAGTTTCTAATAAATTAATCTGGTCAAATCTAGGCTAGGCAGACAGTCCTCAGGAGCAGCTCTGATAGGCTAGGTCCCCAGTGGCCACGGCTGCAACAGGGACGGCGTGTGCGGCACACACAAGGTACGGCCCTCTATGGGGCCGGCCCTAGTAGCTGCCTGCACCGGCCCGCCCAATGCCCAATGAACAATCACATTTTGCAAAGACAACAATTTTGTCTTTACTTGTGGCGACAGAGTGCTGGCCACATCACGGCGGCGGTTCAGCCAAAGAGGGTGAACAAGTCACGTGATGTCATGGACATGCCCCTGCCTCGCCTCCCCATCGCGTGCTGCCTGAAGTCCACCAGATAGCGCTGCTGCCAGGAACGAGCGCCACCAGGAATCCCGTCTCGCGCGCGCACCGCACGCACTGGGGCCTTAGCCATACAGTGAAGATGTTGCTCTTGCTCCTCAAAGCTCTGTCTCTCTCTTATTCCCAACTGTCCATTTTTGGCTTTCTGCCTTCAACTCAGCAATCCCCTAACAAGCAGGCACTAAACACTGCTTATGCATTGCAGTTATATAAAAGTAAAACAAAGATAATAATGCAAAAATAGGTGCAATTTGCAGCATTTTTCTGGATGTCTGATTTCCTTTGCTGTCAATTTTCAATATGTCAATATGATTTTAAGATGCTTAACATCCTTGAGCACAAAGGACACTACTGATGTTCAAATACCCATTAGTACTGAAACTCCACACACACACACAGAAATCCACTGATGCTCAGACATCAGAACATATTTATTGCCTACAAATTTATACAGAACCACACTGATGCTAAGACCCCTAATGAAAGCTCATGGCAGGAATATGCAATTATAAACTCTGCACAATATATATGGAAGTCTTTGCAGAGGTTTTCAGAGGTTTTCAGTGTGCTTTGCCCTTTGCTATATTATGCAATGTGTGCGTGCCTAATTGTGTGAACAATAAGATTAGCACTTGGAGATTTGCCACACATTCTTATACTGCTTTATTTTCCTCTTTTCTTTTTGCTTTGGAGTCTGGTGGTGCAGAAAAATATATTTTGTTTTTGATTGACTTTAAGACATTTTTGGAAATATATATCTCGTGTGACACTCCAGCAGACTGCTACTCACACAGAAACAGAGACCACGTAGGAAGATAAAAGAGTGTTACTTGGACATTGTTTTCCTCCAACTTAAATCAGGGAAGCACCAGTATTAGTAATTAGTGCTCTGGTTCCCTGTGTTCCCTTCATATACAGTATAACACATGAAAATACAAGAGCATTTATTGGGTCAAAACAATTCATAGACAAAGTTGTATATTTTATTGAGACTAGTACAGTGGTCCCAAAATATTGTTGCGCTTCTTCGACATGTGTCTGCAAAAAAATCAATAAAGAATGAAGATGTGAAATATGTGGGTTGTACAATATCCCCACTGGCACATAGACCCACACACAAGCACACTCCTTTATGGACTAAATGTATCCTTCGTGGAAGTGATGTTTGAACAAGTGCTAGGCACTTCTTAAGTGGAAAGTAATTATGAGATAGTAAATAGATATTTAAAAAGGCCTTACATGTAAGTTACTTTGTCAAGACCCAAGTTGCTATTAAATGTTGGAATCATATATAATTGCATTAAAGCAAAATATTCTTCAACAGAGTAACTGTCAGTATTTAGGTTGTGGGTTCTGCTACATTATATGGTATGTGCTTATTTTAATATGTGCTATTTTTACATGATATATTTACTAGGTGACATAAACCCAATAATAAATTAAGGCTATTTCTCAAATATCACACATACCGTACTGACTCTATGTTACTGTATATTTACTTTCCAATTGCTTGAGACTCATGTACGGGTCTTGATTGTGCTCAAAAACGCTGTATAATTTTGCAGAACGGCCTGCCCACTGTTAATGTTAACCCTGTATTATGCCATTTACTTATTACGTATACAACATGATAAACTCGGGAGCAGAAGGGGGGAGGTGATATCTTCTTTCAGGGTAGTTCAACCCAGCTGTGGAAGTTAGCTAGGAAAAGGCAAAAAATTAATTTCAATAGCTTATTCTTAACATGTGTTGAACTTTATTGGAGACACGTTTTTGTACAACTAAAAGAAATAAAATGTTCGAAGCCACAATTGTATCTGTCAGCTTGCATTACATTTTAAAATGTTAAAGTCAGTGTTAGCGAAAAATGAGCTAATTTGAATACTGTCCCCTTTCAAATACAATGAAGCAGAAAAAAAAAACATTGTGGTGGTGAAACAAAAAAACACTCCAGTAATTCTTTGCTCTGCCACAGCAGCAATGTTCACTCATGAATTGCACCCATAGGATTAAACCCTTCCGGTCTGTAAGTTTTTCTAGTTTCAGTTACTGATATTATCACTTACCTTGATACAGGTCCCAACCAACTCTCGATTTAATTTCCTACATTTATTCTGATTGTTTTGTTCATTATATCTGTTGGTCTCTCTCTACTGAATCAGATGATCATTGTTTTTCATTCGACTTTGACAAAAAGTGCCTCTGTACTCTTTGCTCCACGTATAGGAGGCCCTTCATTAGACTCCAATATTGTCAATGCAAAATCACGCGGAAACCGCAATGTGACACAATAAAAATATGTTTTTGTAGATTTATTAAGAATTATTAATTCAGTTGTTTGTTGAAAATATGTGTGGGAAATATGCAAATACGTTTTCATAGTGGCATATTTCACAGGTAACACTCTCTTGAATGCAGATGTTGCCAGACCAATCTGAAACATTTTCTGGTGGTTCCAGGGCAGGTGGAATCTAGAAGGAAATACTGCAATCTGCCTCCAGTGGCATTGCCCAGGTGCAGGGGATGTGAAGGCGGCTACCCAGGTATCATTTGGCTCACCACATGTAAGTTTATCTGGGTGGAATTAGTGAAGATGTACATATAGGCTTTGAGCAAGGAATGATCTACTCACAGATTCCTGTTGTTTAGCCCTTCTGATGGACGGACATTCATCACCAATTTGGCAAGGCAACTTCTATACCAACTTCTTCCTTTGTGATACCTGATGAAACCCAATTTGCCCTCTTATACACTTTAACACCCTTAGCTAGCTCTGGTTAAGCTCTGAAAGGGAGGAACACAATACAAAAAATAATAGTCTAATTCAGGTTCACCCCTAGTGGCGATATATCTTGGGAGGTGAGAGGTGATACAGGGACCGGAGCAGCCAGAGCTGTATCCCCATGAGGTAGTCAAGGGAAAGCTGGCCAGAAGAATAGTCATACATCCGGTGGACAGGACAGCCAGGAATCAGCGAGAAATTGAGGTTCCTAAAGGTGATAAGTCCCTATTACTTCAAACTTCTAAAAGCCCCCTACCAACACATTCTAAGCTCTGGTGAAACACCAACATCTCAAACTAGTATTCCTTCCAAATTGGAGCCTAAAAACCATCCTGTTGGGTGCAGTTTATTGTTTGCTATAAGACTACTGTTTGTTTTAAAATTACCTTTTGTTCTTGTTATATTTGAAGTGCTTGCAATGAAGAACATTTTCTTACCTCCTATTCTCTCCTAGATCCTCTACAATTTGGCTTCTGCACTGCTCACTCCATCGAAACAGACCTCACCAAAATAATTAATGACCTCTATGCGGCCAAAGACCAAGGTCATTACACCCTGCTTATATTACTTGAACTCTCTGCAGCTATTGATACAGTAGACCACCATTTTCTTCTTCAAATTCTCTATACTCTAGGATCTGTAACAGGGCTCTATCCTGGATTTCCTCTTACCTCTCTCATCGTACTTTCAGTGTCTGTTTTGCTAACACCTCCTCCTCCTCCTCAACCGATCTCTCTGTGGGTATACCTAAGGGGCCTGTCCTAGGACAGCTGCTCTTTTCTCTGTATAGTTGGTGACTTTACAATGTCTCGAGGTTTCAAATATCATCTCTATGCTGCTGAAACATAAATTAACTTTTCAACTCCTGATCTTATACCTGTTCTACAGACGAAAGTCTCTGAATGTCTCTCTGCTATATCATCCTGGATGACCTTACACAGACTCAAAACTAACATGTAAAAGATGGAGCCCCTCATACTTCCTCCTAAGGCTGGTCCTCCTGTCCTCTTCTCCATTACTGTTGACAGAACTACCATACAACCAGTATCACAAGCACACTGTCTGTGTCACATTCCCCCCTTCCTCACATTCTCCTCTCACAATCACAATGTAGTTAAAACCTGTTGATTATTCCTCTTTAACATTGCAAAGATTCTCCCTTTCCTCTGTTACCCCACATGCTAAAACCCGAAAACATTTCCTCGTTCTCTCCTGTCTCAACTATTGTAACTGTCAGGTTCTAGCCTGCAGTACCCATGCACATCCACCGGGACTGCTGCTGCTCTTGGTAGCTCTCTCAAAGAACCTTCCAGACTCTGAAACCTGACACATTTGCACCTGTCCCTTGCCTGCAGTCAGACCTATATAAACCTCCCTTTCCTGTTCCTCCTTGCCTGTTTATACTGGTTCCTCCAGCACCTGCTTGTTTCCTGTATTCTCTGCTGCTGCTACTGCTGCTGCTGCTGCTGCTGCTGCTGCTGCTGCTGCTGCTGCTGCTTTGCTGCTTTGCTGCTGTCACTATTTGCTGTTGCTGTTTGCTGTTGCTCTGTTCCTGAGTCCCAATCCTATTTCCTAGTCGCAATCCTGTTCCCCAGTCCCAGTTCTGTTCCTGCCTCCTTGTTGCCGACCTTTGTTTGTATCCCGAACGACTCTATCTGCCACCTACCTCCGACCTCTGCTTGTGACCCCTGACTACGCTATTTGCTGCCTGCCGCAGACCTCTACCTGCTTCCTGCTGTTCCTGCCACTGGGATCCACTCCTGCCATAGAGCTCTCCTTGACAGTAACCTTCTTCTGTCCAGCCTTCCTGCCTCTCTTCTGTTTCCCCTTCAATTGATCTTAAATGCTGCTGCTAGAATCACTTTACTCTCTCCTAAATCTGTCTCAGCATCTCTCCTGCTGAGATCCCTTTGCTGGCTTCCTATTAAATTCTGTATTACTTAAAAAATGCTCCTTCTCTCTTTTAAGGCAATGCAGTCCACTGCCTCTCCTTAGATCTCAGCCCTAATTTCTCACTATACACATCCCGATTCTTGCGTTATGCTCAAGGATGTCTTCTGTCTAGCCTTTTTGTATCTAAAGCCCTCCACCATCTTAAATCTTTCTCACTTACTGCCAATCAACTCTTTAATGGCCTTCTCCCCAATATCCAACTTGCACTTTCTCTCTTCACCATTAGGGCCCATCTTAAAACACACCACACTAATGAAGCATTTTGGTTGCCCCATTTGTTTATTCTATATATCTCCTATGCATTCTACTGTACATGACAGTTTGTAGACACACTTATCACACGGTGCCTACTGCCTCTGTAAGTTCTCCCTACTTGTAAGCGTTTTGGAGCCGAGACTCCTTTTCCTAATGTCTACTTGTATATATGAAGCCCTTATTTCTATTTTATCACGTGCGTTACTGCTTCAATGTGCAATGTACTGTACATGGATGGTGCAATATAGTTAAATAAATAAATATATAAATTTAAAAAAATAAGTCTCTGGCACCATTAAAATCCTCCTCCACTCACTGCCCTGCCCAAAAACTCAGTAGCCTATGGCTAGTTTCCCTGACTACCTCCAATCTCCAGAGCCCATTTCTGATCTAGCCAACTTAGAAAAAGTCCCCTTCAACAACCCTTGTTGAATTGTCTGGCTCTGAAGATGCCTCTCTGACTATCTAATCTACAGATAGATAGATAATTAATAGACCAGTAACGATTTATGGTTAGCGGTGGTTCCTTAGTTGAGCAACATTGACCTAGGAATATGGTGTCCCTTCCTGGTAGGGAGGTCTATTGTACTTATGTTAGCTCACCGAGCTGATTCTGGTCTTCTTTGATACATATGGTTAAAACTAGTGTGTGCTTTGCCATGCTACTTTTTAGCATTTACAATGATTGTTTCTAGTGTATAATACTTTGTTGCTTATGTGTTAATATGCAACTTGTTTTGTCTAGTTTGTAATATCTCTCATTCGTTTTCACATTTCATTGTGGAAAGATTCCCTCTTTGTCCTATTTTGAACATTATTGTCACTGCCAGATGTGAACACATTTTTTTTTTACATCAATTGGCGACATAAGTGGTGACATCAGGTTTGCTATGTTTTTGTTTCATTTTTTTCCACGGGAAAGAGGATTTATAGTGTAGGTTTTGTTCGGTTTTGTTTGACCATGCTAGATTCCAAAACGTTGGTCCTTTTTTATTAAAGTTTTTGTTATTTTGATAAGATTAGTGTGCTTGCTCTATCCTATTCTAGATACAGAGCTAGACAGATAGTGAATAGATAGATAGAGATTGATCACATTTCCTGTGTTTTTCTTATATACGTTATAAAGGGAATGCACGTAGAACATAGAGCGTGTAGTGTTAGCAATAGACCCTATAATAAACAGAGTTTATTTTTCCTTTTCCATCATTGACTTTTTGAATGTCTTCAAATTCCCACATATACACCATATCTAACAGGATATTTGGGAGAGTAATTTAAAACATGCTGGTACAAAAAGTTAAGTTTTACGCAGAATGAAATGGAAAGGGCATGTTTTTTTTAAATAAAAAATATTTTATTAATATAAAGAATGGTGTACAACAGGAAAAATCTCAGATTTATAATTTATATGATGAAACTAAGAGCAAATCAGTTCAGTACAAAATACTAAATAGCGGTTACAAAATATAATCTCATCTATTTAAATCAGTACTAAAATGCTGGAGGTACAGTATGTAATTCATCTGGGAATTGAATGTGCTTAAAATTCATTTTCAGTTATGATTTGCAATCAAATGCTTTTATCTTCAGAAATTGCCCTAGGATTTGAATGCAGCATTTCTTTCTTTTTTTTTTTTTTTTTTTGCAACAAAAGTATATACAAAAACAGCTTGTTTTATTTTACATTGTTATTCATGGAAAGTAACTTGTAGAAGCCATCTAAAGCCTTCCCAGGACATAGTTGAAAACGAGAGGTAACTCTCAATGTATTACTTCCTCGTAAAACATTTTATGAATAAATAAAATAAATAAATAAATAAATAAATAAATAAAGAGACTTTCATAAGAATAGCACCCTGCTCTAGGTTACTGAATGGTACATTTTTATGTTGTTGATTTAAAAACGTTTTTGTTATAAAAAAAATTTTCAAGAACCAAAATCTTATATAGAAAAACACTGAGAGAGGACTGTTGAATGGTGATCATCAGAAGTTCTATCCTCATCCTGGGCTGAGGTACCAATTTTAAGAAGCATATTTGGTTTATACAGCAATAGCATGATAGATAAATCTCACTGTCTTGCAGTCTGTATTTCCAATGAAAATCCAACACCATGGCATGGAAAGAATAAATACCTAATATGGTGGCCTGCTAAGCTCATGCAATTCCTCTACTTACACTGTGAGTATTTGTGACCTGATATAATGTGATTCTTGACCTGACTAACAGTGACAAGAATCAAACTGCTCTCTCTTGAGAGAAACAGGTTCAGCAAAATAATCTCAAGCTTGAATCACCACGACCACAGAAATAGATATCATTTTTAGTTCAATGAAAGGATTTACAGATAGCGTAAAAAAGAAAATAGTTTTTTTACATTATTATTTCAACCTCACAAAAGGCCACAGAAAACAGTTAAAAAAAAAACATTACAGCCTAGAAATTGGAAACATTTCCTTCAGTGTGATGGTACACTGTAGGAAAAAAAAAGATTCAGTGTTTCAATGAATGATCCCTGCAGAAAATCATCCATTAAGGCTATTTTTATTTTGGAAGGGATCATAATAGCAGATGGTGTGTATGCATTTGGTTAGTGGTACAGTATTATGCCACCAAATTGGCTTATTGGTTTGCAAACACAATTACTAGACACCATTTTTTATTTTCTTGCTACATGTAGAATTACAGAAAGAAATTGTAAAACGACATGTGGTTTCAGTAGGAAACATTTTATTTTATTAAACAACACAAGCAAATATACTCTCCAAGGACTTATCTAAAATGAAATATTATCCTACATTCTTGTTATATGGATATTTAGAGATATGTACAAAGCTACATTAACGCAGGGCATTTTTTGTTATGGTACGAGCCGGCGTACCGGCACCTACCATCACCGTTTTCTCTTATCTTCTCCTCCTGCTTCTTATCTTTGGCGGCACCTTCTTATAATGACACCCAGGTGGTGCCGTGTTGCTATAACAATGTGCTGTCGCATGATACCGTGTCGCCACGACAACGAGACAGAGAAGAGGAGCAGAAAGTAAGAGGCTGGGTACTGGCACCTTTTTTTATTACAAAAGAATCACTGCTTTTGTACAGTATATGTGGCACATGTCGTTAGCGAAAGGAGGTTCTCAAGTCAACCTTGGTGGACAATTGCGATAAACATACTGTAAAAAAGAAGAAAGTGAGGCACCTGGATGCAGCATTTTATACACCTCAAGTATGCATGTCTGCTAACTCTCCCTATAACCATTGGAGTCAACAAATCATTTAGGGACAGTTGAAAGTTGTTTTCAATAACACTGATGAAGGTGACACTGTGTGCTCATTTGCATGTCATTTCCCAGAATCACTGACTGCAGTGGAAGCACTGTATGCTAAGAGATAATGGGGAAAGGCAGAGTTGCAGACCTGTATGAGATGTGAATGGGGCTCACAAGTGGTATTTTTTATTTGGAGTACACTAATGACTATAAAACCTTCAATTTTCTGAGTCACAAATTACATTTCTAAATTGGCAAAATAGTCACTCCCTTTCCTTTTTTTGTTTATACTGTAGCTTAAGATGAAAAAAACAACAACACATCAGCAGCATTTTAAAAAGAATATAGACATACTTCATTTTTCACGAGGAAGCCTGACATTAAGAAATATGATCTGATGCCCAAAAAAAGAAATCTGGTTTTTTTTGTGGTTAGTTTAACATTACAGATCGCAATGTTTAATATGTCATATTAGCTATAGGTATGGATATTGTCCTACTGAAGAGACACTGATTTTAGAATAATTTGTCTGCAAAGATAAACATATATTGTTGAGCTATTGATATAAAAAATACTGTGGGGGTAACTTAATCAATATATACTGAAGCTTCAATTCACATCAATGTGGGGTTTCGTCCGAAAAAGGCCATAAAGGCCACTTTGGAGCATATAAAACGACCCCCTAAATGGTATTCTATGTGCGACCTTTATATAAATACAGCAATGCATGGCCAGTACTGTGTGAAATGAATTTAGTTTATCGCAGTGAGACGGAATCTCAACACACATATACAAGTGAAAGCAACTGGAAAGTGAATGTGTAAGTGAAAAAGCTGACAAGTTGTTTAGAGTCCTTTGAAATGTTTGCTTAGTGCAACGGTTAGCATTTGCAGAGTACTGTATCTATTGTTTTGTTTGTTGCTATGAATAGGTAGAGAAAATAATAATTCAGCAATTTTGTAGAACTGAATTGCTTTTCGTTGTGGATTATGATAATAAAGTATAATTAATAATATCAATATCAATGTATCTTTAACTGTTCATGCAAATCTCTTTAAATATAATGTATAACCCTGTTCATTTAATGTAACCAAGTGTTGTCATCATAACTCTGTGCCCAGGACATACTTGAAAACGACAATGTATTACTTCCTGGTAAAACATTTTATAAATAAATAAATAATACTTGAAACCGGGAGGTAACACTAAATGTATTACTTCCTGTTAAAATATTTTTATAAATAAAGTGCAATGATACAAATAATAAAAAAATGTAAATGTAAAAAAAAAGAAAAACACACTTTGTACCTAGACAAAGTTGACACGATCTAACAAAAAGGCCAGAATATGACATGCACAAAGTCCTCTTCAAAACCTACTAAAGATGACTTTGTACAGTAAGTGGAATACAAAGCCAGGATTTAGAATATTACACAAGTGAACACTGTTACTGCACTCAGGCTGAAAAATCCTGTTCAAATCCAATAAGTGGTTTAAGATGTGCAAATAAAGGTTTCTGCAGGGAGTCAGGCATTAGAAGCCACCTGGAGCATGTGGTAGAGATTGTATCCATCAATACAGCAGCTGGGCTGAAATTATAAACAGAGCTGCTTTTCATCACGCTTGTTTTAATGCATACATTTCTGCTGTCACCGACACCCCAGGAAAACTACTAACTACAAAAACTAATGGTACCCATTACCTGCTATTCATACATGTAGCAACAGTGAATAGAATCATAACACAACAGTAAGCAAAAACTGATATCCAAATTATTTTTAAGTTGCTGCAATAGAAAATCCTAATAACCAATTGGTAATATTTAATAGTACACAGTGTTTTAGAAGGGAAACAAAGCAATTTGGCATTGAGTCACAATCAACCATCTGATCTGGAAAAAGCCCAGACAAAATGTTCACAGAAATATTTAAACACATCAGAATTAGCTACTAATTTTAGCTGGGTCTATTTCCCAGGACCAAACATTTTGTTGTAAACAAAGAGATTTAATTTGAAACAGTGCAACAAAAAAATCATCTTTTTGATTGACCAGAATTATTTGCAACTCTCCATTAGAAGAGGGAGAATAAATAAAATAAGTGAGAAAAAAAACTGATAAAAAAATAACAATTACTAAAGAACACAATCTTAATTCTTATGTTTTGTTTTAGCATGGAAATATGACCTTCAGATTTGTAATTCCTAATAAATTATTGACTTTATTAGACAATAAAGATAGATAAATAGATATAGGGACAAAGAGAGAAGAGAGAGAAGAGAGAGAAGAGAGAGAAGAGAGAGAAGAGAGAAGAGGGAGAGAAGACAGAGAAGAGCGAGAGAAGAGGAGAGAAGAGAGAGAAGAGAGAGAGGGAGAGAGAGAGAGAGAGATCGCACAACCATTCCTTACTAGACTGGATTCTCTCCTCAAACCCCAGCAGAATCCAATCCTCTGGCATCCTTCCTGACATTTTCAGTGACCATGCAATAGTGTACTGAGTAAGGAAAATTAAACCGCCCCATTCAAGCCCTAAAGTTCTCCACAATAGAACATTTAGAAATTTTAACCCACAACAGTTTCTGGATGACTCACTACAGATGCCTGAGGAATATGTGCACAAGGCAAACAAGACATGCAAAAGCACAATATTACTCTGACAATCTCCACCAGAATACATCAAACCCAGCTAACTTCAGGAAGGTTATCAACAATATATTCCAGCCTTCTAACCATAAACAACCAAGTAATATCACTAAGGGGGATATTACTCTGACAAACCCCACTGACATTGCAAATGCATTCAATGATTACTTTGTAGGGTGTGCCACTAACTTTTTAGCGAAATGCAGCCCAAACCACAAACCTGAATCGCATTCTGGGAGTACCCACATAGCCCCACCCCCTCCCAACACTGCGCATAATTTTCAATTTGGCCCATTATCCGAAGAGGAGATTACACAAGCGCTCCTCAAATTAAAACTAAGCAGCCAATGTGGACCTGACTTACTACAATCTTGGTTCCTACAACTTGGTGCCCCAGCCATTGCCAAACCAATTGCTTCCATAGTCAACTCTATCCTGTCTGCAGGCCATATTCCTAAAACCTGGAAAACTGCCAGAGTTGGCCCAATCTTCAAAAGTGTGGACAAAAACAATGTCTCAAACAACAAGCCAATCTCACTTATCCCAATTCTATCCAAAGTCATGGAAAAATGTGTCCACTCCCAATTAAGCGATTACCATACCAAGACAAATTTCCCTAGCCAATTCCAATCTGGCTTACGTCCCAAACACTCCACCGTAACTACCCTGCTAAAAGTTTGCAATGAAATCCAGTGTGGAATAGAACGGGGACAACACACTGGTGCAGTATTCCTAGATTTTGCAAAGGCTTTTGATACTGTTCATCATGCTATCCTGCTTAACAAACTCCAGAGCTCTGGAATAGGGAAGCATGCTTTAAACTAGTTTCAGGCCTACTGTACCTATCAGGTAGATCCCAACATGTGTCCATCTCAGGCTCTAACTCCAACCCCCTGGATATCACCTTTGGTGTCCCGCAAGGCTCTGTTCTGGGGCCCCTACTCTTCTCAGTGTTCATCAATGATCTTCCCACAGCTTGTAAGGAAGCCTCAATACACATGTATGCAGATGTCACAATCCTATATGCACACAGCCATAGCCTCTCTGACCTTCAACACATACTTCAGTCTGACTTTTTGAGACTCCAAAACTGGATTTCCCAAAACAAACTGTTTTTAAACACTGACAAGACTGTAACAATGGTATTTTGGACCAAGACTAAATTTTTAAAGCTTCAAGGGACTGAGCTCAAGATTAAAACCAACGCTAACACCACCCTAACCCCTGTCACTAGTTTTAAATACCTAGGCATATGGTTTGACTCCCACTTAACATTCGGGATGCACATTGATACCCTGACAACCAAGACCTATGCCAAACTAGGGTACTTTACAGGAACAAATCCTCCCTAAGTCTCCTGATCAGAAAGCGTATCGCACCGCAGATGCTAATGCCAATTATTGACTATGGAGACATAGTATATGGCTCGGCACCTCAAACCCACCTTAGCAAACTTGACACCCTCTACAATTCAATTTGTCGTTTTGTTCTCCAATGCAACTACAACACACATCACTGCAAAATGCTCAAAGAACTAGATTGGTCAACACTAGAGTCTAGGCGCAAAGTTCACCTTTCCTGTCTTGCCTTCAAATACTTTCTGGGCAAGCTACCCAGCTATCTGAACAAGCTCCTCACCCCTACCACATGCAGAACGTATCATCTGAGATCAGACTCCAAAAGACTGTTCATGGTCCCAAGGCTCAACAAAGTATCCGGCCGTTCCTCCTTCTCTTACCGCGCACCCCAAAACTGGAACAACCTACTAGAGACTCTAACATCCACCACCAGTTTAAGTTCTTTCAAATCTAAGGCTTTCTCACATTTTAATCTGGTCTGTAACTGTTTCATACGCCCATAATATATATTTTCTTTAACTGTGCATGCAATGTCTTATATATAATGTATACCCTGTTCATTTATGTAACTGTATTTGTAACCATGTATTATTTGTCTTAACTCTGTGCCCAGGACATACTTGAAAATGAGAGGTAACTCTCAATGTATTACTTCCTGGTAAAATATTTTATAAATAAATAAATAAATAATAGGGCTTTTGGCCGCTATAATTTAAAAAAAAATTACAGTAAAAAAAAAAATCAACATTAATAATACAAATTTAAAAAATGATTACAAGATACATTTTAAACATAACCCCATTTATTGTCACTAGGGCTACCCAGGCCCTTTCAATGGGAGCCTAGAAAGCCCCATTGGTAATTAATAGGAAGCTGTAATAACATTTTGTAACTACTGTACATCCCGGATGAAGGCCGTCTTTATCTTCAGGGCTTTCGCCCTCTGGAACCAATCCCCAAAATGGACAGATGCACAACCATTATAAAAAACCATAGCATTAGGCCTCGTCCAGGGTGAGAGCGTGCTCGAGAGCTGCCCGAACAAAACAATGAAACTCAATTGTAGCATCCATACTGCACTCGTGAGTGCACGGGCACATGAGCGTGGGGAAGCGAGATGGTTGCAGAGACAACATTTTTTGTATTTGTGTAGCTTGCCCTGGTCACGTGCATAGTTCAGCCAATGAGGGCGAATTGCTCATGTGATGTCATGGGCGCGCCCCCGGCACGGCCCCCTACACGCATAGCTAGCAGGCTAAGAATCGTCTGAGCAACATGAGTGCCTGGCGTCACGTGCTTTGTTTCACCCTGGACGAGGCCTAAGTCCAAGGCCCGATGCCTCAAAAAAGATAAAAATCCACCCTAGCCCAATGGCTTATTTGTTATCCAGGCTCTATGGCCTATTTGTCATTTATGTGTATCCAGTCAAACTCATCACCTGGGCAAATCTGACAAATTCAAACACAGCCTACTGTGACAATCAACATTTCTACCAAACCAGAACATAGTTTACATGAACCACCAAGTATCAACTTTTTCTTTCCTTTCATGACTATTATTTATTATTATTTTTCCTTTTGTATTTCCTCTTTTTTATATAGTTACACTTCTTTTTCTCATACATTTCTTTTCATCTTCAGCATATAAAGAGGAGGGGAAATGTCAGCCTACAGACCCTTAAATACCTCTTCAACCCACCCTTTCATACCTTCCTTGCTAACCTTCAGTCCAACAAAGCCCAACCCCAACCTTACATCCAGGGCCACTTGGGTCACCTGTCATGGCATTTTCCCATAAGTTTATAGAAAAAGAAGAATAGAAGCACTATCCACTAAACTAATAAATCTTTAAAAACTTGTGAGTCTATGTATTGTGAGTCCAAAGAGGGATTTCCACGTCCCTCCAAACAGTATACAGGACGAAGAAGGATGTCCTGCGGTGCATAGGCTCAAGCGATTATTGGGGTAGCTTTCACCTGATCTTATAACCTCTAATCCTCGTGTGTTTCCAAATGACAGCAGATTAATTATTGCTGTTTTGTCTTGTCATCCAAATGGAACTCAGAGGTATTTTCTTACTTGGATCTGGATATTAGCTTGACAAAAATAGAAGAGAGGAAATCTTGGTGCAATACATTTAATAGTGGAACTGTTTAAAACTGTAATGCACTCACAGAACAGCATTGGTGTGTCAGTGTTGTGGACAGCTTCCCAGCTTTCATTGACAGTCCTTGTCCCTCCTTATTCCAGTCTGCCAGCAACTCTGCTTTTAACGGCAAAGATCTGCAGCCCCTCTTATATCCCAGCTGTGCACTGCTTGGGAGAGGTAAGAAGCCAGCGGTGTCTGCAGGAGCGTTCCCGTGTCCTACACGCAATCACTCGCACGAGTTGCCGGTTCACGACTGGCCAAGGGGATACAACGCGTCACCCAAACTATGATGGTTTGTAAGGCTCAATCCAACGCGTTTCGCAATGATGCTTCGTCAGGGAATTGGACAAGTAAGATTACACCCAGCATCAATTAATGCATTTTGAAATCAATAATTTTTTGTTAACAATGCAATATTACAAAAACTACAAGAATATAATGTATGTCTTATGCATACAGTTTTATTTTCATTCAGCAGTCCAAGCAGGACTTCAGATCATCCGATAGAATTGGTACCCAGATTTGCACAATCCGGAGCTTCCTTAATCTTTCTCAGGGCTTTATTCCATATAGTGTAATGCAGCTGTTTGGGCAGTTTCCTGGGGAAAATCTCCACCATTAAAGTCAATGGGGAACTGCAACATCAAATTACATAGAATTACCCCGTAAGACTTACAAAGGCAATTTAGAGCAGAGTGTGCAACGGGGCTTCAACGCAAAGCTGAAAATGCCTGCCAAGAAAAAAAATGAGAGCACAATATATGTTAAATAACACAGAAATTTGTAACATATTAGACTTGCGCATTTTCTGTGAAAAATTGCCATTTTCGTCCCCATGCTGACACTCCTGTAAACTGTTTTACAAAGTATGGGAAACAAAAAGAATTCCTAAAAAATATTTGAAATCTTGTTTTCTCAGATTACATTTTTGTTTGGAGAAGTATGCTTTGCAGCTGCGCCATACAACAATGACCTTTTCATTTGTTTATGTTTACAATTTCAAAATGCTTTAAAAAAGGGGGAAATAACCAATGCGTTTTTGTCTTTTCTTAAAAGAATAGGGAAAGTACTTGGTTTCGGTGTGTAGCCTTTCTTTAGGAATAAAGATGTGGGAACCAGTTCACTTTGAAAAAGAACTGTCACTTGACTTTTTAAAGAAATGTGTGAATCAGCAAAATGTTCAAGCGAAAGCTATTTGTCAATTTAATGGGCCAAAAAAATGAAACCTATCCATTTTGATGCCAATATTGTCAACTTGCATCTTTAATAAATTTGCTTTATATTGTATTTACTTTTACAGAGTTCTCATCTACGGTAACTGCAGATCCAGCATCCATCATAGAGTAACAATTAAACATATATTTTTCAGTTTAATGCATACAGTTACCACAAGGTTATCTTAGTGTTGCAAAAAACCTCAATATTATAGACGTTTCTTAGGTTTCAGTAGCAATAATATTGGCAAGAATGTCACAGTATATTGCAATTGATTCTGCTGTAATGGCCTATGTCTGTCACCACTGATCTGTATATAACATTAAAATACACACACATAAATTAAATACCTCTACTCAGCAGCCACACAACTTCACAAACAGCACCAGGTTTCCTGAAAACATGCAGTCCCTGCTAGAACCTAAATACTGTACTAACAATGAACCAATGACAGATACTGTACATGTTTAAGGTGCAGAGTCTGCTGAATTGGGATGCTATAAATATCAAACACCAATATGCATTTAAATACTTTTTCCAAGTTCTTTTGTAAACACAGTATCCTGGGGCTTGGGAAGGGTTTGACTCCCTTTAGCACCTCCTCTTTGTATTGTATTGTATTGTATTGTATGTCTTTATTTATATAGCGCCATTAATGTACATAGCGCTTCACAGCAGTAATACATGTGGTAATCCAATAAATAACAGATAATATAAATAACAGATCATGTGAATAAGTGCTTTAGACATTATGCAAGAGGAGTCCCTGCTCTGAGGAGCTTACAGTCTAATTGGTAGGTAGGGAGAACGTACAGAGACAGTAGGAGGGAGTTCTGGTAAGTGCATCTGCAGGGGGCCAAGCTTTATGTGCCATGTGTTCAGAATAGCCACAGTGCTATTGTTTGATGTATACACTATTTGTTTGATGTATACGTTTGTTACACTGTTACATTCTTCCTCGTGTGAAGAATACTTATACTACACCTTTTAAAATAACCTGCCCCACACACTGTGTCTTTTACTCTTCCAAGACACCCTAGACCAGGAGTGGTCATCTCCAGTCCTCAAAGGCCACCAACAGGTGAGGTTTTGAAGGATATCCCTGCTTAAGCACAGGTGGCTCAATCAGTGGCTCAGGCAATGATTGAGCCACCTCTGCTGAAGCAGGGATATCTTGGTGGCTTTTGAGGACAGGCAATGACCGCCCCTTCACTAGACACTCGCTTATCTGACTTAATTTCTTCTCCTGTTTCTTACATGAGATCTGTCCCCTGAAAGCAAGAAAAATGAAACACAGCCTATGGCTGATCTCACAGTGAGTAACAATGGAACCGTAGTCATCCCAGCCTCCCCTTCTCTATACTGTGTGGGAGTCTGGCCTACAACATTTTGGCAATCATGAGCAAACGTGCACCAAATTTATCAAAGCAAAAAATACAATTTGTTCCTAGGAGAATTTTTTCTTTAATAAATCTGTTGCATTTTACTTGCACTAGCTTTGACACGGTTTTGCAGCCGAGAGACTTGGATACATATCCAAATGTGTTTTTGCCCTCCCCGAATAAGCTCCTCCTTATCTACATATATCAGTGGGAATTAAATTCTGGAATATGAGTGATATTAGTTTATGTGTACATCACTGTATTTCACCCCTAGGCTATTGTACTGTACAGTGGGCTTTTTTGGCACCCACAGTACATAAAAAGAAGTAACATAGTGTAGGTGAGGTCTAAAAAAGACATATAAAAAAATGGTTTCATTAAAACTAGGTGGTTGTAAGGTGAAAAAAAGCAGTTTGCACCAGCGATTCACAAAACTGACATTGGAATAGAGGAACCAATATTGTATTATATCTTCCTGTATTCCAGTGAGCTGCATAAATAGAAGTACACATGCAGGCCAGGAATAATGTCTTACACTTATCAGTTTGTAGATTTACTATGACAAAGTAAATGCATTGCAATTTTAAGGCAATCTATAACAGTGTATTTCATATAATTGACTTGGAAGGAATGTCAAGAGAAGATATTAAGGATTAAGAGTTTTTTTTCCCCCTTACTATATAACTACATCTAAAGACAGCATCTCATGTTTGTAATTATGAGCCTTCCAACACAGGTGGAGGAAAGCGTCGTTTTCTTGAAATGGTAAAATGTATTATTATGACATACCTATAGTAGCCATTTTTAATAATTATGGGCACTTATACTGAAATCACAGTGACTGCATATAGCAGCTTTCATTTCCTTCTCTGGCACACTAAAGGGAGATTGCTTTAACATTCGAATAATATGACAATCATATTGTAGGCAATTTTAAGCACTAAATAACTTGCATGGATTTTCATGACTCCAAGTTCTGAGATCATTGTCACATCACCATTTTTTCTCATCCCTTTATGAACATTCAATCAACATGATAGCACCTGTGGTTTACTAACTTAGGGAATAGGTAATAATATGATTACTGCTTCATCTCAGATTACTTTATATAAGAAATTGCAGGCAGTGGACAAGCTGTAAATATTTTCACATCCCACTATAGTAAGAATATTTGTATGTAAATTAAGCAGCACATATTACCCAGGTAACTCACTCTTTGCATGACTGCAATGCTGCAAGTCTAATAGGGAAATACAATTATAAATGTTGAGCTTACTAGAAATTGAATATAGATACCAGCTGAAGAAAGTAGCATATCATCATATGATCTTCAATATAACGTAATGGCCCTTGTTTAATATGCTGAATGGAGATTAAATATTCCCAAACAAGGGTAAAACAGCTCCATATGATATTGTACTAAGGACAAAATACTTTATTTATAATAAAAAGTCCTCTAAAAAGGTACAATTATTTATTATGCTGTGCAAAAAAAGAATGTTATATTCTTATAAATCAGCCGCAGACTTGACATGGAATCCTTACCTCTCATAAGCCCATCCTAAGTAATAGCCTAAAGCTAAGCAAACACACAGTACGTTGAGTTGCCAAATTATATGTACATGTAGCCCTCTTTCCCCTTACTAAAGAGTCTACCGGTAATGCCGTTACCTGTTTGCTCACAGAAGGCCAGAGCCTCCGACACTGGGAGCCGGGGTGATCAGATGTCCACCTCGGTGCAGCGCCTCCACCTGAAAGGGATCCTGATGCAGCAGGATAAGCCCCTCCCAAGATCAATACAGTAATACACAGACACGTCTGTAGATATAATAACCACCTTAAACAGTACCCTGTACCACAGTACCCTGAACCATAAACAGTACCCTGTACCACACAGTATAACAACCCCAACTCTGTAGCACCAATGAGTGTCCCCAAAGTACATTAGTTGCTAGGCACCAATACCCTGATGTCCTTTCCCCAAAGTCGGGCCCACCTAAGAGTGTAGGGAGTAGCGCTACCCAGTGAATTGTTGGTGAACTTGGTGAGGTACCTGACGAGTACTCAAGTACTCAGTGTGGCTTACTTAGCGATGGGAATCCACTGATCCAGCAATGTCATCGTCCATGATGGTGTCCGCCTCTGCGTTGGGTGGCCTCCGGTAGTAGGGTCCCACCTTTAAGAATCTCTGTATGTAGGTGGTCTGATCTCAGACCACAGGGCCACAATCACCATGCGGCGTATTCCTCTGTGTCGCTGACACCACTACTCAGTAAATGGTGATGTGTCCCTATCTAAGGGGGCATCCCTGAAGCAACCACAAGCTACTGTGAGTCACAGCCTAGCTGGGGCCTAAGGGCCAATATACTAGGCCTAGTTTCAGACCCACTGGCTCTGAGACACTACCTGCTTGATCTAGCTTCCTCTTCCAACTGGCGTGGTCCCGCTGAGCACGCCAAATGTAACAGTCTCTCCTGCTCCTGCCCCATAGCCTTCTGGAGACTGTAATTCCCATGGAGCATCTTCCCTAATGGCCACCGGCTATATCTATAGTCCTGCGTATGTGCAGGGTGTACTAAGATGACCTAACAGAGCACTGCATGTGCGCAACGCCCTTCGCGCATGCACGCCTATCCTTAATGGCGTTGCCCTGTACCAGAAGCCCCTGGTGATCCACTCGCCATCCTGAAGGCCGCACTGCCTGCAACCTTCCCCGTCACTACCGGCTCTTGCCAGGTGCACGCGCACTCCTCCGCGGCAGCCGCGCGCTGCCAGAGGTAAGGGGGCAGGGAAGCCCAGAAGGGGAACCTGGCCACATACATAAAAAATACAATATACTGTATATAATTTTCTAACTCAACCCAGCCACATAAAGAATCTACATAGTATTGTATTGTATGTCTTTATTTATATAGCGCCATTAATGTACATAGCGCATCACAGCAGTAATACATGTGGTAATCCAATAAATAACAGATAATATAAATAACAGATCATGGGAATAAGTGCTTTAGACATTAAGGAAGAGGAGTCTCTGCTCCGAGGAGCTTACAGTCTAATTGGTAGGTAGGGAGAACGTACAGAGACAGTTGGAGGGAGTTCTGGTAAGTGCGTCTGCAGGGGGCCAAGCTTTATGTGCCATGTGTTCAGAATAGCCACAGTGCTATTCATATGCTTCTTTAAGCAAGTGTGTCTTAAGGTGGGTCTTAAAGGTGGATAGAGAGGGTGCTAGTCGGGTACTGAGGGGAAGGGCATTCCAGAGGTGAGGGGCAGTCAATGAAAAAGGTTTAAGGCGGGAGAGGGCTTTAGATACAAAGGGGGTAGAAAGAAGACATCCTTGAGAAGAACGCAAGAGTCTGGATGGTGCATAACGAGAAATTAGGGCTGAGATGTAAGGAAGGGCAGAAGAGTGTAAAGCTTTAAAAGTGAGGAGAAGAATGGAGTATACTAGAATACTAGAATCTTCATAGCAAACCGTGCTGTCCAACATCTGTCACATCAAACAAAATGTTACCCATTTTTTAATATTCACTTTCATTACATATCGATAAATAAGTATGTTTTGTACTGATTACAGCTAAGCACTAGCATCTGAGGTTTCAGCTACATTCAAATGAATGCAAGTAAACTTTTCTCCAGGACAGGGAAGCGGCTTCAATGCACATTGAACAAGAACCTTAAACATTTTCCATTCCTGTCATGTACAGCATTGAATAACAGGGCCCCTGAGATGGCTGAAAATAGCCACCAGGGATTTCCATAGAAACAAGAGAAGTCCAACATAAAGAATCATTTCTTCATCCTTAGGATTTTTTTTTTTTAAAGAAAAACAAAGTTACACATGGGGATACATGGGAGATTCCAATCAGGGAATGTCTGCTACAAACAGCTAAAATGTCTGCGTTATATTAGTAATTATCTCCCTTACTGAACCACTTACTTGGCCTGCTGTGTTTTTTTACCTGGTATTGATTTCATAGTACAGTACAGTATTACAACTGGTCTGTATATATCAGCATTGAAAAGATCTGTGTACCAGATGTCATACCACATGCCATATAAAGATGCTGCATGTAACATTGTTTCCTATTAGTGACAAATGTTGTGCTGTGATGCACTAACGTGATGCTTATATTGCATCTCATATCTTGAAACAGTATAATCAGCAGTGGCCTGACAATTCTTATTGAGACATAGCCATGCTCCCAATTATATACGAACCACGTAACTTAATCTAACAGTGGCCCAACTCAGGATTCACTTTCCTTCCCCGCAACTAACGCATCGGTCTCTATTTAAATATAGTATGGCAGGATCCATTTATTTTTTGCAATTTTAAAATATTTCCAGTATAAAAGTGATGCGAATATTGAATGTTTAAAGACCCGTAATGTTCTTTCAATCAAATATACTGGGTTTTTATTCTACTATTGTGACTCAGTTACTTCCTTCTCTGCAGTTCTATAACCTAGTCACAACAACAGAACCCGTCCTTAATATATTCTTAATTGGCTCTACGATTGTTCTGTCAACCAGCTCTAATAGGTTCCACATGCCAGCTACAGTACACTAAAAGTCTGAGGCATGCAGCACTGCACTCTTGAAACCATTAGATTTGGAGTTCATGCTGTTCTGCTCTGCACTGACCCTGTTAATTGCAATGAAGCATGGAGACATGCAAGCACACCAACATAAACAGTGATTTTATGGCCTATATTCAATACAATGAGAAATAGAATGACACAGTTAACAACACATTAACAGCCTATTGTTATTGTGTTCTTTGCTACTTTTCTCTCGATTCAATAGGGCTTTGTGTAAAGCTATACCTCACCACTCCATCTTGTATCCCAGCATTGTTTGTTTCATTGACTGCTAACAGAATGTTGCTTACCAAATTAAGAGGCTTATTCTATATCAGTCAAACAGACCGTTTTTGTCGAAAATTTCCCATTCACTTCAATGGGGAAGTTTGGGCCAAAATGGCTCAATTGGCCACTTCGCTGATATACAGTACAGTAGATTAATATTAAGCCACTAAGGAGTTTATCACAGCCTTGATGCGCAGGACTATTTTACCAAACTAGGCAGAATGATTTTTAAACTTCATTACTGTATACTGTCAATGTTGAGCGATATTCTTTACCAAACTCATAATCATTAATCATATTAATTTAATACTGAACATGTACTCAGCGTTGTACAAGTGAAAAACACATTGGTTATAAAAGGGAATACAAGAACAATACTAAAGATTAGTACCACAGACACTATAAGAGGGAATCCCTGCCTTACAAACAATCATATTACTTAGATTAACCACAATTTAATATTAGGTGAGTATATTCTGTAATGGAGAAAAGGGAGCAATGGGTATTTATCACTGTAGATGTTAAGAACCATCAAATATTACTTTTATTTTTTGTGTAATTCTTGCCCCTTTTATTTAAATCAAAGATCCAGTTTCAACCATGAACAAATATGCAGTGTGAATTTCTACATATTCACTTATGCATGCCCTCCTAGTACCTTGAACATTTCCAGTGCTATAATGAAAAAAATATCAGTTGTACTTTTGGTCTTTGATTTGTTTTTCAAAATATGTACAGTACATTCATTAGGGCTGCTGCTGCTCCTCTAGTGTAACAACAGGGAAACCTTTAGAAACAAATTTCCCTTTTTATGTCTCTTTTATTTGTCTATGGCTTTAACCACAGGGAAGTCTATAAAACAGAAGCACTTGGTACCTTGCTTTATTAAATTTAGCAGACAAACAAGATGCATGCGTTTCCTATTAAAAAAAAACCCAACAATATTTCAATAATATACAATGCAGTAGAATTTGAAAGGGCTTGTTCTAGTAGCTTCGATAAAATCACTGCCAAATCGAATGGTTTGGCATGACCCTACCTCACAGTGTGACATTTGTCTTATCACGGTATTCAGAAAGAGTTATCGCAAGTCAGAAATCGTGAGGTAGGAAAATGCCAATACCGCTCGGTATAGCAGTGTCCTAATCTCTGTCTTTTTCTAAATTCTGCCCATGCAATCTGCCTGCGGTCTGTAAGAACTTCACAGCTCTTACAGGCGATCGCACTGGTAATATTTGATTTTAATAAGAGAATATTGAAGCAAGGGGTCTCCAGAGCAGAACCGCTTTAATTTCAGCCTCGGGGACCCCCTGCTTCCTGAGTTACAGGCCCTGGTATGGGGTGCCGGTATCTCCTTGCATTGTTTAAATCTCCTGCGTCACGTGACTGGGACATTTAAACTTTGCAGGATACCGGCATACATACCGGGGCCTGTAATTTTGGAATCAGGGGATCACTGAGGCTGTATTTAATGCGGTTCAGCTCCAGAGACCCTCTGCTTCAATACTCTCTTATTAAAATCAAATAAAAACAGCTTCATTACCTTAGCGGCTAACCGCTAAGGTAATGAAGGGGTTAATCCAGAGTACCTGGTTTCTTGGGGGTGACGGGGTGGATGAAGGGGGTAGTTGCCCCAGGGTGGGTGCTTAGACCTACTTGGAAGTTTGGGGGAGGAGTAACCCCTTCACTACCATTGCGGTGGTAACCATTATGTTAATGAAGGGCTTAACCCCTCCTGCTACCCACCAGAGAGGCCTAACCACCCACCCACCATCTGGCTTGAGGCCAGAAGAGCCTCTCCTTTGCTCCCTTACCCCCTGGTGGAATAAGGGGTAATCTTCACCTACTCCCCTAAGGGAGCAGGCATGTGGAGACCCTCTATCCAGAGGATTCCTGGAACACAACCTCCTCACTCTCAGGTGAGACATAATAAATCTAGGTTACCGCCCCTTTTTGGGTACCAGGGGAGGGTCCCAGGTCTAAGCCCCAGTAGTGGGTGGTACCTAGGCCTTGGGCCCACCTCCCCTGTCACTCTAGGGAGTTGTTACTGCAGCAAAGGTGAAGATTAACCCCAACACTGCCTGAGCTGGTACCAGGACTTATATGTGAAGGAGAGGAAGTTAGTAGCCCAGGGGGTACCTGGCTACATGTAGATATACAGGTATACAGGGGGTGTACCATGTGTCAACCAAATGTGACATCACAGGCCTGTCCCATCTCATTTGAGCCCAAGAAGCCGTTGGATCAACATTTTCAGGCCCCTTTGGATTACAAAGAACAGAAGAAAGAAGAAAAGAAAGGAGCACCTTACCGGAGACGTCTCTTCAATCAACAAAGGATCATGGACATCAGGCTGAGGAGGAGCATTGGGTCAAGGGTCAATAGTTGGTACCGCAGTAGGATGACACGGGTGAATCTGGCAAAGGTAAGAAACACATTGATTGTATTTTATTTAATTGTGTATTTTTTTTAGGATGCCCATTGATTGCCAATGTGTTTATCTATGCCCCTTTCTGGGTATAGATTGTCACTGCTAATAAATACATTCTTGGGCAAATGCTTTTTTTAATTTAATTGTAATATATTGTATTTTTTGTTATCTTTATTTTTAGTTTGCCCATTTATTGCCATTGTGGAAACCAAGCCAATATTGTGAATATGGGTTACCACAGTAACAATCAATGGGTTTATTGGCAAATGTACTGTTATGCCAATATTATTGTATTGTGTATTTCTTTTGTTTGGCAAACAAATGGGCAAACGTGCTATTAGCCATTTTTGGCTACTAGTGCCTTTGCTAATTTGTATGTGTGGTGAGGGGGCGGGGGAGGGGGTATTTTCCCCGGGGAGGGTGGTTAGGCATGGTGGGAGGGTATCCGAGGGGTGGGGGTTAATCCCTTAATTACTATAGCAGTTACTAACCGCTAAAGTAATTAAGGGGTAATTAAGGTAATTAAGGGACCAGTAGTTCGTTTTTTTATTTTAATGTTGCTGCCCATGGAAGACGCAAAGGACGCGCTGCACAGCAGTAATACACGTGACAATCATATAAATAACAGCAATACAAATAACAGAACATGGGAATAAGTGCTTCAGACATAAAATTTAACATTAAGGAAGAGGAGTCCCTGCTCCGAAGAGCTTACAATCTAATTGGTAGATAGGAAGAACGTACAGAGAAAGTAGGAGGGCGTTCTGGTAAGTGCACCTGCAGGGGGCCAAGCTTCATGAATCAGTTCTATAGTATTAGCCGTAGAGCTACTCATATGCTTCGTTGAGCAGGTGTGTTTTAAGGTGGGTCTTAATGGTAGATAGAGAGGGTGCTAGTCGGGTATTGAGGGGAAGGTCATTTCGGAAGTGTGGGGCAGTCAGTGAGAAAGGTTTAAAGAGGGAGAGGGCTTTAGATACAAAGGGGGTAGAGAGAAGACATCCTTGAGAAGAACGCAATAGTTGATATGTGCCTAGCGAGAAATTAGGGCTGTGATGTAAGGAGGGCAGAAGAGTGTAAAGCTTTAAAAGTGAGGAGGAGAATTGAGTGTAGATGCAGGATTTGATAGGTAGCCAGGAGAATGATTTCAGCAGGGGAGGCGCTGAGACAGATTTAGGAAATAGTAGAGTGATTCTGGCAGCAATGTTTAGGATAGATTGTAGTGGAGACAGGTGAGAGGCAGGAAGGCCAGACAGCAGGAGGTTACAGTAATCGAGACGGGAGAGAATGAGGGCCTGAGTAAGAGTTTTGGCAGTCGGGTAACAGAGGAAAGGGTGTATCTTTGTAATATTGCGGAGGATAAAGCGACAGGTTTTAGATACGTTTTGCATGTGAGAGGAAAATGTGAGGAAGTTGTCGAGTGTGACCCCTAGGCAACGTGCTTGCACTACTGGGTATATGACAGAACTTCCAACAGTAATGTGGAAGGAAGTAGTGGGGCCAGGTTTGGGATGAAATATGAGGAGCTCTGTTTTTGATATGTTGAGTTTAAGTTGGCGGAGGGCCATCCAGGATGATATCGCAGAGAGACATTCAGTAACGTTGGTCCCCACACTGAGGAGACCCATTAAGGTCGAAATAGCTGTCTGTGGGTGGGTTTACTGGCTATGCATCTTAACCCAGGCTGTGCTCAAAGCTGTGAAATGCAGCAAGCTTAAGCTTATAGGGGACCGTTTTAAATGGTTTTGAAGCAAAAGATGGCACTGTGTGCTCATTTGCATGTCATTTCCCAGAATCCCTTGCAGGTGTGAGGTCAGGGGTTCAGAAGTAAATTTGTGTTTCGTCAGCATAAAGGTGATATTTTAACCAAAGTGATGTGATTATGGGCCTCATGCAGTAAGCGCCGAAAAGTCTTTTTTCGCCATTTTTCCGCCAAAAATGCCTTCCCGATTCAGTAAGCGCCAAAAAGTGGGCAAAATCGGCAATTTTTGTTCCCGATAAAAACGTATCGGCATGAGGGTGCCGATAAGCCACTTTTCGGCACTTTTTGAAATCAGCTGAATTCTAGTAGCCCCGATCAGCTTTTCGCTGCTGATCAGCACTCTAGACTTGAGATTTGTACGCCAATTAGTCCCGCCAACAAAAGTTGGCAAGTTGGTGGTGGAGAAGCATCGGCAAGGTCGACACTTAGAAAAAATCAGGCCTTTATCCTGGCTGGGATTGATGCCGGGGTCTCCGGGGCTGATACCCATTAATACCAGCACCGGAGCCCCCCGGCATGCATCCGAGGCAGGTAAAATGCATTTAAAGCTCACTTCATTACCTTAGCAGCAAACCGCTAAGGCAATGAAGGAGTTAACCAGCCATGCCATGCTTATTGTGGGTAAAAGGGGACGATAGACAGCACTCTGATAGTGTTAAATTTATGCAATTGCAGGGTGCACGGAACAAAAAGGGGACCCTTATTCCCCTGTATAGTACTAACAAATCTACGTAAGTACCAGCACTCACTGTCTAATAGCTAAATGATGAAAACAGTTGTAATGCAGAATAAACATTTAATAATAAAACGAACCAGAAATAAATCAAATGTGTTTGCAGAAACCAGTATCACAAATGGGCATGTCACAAAGTGAGGGGTGGGAGGAGGTTGGAAGGAAAAGGGGAAAAAACATGAAACACAAGGAATATACACAAAAACGGAGAACGGCATTTTATTATTAAATGTTTATTCTGCATTACAACTGTTTTCATCATTTAGCTATTAGACAGTGAGTGCTGGTACTTACGTAGATTTGTTATGTTTATTGTGGGTAGCGGGGGTGGGTGAAGGGGGTATTTGGCCCTTGGTGGTTGTTTAGGGCTTGTGGGGGGGTTGCGGGTGCACTTAACCCCTTCACGGCCGTAGCGGTTATTACCGCTACGGTCATGAAGGGGTTAAGCCCTCCCGCTACCCACCCGCAAGCCCTAAACAAACCACCGTTGGGGCTAATAACCACTTCAGCCACCCCCGCTACCCACAATTAAAAAAATACACACACAACAGCCCCACATTAAATAAATAAATATATATATATATATATTTCACCAACAACCCCTATACCCCCCTAACATACACATATATGCACATCAATGATACTATAGGCCAGCGGGGGCCCTCGGGTGTTACCCGCAGGCCTGCAGTACCAATTCTGTGCCCCCCAAATTAATGTCAAAACACATACATACTTATAAAGAAATAACCTCCCCCCCTAACACATACAGTATAGTAACGGGGACAATCACTATTATCCACAAATGGATAATAGTGCATTTGCCCATTTAAAATACATAAAGAACAATAAATACAATAAATACATATTGCACTCACCCTTGTCCGGCTTCCACGATGAAGGCCATCCTCATCTTCATCACCGTCCATGCCCCCTCCGATGCCGCAAAACATAAACAAGAATAAAAAAAGCCAATGTAATGTCCCCTAACCCCTTAATCACCATAGTGGTTATTAACCGCTACAGTCATTAAGGGGTTAACCCACCCTCACCCACCACTCGGGAGGCCTACATACCCTCCCCCACTACCCCCCCACCCCGTGAGGCATAACCATCCTCACCAATACCCAGCCGGGAGGCCTACCCACATACCCTTGGGGCCAATACCCCCTTCCCCAGTACCAACAATAAAAACAATACACTGCCCCACAATAAACATCATTATATTTATTAAATTCATAACCCACCCCCTGTGCCCCCCCATAAATACAAGATGTATTATTTTACATACAGGGTTAATACCCCAGGCCAACGGGAGTACCCGTTGGGCCTGACGTGTAACCTCACAGACCTACAGTAGCCCAGCACCATGTTTCAAACAGGGTCTGGAGGCCAGCGGGTGGTCCCCGCCAGGCGCCATGGTCCACCAGGTGGTCTCCGCGGGACACCGTGGGCCACAATGGGGTCTCCACGGTAGGCCCGCGGATGTCTGGTGGGGCCCAGGTCAGACCCACAGGTGTCTGAAGGGCCTCGGGTGGTTCCCACGGGGGTCTAGGGACCCACGGGTGGTCCCTACGTGTCCGCGGTGTCCCCACAGATGTGGGGTCACCGGTTCTTCCCCGCAGGTGTCCCCCGTGGACCCGGCAGCCTGGTACCCATGAGAAGCCCGAGGAGACCGCAGGTGGCCTCCATAGGTCCCCCACATACCAAAAGGAACCAACCCTGTATGTAAAATAAATAAACATGTCCTTTACATTAAATACATAAATCCCCCCACAACAGTACAATAATGTGCAAAATAACTATTATCCAGATAGGGATAATAGATTATTTGCCCATTATTAAACACATTAAGTATCCTAATAAAATAAGTAAAGTTTTACTCACCTCATCAATAAGAAGCCCCTCGCCAGCAAAATCCGTGTCCTCCGTTGCCAACAAAATACATAGCCAATACATTGCAATTACATTCTGATATCAATTAACCCCTTAATCACCTTATCGGATAATAACCGCAAAGGTAATTAAGGGGTTAAGCCACCCTGGCCCGATACCCACCCTTCACCCATTCATTTGTACAGTGCCTTCATCATGCAACTATATATATACACATATATATATATATACACACATGATGAACCAATTTACAAAGAAATGTTTAAGGGTTATCAAAAACATGCTCTACTAAAAATACCACTTCTCCATATCAGCCACAGTACAATAAAATCATATTTCCTAAAAAAATCAAATCTCATCTTCCAATCAAAAGCATCAAATGCCAATCAAAACATTGAATTTACATGTATACATGATGCATACAATCTATGCACCATGTACACTCTTCCAATTAATGTTAACAATAAAATATTCCAAACAAAATATCATTACATCCAAACAAGTATACTATTTAAACCAAGCAAGTCACCATAAATCAATTAGCATTCATTAATCAAATCTCAAAACAATTAAAATACCATCCATAACAATTACACAATTAACTATTTCAATCGTTAAACAGAACAAGTTACCATCAGACAAAATATAAGTACCCAAAAAAATACATTATACAAAAGCAAGCCTCACCCTGACCTAAAGTACAGCATACAACACCAAAAGTTAGATCTATCTAATTTCAAAATACATTACACACACATTTATGCATAGCAGCATAGCCAAAATCATTTTAAAGACAGCAATACAAGCATTTCCTACCAAACCATTTCTTACCCTCTATGTATATATCGATCTAGACATACATACATACATACAGTGGCAAGAAATGAACTTAAAAAAAAAAACCTATAACATGTAAAAAAAACAAAAAAACATGTACAAGTTAAAAAAAAAATACATTTCTTTTGTTGACTTACCATTACTTGACCCACTCACCGACTCCCGTTGAACCGCTTACTCTCGAACCAATCCACGCACAGGAACCCATAAAATAATAAACCATACAATAATAAACCATAAAATAATAAACCATAAAATAATAAACCATAAAATAATAATCCATAACAATCCAGGGGTCTTCTATTTGTAATCCATCTTCATCTGTATTCTTCTTTCTTGTATCTTCTTTCGCTCTCTTCCGGGGTCTTCTTCTCTTCTTCAGCCACGCTCTGCCCTTCTTTCTTCTGTAGGAGGTCCTTCCTCCTCGGCTTCTGCCTTCAAAATGAGACGATATAGGCTTTTATAGGCCTATGATGTCACATTGTCGTCATATGGTTCCCACGGCCCTGATTGGGCCGTGAAACCCATGTGATTTTGGGGGAAAAATTAATTTTGATGACGTCATTTAAAGGCAATGACGCCAGCCAATCAGAATGGCTGTGCTTCAATTGCCTTTAAGATGACGTCATGAAAAGAAAGATGGCCGGCCTCACATGGTACGGTAGCCAATCAGAGCGTGGGAAATACATCCCAACTCTGATTGGCTGTAGTACCATGTGACAGGCTTTCAATGACGTCACATCTGTTCTCCCCAAAGCCTCTGTCACATGGTCTACTAGAGACAATCAGAGTAGGTCAGGGTGAGGCTTGCTTTTGTATATTGTATTCTTTTAGGTACTTATATTTTGTCTGGTGGTAACTTGTTCTGTTTAACGATTGAAATAGTTAATTGTGTAATTGTTATAGATGGTATTTTAATTGTTTTGTGATTTGATTAATGAATGCTAATTAATTTAAGGTGACTTGCTTGGTTTAAATAGTATACTTGTTTGGATGTAATGGTATTTTGTTTGGAATATTTTATTGTTAACATTAATCCTTTTCCTTTCCCCCCCCCCCCCCACCCCTCACTTTGTGACATGCCCATTTGTGATACTGGTTTCTGCAAACACATTTGATTTATTTCTGGTTTGTTTTATTATTAAATGTTTATTCTGCATTACAACTGTTTTCATCATTTAGCTATTAGACAGCGAGTGCTGGTACTTACGTAGATTTGTTAGTATTATACAGGGGAAAAAGGGTCCCCTTTGGTTCCGTGCACCCTGCAATTGCATTATTTAACATCGTCAGAGTGCTGTCTATCGTCCCCCTTTTACCCTTACTGTTTGAAACATGGTGCTGGGCTACTGTAGGTCTGTGAGGTGACCCGTCAGGCCCACCGGGTACTCCCGTGGGCCTGGGGTATTAACCCTGTATGTAAAATAATACATCATGTATTTATGGGGGGGCATAGGGGGTGGGTTATGTATTTAATAAATATAATGATGTTTATTGTGGGGCAGTGTATTGTTTTTATTGTGGGTACTGGGGGTGGGGGAAGGGGGTATTAGCCCCAAGGGTATGTGGGTAGGCCTCCGGGCTGGGTATTGCGTGAAGATGGTTAGGCCTCACGGGGTGGGGGAGTAGTGGTGGGGGAGGGTATGTAGGCCTCCCGAGTGGTGGATGAGGGTGGGTTAACCCCTTAATGACTAGCGGTTAATAACCGCTATGGTGATTAAGGGGTTAGGGGACATTACATTGGCAGTTTTTATTCTTGTTTATGTTTTGCAGCATCGGAGGGGGCATGGACGGTGATGAAGATGAGGATGGCCTTCATCGTGGCAGCCAGACAAGGGTGAGTGCAATATGTATTTAATGTGTTTATTGTTCTTTATTTATTTAAAATGGGCACATTCACTATTATCCATATGTGTATAATAGTCATTTTGCACATTACTGTACTGTATATGTTAGGGGGGTGTATTTATTGTAAAGTATTTGTGTTGTTGGATTTTTTCGGGGGGGCACAGAATTGGTACTGCAGGCCTGCGGGGAACACCCGAGGGCCACCGTTGGCCTCTAGTATCATTGCTGTGCATCACAAAAATGTAATATATGTAATGGGGGTATAGGGGTTGTTGGGGGCACAGGGTGTATGTTGTTTATTGCAATATTTATTGGGGGCAATTGTCCCCAATAAACATGCTATTATGCCCCTTAACCCCTTTATTGCCTTAGCGGATAGCCGCTATGGTAATGAAGCAGCATTAATATATTTTAATAATATTGTGTGGGAGCAGGGGGTCTCCTGAGCTGAACCGCATTAATTTGTGGCTCAGGGACCCCCTGCTTCCCGAGTTACAGGCCCCGGTATGGGACATCGGAGGCCAATGTCGCCACCATCTTTAAAGCGTCCAAGACGCGACGTGGGCTCTATAAAGATGGCGGCAACACTGGCACCCGATGACACATACCGGGGCCTGTAACACGGGAAGCAGGGGGTCCCTTATCCACAAATCAATGCGGTTCAGTTCAGGGGACCCCCTGCTCCCGCACACTATTATTAAAAATTCATTTAAGCTGCTTCATTACCATAGCAGATAGCCGCTCCGGTAAGGAATTATTGTGTATTGATATGGGTGTTTTATTCATAGTGTAGATGTGCAGAGGGTCTGCTTTTGTTTTAGGTACGGGACCCTTGCTTCCCGAGATACAGGCCCCTTTATGGGGTGCCGGTATCCCTCTGCTTTGTTTACATTCCGCGGTCACGTGATCGGGACATTGAAATGCAGAGAGATACCGGCACCTCATAAAGGGGCCTGTATCTCGGGAAGCAGGGGGTCCCCGGACCTGAAACCAATGCGGTTCAGCTCCAGAGACCCCCTGCACATGTACACTATGAGTAAAAATTGTTTTATATATTTTTATTTTGCCGATGTTTGCACAGAGAGAGCGGCGAATCTCTCTCTGCTGCAAACACATCTCGGCAGAAACGGCATATCGCCAGGTTATCGGGAGACATTCTGTTTTGCCACCGGCTAATTGGCATTTTGCTTTCGCAGTGATTTGCCAGGGATTCGGCCCTTATTGCATACTGCGAGGGCAAGTCGCCAACATCATGCCGACAGTAAACACTTGCAGAGAGCACTTTTTTGGCGCTTACTGCATAGAGCCCTATGTCACCTAGAGAAAGAGGAGGAGGAGGTGTTAGCAGAAGAGACACTGAAAGTACTATAGGGGAGGTATTGGCTAGTATTGGTGTTTGTATTATATTGTAATGTTTATTGGGGGTAGAGTTGGTGGGTGAAGGATGTATATGGCCTGTGGTGGGTGGAGTTAATCCGTTCATTAATTTAGCGTTAGTAACACTCCTGGTAGGCCTAAACACCCACCACTGGACAAATACCACCTTCACCTACCCCTCTACCCCCAATAAACGGGGCATTGGTATTTAACCCCTTCATTACCGTAGAGGTTAGCCACTAAGGTAATGAAATTGTCTGTAAATTTATTTTTCTTACAAAGGATGGAAGCAGGGGGTCTCTGGAGCTGATATTAATGCATGTCAGCTCTGTAGACACCCGGCTTCAATCGCCACATGCGATTTGCAGCCGCAATGTGAATCTCGGAGCTACTATAATAGCTTGATATTGAAAAAAATGCGAGTTTGAGCATTTTTGTTTGAGCTCACGCATGTTTTGTCTGTGAGGGAGCGCTACCGATCACGGAGAAGCACTTCGAGCGAGTTTGGCATGTTATTGAATCTTTCTGAATAGCTACACTTTCAAACTCATTCGAGAAGTGCCCAAAATGCTCGCTAAGTCACTTATCGAAGCTACTAGAATACGCCTCTAAGTCTAATGCTATATTACTGCTTTTTGTTAAACACTCTTGTATGTGTATTGTATGCTTAATGTGAATACATTTTCCATGCTTTCTTATAACGCCACAGTCTTCGGCTCGATCCTGGATTGGAGGAGACTTCATCATGGGCGGGGACTTCTTATAAACAACTGCACAGGATGGTAAAAAAAGTTTCAATTATTTTTGAACATGCTGTGCAGTTGCTTATGTGAGGAGGGTGGCAGGCAGAGAACAGCAAGTAGAGGTGAGTTGGGAGGGAGGTGTCTGTATGTCATGTATATGTATTGTATGTCACGTGAATGTCTGTCATACTGTATCTCTGTCACCTAGATTTAGTAAACCGGGTGAAGGGGGACCTCTTCCCCCACTGTGCCTCAATTTGCTGCCTCTCCCTCCTCCCGTTCCATGCCGGAAGTTGATCCCAATCCGTGTGGGACTGGTGTGGCATCAGAGGCATCCTCCTGGCAAGGTAGGGGGTGGTCTGTGTGGTTTGTGCTGCACAGATCCAATGGAGAGCAGCAGCCGTGTAACCTCCCCGGGCTGCTCCTCCTCTCACCTTTCAGCACAGAGTCCCCATCACCCCTTCAGGGGCCTTTCCACTCTGAGGCTGGGCCTGCTGTGGTTTCTGTGTTGGAAGTTGATTTTTGTGTATGCTGCAGGGGGGTGGGGTTATTTTATTTGTGCTTCGGGGGGGGTACTGTATTGTGTGTGCTGCAGGGGATTCCATTTTGTGTGTGCTGCAGGGGGGTGCCATTTTGTGTATACTGCAGGGGGATTCCATTTTGTGTGTGCTGCAGGGGGGGAAGAATGTATATTGTGTGTGCTGCAGAGGGGGTGCTATTTTGTGTGGGCTGAAAGGGGGTATTTTGTGCGCTGGAGGAGGGGGGGATTTTGTGCACTGGAGGAGGGGGGTATTTTATCTGCTGGAGATGGCGGGGTGTTATTTTGTATGTGCTGGAGGGGGTGTTATTTTGTGTGTGCTGGAGGAGTAGGGGGTTATTTAGTGTGTTGAATGGGGGGTGTTATTTTTTGTTGGAGGGTATTATGTGTATTGGGGGAGGGTGGTATTGTAAGTATTAAGGAGAGGGGGTATTATGTGTACTGAGAAGGGAGGGTTTTTGGGTGTATTTTGGAGGGGGAGTTATTGAGTGTGTGGAGAGAGATGTAGGGGTGCAAGGGTGGGTATGTAAGAGAGGTTGAGCGAGTGGAGTGAGAGATAGAGGGGGGTCCCTCCGAATCTTGGGGAGTGGGGGGTGGTCCAAGTGGAAACTGTAGTCCTCGGTCCCGGGAAAGCAGTCTGCGGGCGGCCCTGTGTGTCGCTGTTTCGAAGGAGAGACAAAACATTTTGGGGCAGCAAAAAGATAAGGGCCAAAGGGCAGCAAAATTAAAAATCTGCCACTGCAGTTTTGTTGCATGAAGTACTGTATCTCAAAATATATTTATTTTCTTTAGCGCTTCAAAGTTCAAGTAGTCGAATTGGTCCTGGAGAACTGTACTAAAGAGTCATTGTAGGTTGTGATTCCTTTTAGGGAACCGGGATTTGAGTTTTTCATAGATAACATTATAGTACACAGAGCTTTTGAAACACAGGTAGGTTTCTTCTTCAAATGTTGTGACAATATACTGCAAAAGGACACTAAACAGAAACATACTTTTCAGGTCATCCAAGTTTTTCTGTTCAATAATTTATTTTTACACAAGCACAATTTTCTGTGTAGGTAGGTCAGGAAGAGACAGGCTACTAACCAAGGGGCAATTTAAAGTGTAGGTTTGTAATTAATTCATTAATTTTACAGTCTAAGCAAGTCTAAAATTGTAGGGTACAGATGTATCTAGTAAAAGTTTCATCGCTGATGTTGAATGCTGCAGAAACCCTGACCAAGGCATTCCTCGACAGCAGGGAGAAGTCCTTAAGTAAACATTGGCTGCTCACGGCTTTCACCTTCCCTACAGATGTTTCTTTTCTAGCGGTTCTGGAGAAGTTGAGTCTAACCACATCTGGAGGATCAGTGTGAAAAAAGCCATGCGACAAAGGACCTTTATTCAATATACTTTGAAGACGCTTCCTTGTCCTGGAGAAGATTTTATTCCCGTTCAATAGCATGGAACTGATGTTTCACAGTATATTGAATAAGGAACAAAGGCTTACTGTAGGTCTTCTAACTCCATTAAAACAGATTTAATATCACCGTGGGAAAACAAACCCAAGTCATTTAGATTGTGTTAAAGTTTTCCTGGGTGAGATATTTTAGACAAGTCGCAATGCGGTAATTAATGGAACAGATCATTACGAGTTAATTTTCTGCATCACATTCATACCATACTATATAATTACATAACCCTATGATAGAAATTAAATTAACCCCTTTGATGCCTGTGGCTACCAAGGGATACCCCAGGCATCAAAGGGGTTAATATTAGTCAAACTACACAAGTAGCCAAGGGGGGTAGCTAAAGTTGTAGCTAGGGCAAACAAGGTGTTAACCCCTACCACTACCCAGGGGAGCTTAATCACCCTCCCCAGGAAACTACTCCCAGCACCCATTCCCTGTACCCAATAAACATAAGCAACCCCTTTTGAGTAATGACCAATAGCATTATTAACAAATGTGGCTAGTAGGGCTTTTGGTCCCTATAAATAAAAACATAATAAATTAATTAAAAAGAAGCACACATGAACATTAATAATACCATTTACATTTTTTATACAAAATACATTCTAAACATAAACCCACTGTGGCTACCTAGGACCTCTCAATAGAAGCTTTAATAAAATGTTGTAAATTGCCCCATCCTGGATTAAGGCTGTACTCATCTTCAGGGCTGTAGACCCCCGGAAACAATTCTAAACAAGGGCCGATGCCCAACCATACAATTAATCCAAGACCTGGTGGCCCCAAAAAGATTTTAAAAATCTCATCAAAAAACAATCGCGATCCAATGGTCTATTTGTAATTCAAGCCCAATGGCCTATTTTAAATCCATGCCCATCAATGACCTGCGACGGGGCATCCTCAACTCGCCACTCGCCTGGATCTTCTGTTAATTCAAGAATCTTCTCCTGCAAGTATTTATTTTCTTTTTCTTCTTCAATCTTCAGCAAAGGCCCTGGCCTTTTATAGGGGCTCAGGCCATCAGAGAAGACGTTTCATAGGGACACATGGTACAACAAACAATCATATAAGTCTGAGGCACCAACCGAATGACTGGAATGGTGTTTAACCCAACAGGACTAGAACCCACAACCGCTGGTTTTGGTCCACGGATCAGGCTCAAAAAGGCCAATCCACCATATCGGAGGAGGGGGGGGGGGAGAGAAGGAGAGATGGAGAGAGTTTGGGGAGGTTTCATGTACACTTGCTGGAAGGGAGACATCTCTATCGTGTGTGGGGGAGGGTGAAAGTCTCTTTGACATTTGGGGAAGGGGGCTCTGTCAATAGTGGGGGAAGGTGGTTTCTTTATCTTTGTCTCTCTCTCCCCTCTATCTCTCCTCCCCACCCCTATAAATAGCCGATTGACATTTCTCAGGCTCATTCGCGGACCAAATGAACCGGACGATCCGAGGTAGATCCAAGTCCGGAACAAAAACGTGCCCATCTCCATTTACTTTAAGTTCCCTAACAGTTCAGGTTTCAAGGATATCCTCATTTGAGCACAAGGGTGTCACGCTTGTGTGAGCGCAGAGACAAGACCTGACCCCGGCACTGAGGTGGGAAGGACAATGCCACACACCCACAGTAGCGAAGGCGGGCCCAGTAGGTGGTTTGTAGCGTTGCTGGGTCTGGGTATGAAGAAAAAGGGTTAATCCAATACTTGCCAGGTTCCAAGGGTAGGAGAGGTACACGTAGTCGTTATCCGTAAGCCAGGGGTAAAGAGCCAGAGAGAATCCAAATGCAAAGCCAGGTCGGTACATGAGAGGTTAATCCATAAGCCAGGGGTCACGAGCAGAGAGAATCCAAATCCAAATCCAAAGCCAGGTTGGTACACGAGAGGTAACTGTAGAAAACAAAGCAAGACAGGGCTAGACAAGCCAGGCACACACAAGGCTACACAAAGTCTATGTTCAGCAAGGTATACCAGGAAGAGACAGGAACCAGTAGGGGAGGGAGCGGAGGCGGGGCCTCCCCAGATGCCAGTATAGGCTGCAGGAGACATGGCTCATAGCAAAGCTTGACACATAGCTGGGGCTCGTTGCACGCCGTCATGCACGTGCATCTCGGCGCGTCCCGAGGGGGCGGAGCTATGCTCAGTGACCGTGCATAGACAGAGCGGGTGAGTGCACGCTCTGTAACAGGAACGGTGATGCGCACATCAGCGGGGGGCGAATCTTCGGCAGCTGCCGCTGCAGTACTATAGGTAAGCGAGGAGGGAACGCGCCGCAAGGGACGCGCTCCCCGATTCCTCACAAAGGGGTACAATCAGGGACTCCGTCATTTTGACTGAATCACCTGTGCTCATGTGAGGATATCCTTTAAACCTGACCTTTTTAGGGGTCCTAGAGGACTGGAGATTGTAACTACTGGTATAAAGGAAGCAGACTAATGCAAAGACTCTGACCTTAAAAAGCCTTATCAATCAAACAAATGGTCACTGTGCCCAAGACTGTGCCCTAGCAGTCTCACTGCTGGAGGAAAGAGTCCGGGTAAACTATCAATAATTGTGAAGACAGATACAGCTCTGCCTCCTCGTGTACAACTACATAAATTGATAGATATGTGACACATTTAAACAGAAAAAAAGCAAAGATTAATGAAAATGTTTTATTAACTACTTGTTTCAACTTATTTGAAATGGTTCGTATGTATAGATACCTTAGTAAAATTATGTAATTCTTTCATCCAAAAGGTATACTCTTCTAAAGATTAAACTTAAATAATTATTGGTTTACAGGTTTTAATGTAAGATATTTTCACCCTTTTTAATCCTGTTTATTAGTAATTCACTTATGAAATGACTGTTTTGCTTGCTCAATGTAGCCGAGTCCAAAAGAAATTGCCAGATGTCACACAGGCCAGTAAGCAGGTGGGCTGAAGCTTCTGTACCAATTCAAACTGGCACTGCATCAAACCTGGTGGGTATAACCTTTAATTCACTGCTCCTCTGGCACCAGATCCAGTGCCATCTGCTCATCTTTGCTAAGCTGTGCTTGTTTCTGTTCAGGGATGATGCCAACAATGCAAACTGTCTCCTACATGTGCAGAGAATCATCAGTGTATCTAGTTTTCCGAGACCCATATGGTGGCATCTGCAAACCCACACTGTCAGCAACACTACTACCACCCTTCATGTTTTAAGAATGGAAAGACAACTGTGAGGTTTTAATTTAGGCTGCTAAGCATGAAAAATATTTTCAGTTCCTTATAGGTCTAATTGCGACAAACATGCTATTTCTAGTACACAGAAGGTTTAAAGAGGGGTGGGGGAGAAACTGCCATGAAAAAATCTCACTGCTATAAATTAGATTAAAAAAACACCACTCTGAGATAATGTGTTTGAAAAAAAAATGTTAATATGCCCATATGTATTTTATATATTTTTAATGTGTGCTTGTTTATATTTTATAAGCAGCAACAATTCGGATGTAAATACATTATACTTTAAATAGATTCCAGAAATTTTACTGAAGGAATGCCACATGTATTTTATTGATATATCTGTACTAATTCCTGCAGTGAAATTATTGAGTGCCAGATGCTCAAGGGAAAAGGGTTCCCATGATATTACAAGTACTGACCCTTGTTCCAGACATATTATGTGATGTGGATGCTTCTACACACTAGAGCTGGGCAAGCCCAAACATTTTGCATGTTTCTTTTGACATAGCTGAGCTAATAAGTTTATATCGTACCTCTAGAGCCAAAACACAAAATTAACTGATATAGCTAAACATAAATTTACTAGCCTAATGTTTTTTCTCTGCAACACAACAGACCCTACAGCAATACAAGTGTTAAAAAGATGCACTACACACATAATGAGCCCTTTATAGCATTTAGACATACAGATGCAGTGGCCGTTATTCTTACATTTCACGCATTGTATCCTTTTGTTTACCGGGTCATGGTGCGTGATTTCTCAAAATATTCTCGTGTTAAAACGCGAGATTACTAGTTTTTTGATCACGTGCTGAAAATAGTATTTTAGCGTTGTCTGCAATACCGTCGAGAAACTGAAGGGGGCAATTGCGAGTTGTTGTCTTAAAAATCTAATTGCAATTCAACCTGTCTTTTATTGCTGTACAGTACTTCAAGTGTGTGTAATTGTAATTTGAAGATTAACGTTATGAGTTCATACAGTATACATGGGAAACAAGTCCTTTCTGAGGCTCCTTAGCCAAAAATACAAGGTTGCCTCTTCTGCCAAATGCAAAATATGTTTTCCGCGAATGAGTGTTTCTCAAATTGGAACCTTGTTGAAACGCATATGCGTGTCATCACATTTCTGCGCATGCGTGTATGGCAAATTGGAAACTTGTTGAAACGCATATGCGTGTCATCAAATTTATGCGCATGCGTGTATGGCAAAATGGAAACTTGCTAAAACGCATACTGTATGCGTGTCATCACTTTTCTGCACATGCGTGTCCTGATGTTCCTAATTAAATTACTGTACAGTAAGATACAGTGCATTTCCTCACGGAGTCGCTAGATACTGTATCTGCAAGACAGTAGTACAGTCCTACTGCTGTTAGAATATCTAAATAGTAGCAAACCCTTTAATTTTCTAGCATTATACGGTATTTTGTACATACTGTATTCTGTACAGTATACAGTATCAATTACATTTTTATATATTTTAATGCCTTTAGAACTTTAGGTATAGTACTACTGTAAGTGTCAAGACAGTAAAAACATGAACGTGTAAAAAAGGTGTATGTGCTACAGTGCTAATGCTTAATATAAAGTAGTGTGCTGTAAACCCTACCAGTAATAACCACAGTGCCTAAAAATTAGGAATGCTGCCAGGAACAAATATAGATAAAAGTATATATAAATTATAATATACAAATAAAGGCAGGCACAGCAAGTAGTAACTCCACGGGTAATGTCCACTCTCAGGAGCTGAAGTCCTCACCGGTGAAGGACCGTTCCCTGGCCGTGTGGACCACCACTAGTGCGGAACACACCGCTGCATGTCCACCTCCATGTGTATTCATGTGCGTCGGCCTCACGATCCCACGCAGATCGTGCGTGCATATACGGATGGCTAGCAGCTCAGCACTACACTCCACCCGGCAATGCCTATGATGCGCGCGCATACGTGGATGTATTTTGCCTCGGCACTATGTGCAATACAGTCCCGATCTCTGGAGATATCCTAAGGTGACTGGCAAACAATTGATTACCCACAACCCTACGCATTTCGTGAGAGTACCTCACTTCCTCAGGGGATGGTGAGGACTTCAGCCCCTGAGATTGGACATTACCCGTGGAGTTACTACTTGCTGTGCCTACCTTGATTTGGCTTCTTGTGAGTAGGGTTTCAATTTTGCCCCTCTGGAGCAGCATTCATTGGTTACCTTTATGTGTAAGTCACAATTTGTATTAAATCAGTCTATTTTAGTTGGTTAATTGCAGGTTTTTTTAGTCTCTCTATGTTTGTCCATTAATATGTGTTTTATAAGTCATAGTTTGTATACCAGTAGTTGTTGAGTTTGTTTTAAGTGTTGTTTTATTTTTATGAGTTAGTATTTAGAAATATCCTATACAGTTATATACTATGATCGGTTTTTGATTTTCTTTTCCCATGTGGTGAGACAACTATCAAGAATCATCAGAGGTCATCAGAGAATCATTTCTAGGTCAACAGGACTGGTTCATGCCATATGGTCAGGACTTTCACTGTATTATTGACTTTTTGAGGCGCCGGCATATTTTTTTTGTATTAGTAAAAACATGAACACACAAAAAAGTATATTTAAAGAATGAACATTTTTATTTGGACAGGATAATAAAGGGAAAAATAATAATAGAACAATACAACGTCGCCTCTTCTTTAAAATTTACAATCTTCCTACAATCTTACAGTCTCTTCCTTCTTCGCAATGGCTGGTGCTTCTTGGACATCTGGGTCTGTAAAGAAAGAGACAATATTATCAATCGCACCGTACATTATGGTTAAAAAATGACTACATCTCAAGTTTTCAGCATGATCGACTGTACGCCAAGAGTCACTGATTAATTGAAATTGGCTACTCATACAGGACTTATTCAACCAGTGTGTATTACTGCTGCTACAATACTAAGTGTCAGACTTTCAAGATAGTATTGCCACAACAATGTTACATTCTAGTGGGAAATTTGTTTCTGTGTATCCTCGGCTAAAAGGCTAAAAGGAGCTAAAAGAACCATGACACCAGTACAGACCATAATTATTCAGAACAGTATCTTCTGCTTTTTGGAGGGGGGGGAGACAAAGCATGTATGGCTACGGGTACAGCACTTTACATTAGGACAAGAGGTTTACATTAGGTTTTAGGGGTTTGGGGGGAAGGGACTTAGCATTCATGGATTGGAGCACTGTGTCTTATCCTGCACCAAGGAGGGGTTTTCCTGCACATTCTCTTTGCCCAGCTACAGACATGCAAAATAGAAAATAAGCATTAAACAATTAAATAATTTTAAACAAGCAACTGTCTTTTTTTTTAGATTAAAAACATTTGTGGCGCATCTATATTTTTCAATACATTTATAACTACTGTAGTGGTCGTCAAACAGGTCGGAGGACTTCTAGGGAAGAGCCCTGGTATGCCTCAAAAAGGCATTGATGCTGTCTCTGATGGTTTTCACAAGTTGACTGTTAAAATTAAAATAGCGGTTCACTTCTTCCATAATTGTTCTCCTTAAATTTGCAGGAAAACCCATCTTGTGTTTATTGCCTTCATAATTTACATCTTTGGTCCACTCGCTGTACATCTCAAAACCGACGTGGTGTTTAAAGATGAACTGGGAATATTTCTGAGGTAGACCACCACATCTAATCTTGTATTTTTCACAGGCGCTCGGGTGCAGGTCTCTCAGCATGATAATTGAAAAAGTACCTGGGCGCTATCTCTATCCGTAGTGTGCAGTGGGTCTATAAATGACTAGAAAAAAGTAAGAAGGGTGTAATACAGCCTTTGGGTATTGCGTAATTGTCTTGAGATGTCCTCGTGTGACTCGGAACCCCAACAGGATCTATCCAGGACCCTTAATGGTAATAGAACACAAGGAGAAATGGGGGAGCACAGTATGAGGGAAGGTAGGTTGAAGGTGTATTTTCTTTCACTGATGATCAATGTGGTGCAAAACACCTCTATTGAACCGTCAGTCTACGAGGTAAACTCCTGGGGTGGGAGACGCACATGAAATAAAGCGTGTATGTGGATGAGAGAATAAATAAATAACTCACACGGCCTTGTGTGAGTTCTATCACATCAAGGTTTCTTTAATTGCTGAATCTCCCTTTGGAATGCAGATTCTTCTTTCTGTCTTCGTTCCTCGCTGTCTCTTGAATGTTCTTCGTTGGATGAGTGGCTCCTTCACAGTGATTTATCTCTCATAAAAATGAAAAGGCAGTTAGATGCACATACGTAAATATTAACTGCGATACAAGGAGAGACTGTGAGGCAATGTATAATCGCAAATTGGTGCTGTTATAATAATGTCTCACTCACACGGCCTAATGTGAGTGTTCTCCTATAGCGGTATCTTGTTATCACTTGGGTCAAGGATTGACAAGGTCTTCAGATGGAGGAGTCTGTGGCCATCTTGCAACAGATTGCAGATGAGTACAGAAAATAGATCTAAGGGTCACCTGGTAATTTAGGTGGGGGAAGGGATGCAGAATGATAAATAAATCCAAATACTCACACGGGCCAGTGTGAGCACACACTTGTAGAAGTTTCTTTAGGCTTCTGGTTCCTGTGGTGGAAACCTCCTATTGTCTGTAGTGAGGGGTGTAGATAGACTATGGGACACTGAGGTCTATGGAAGGTGTATACTTTATTGGAGGATAAGCAATAAAACAAAGACAATGGTATACAATGGGGAGTCACTCAGTGGTAAGTGGTAAGGGATCCCTTGTCCACTTACCACTGAGTGACTCCCCTTGCTGTTTGCATTTCCCTTAGAAGCAACAGTTGCTTCTTTGTTTTTAGCATTCATTTATTTTCCATTGTATACCATATATCAGGAGTTTACCTCGTAGACTGATGGTTCAATAGAGGTGTTTTGCACCACATTGATCATCAGTGAAAGAAAATACACCTTCAACCTACCTTCCCTCATACTGTGCTCCCCCATTTCTCTCAGCATGATGTCTGGAACAAGCACAATCCTGGGTGCTAGAGCGGGTATGCTTCTGTCAAAGGGCAGGTGTAGATGGTCTTGGAGGATGCTTTCCTCCTGTCGTGGTTGTCATCGCCTCCATCAGAAGGGTATGTGTGCATTCAGGAAGCATGAAGGTCAAATCGAGGGATTGACAAAGAACTATTGTTTGAAACGCGTAGAAGGTTGCTCTCCTCCGTTTGTTGGATGTTAATATATTAATAAATTATCTATTTTGTTTATCCTGGGACCCACCTCATTGGATTGTGCGCCAGTTCTCCTCTTTCTTCTACAGCTATCTACATTTACTTGGCTGCACGTCTTCAAGGATTTTGGACCAGTGCAATATGTAAGTACTTTTCAACACTTTGAGGGGGACCATCCCTATTGGAGGTGTCTTGGGGTTTTATTGCTTGCCCCTACCTCAGGGATCATTTGGCCCCACAGAGAATGTTTTGTCTTATTAGCCTGAGTCCTTTTCCATTATCACTGTGATCGAACATTGGAGCGCAGTTATCACTACAAATTTCAAATCGAGGGATTGAGAGGGTGCGCGGGGGGAGGAATTATGCGGTTCCTCCATGGGAGAATAAGGCGCCAGCAGGTCACAATCCTGCGTTGGACATACAGGGGCAGGGACTCCAAGCAAAGAATAGAGCCCCGAGATATTCCTCTCAATCTTATCCAGACGAACACACATGCACCTATCCATATTCTCCATGCGCTCCAAAACACAATCCATCTTGGCTTCCATTCTGCCCCTGTATTGCTCTATGGAGTAATCAGTCATTTCGATACCACTAAAAACATCCAGCATGCTGACAACAGAGCCGGATCTTGCCCAAAGAGTGCTTGTGTCATCCATATGGACATCGTCATGGCTGGGGGCTGGCAGAGGTGAGCAGGGTACTTTGGGACGAACATTGGCATGGCTGGTTGATGACAGTGAAAAGTCCGGGACACCGAATTTCGCTTCGGTGGGTGCAGCGGCACTTCTGGGGCCCGGCCAATGAACTTGATCATGGTCAATTTTGTCCATTTTCTTCTTCCCGTACAAAGGGCCAGGCTTCTTTGCCTTGGGAGACTTCGGAACCTTTTCTTTAGGCACCTTTGGCTTTGGCTTGGAAACAGCTTCCGACTTTCACTTTCATGTGGTCGGCACAGCAGAAGAAAGCAGGTTCCTGCGTCCATAGAATCACGGTTGGTTACATTATAAATACGCCATCACTTCTGTTGATTCAATGCACATTGAATACACATCGAATATACATTTTCCTGTGCTTGATTTATTTTCTAAAGCAGCGATGCAGAGGAAAAGGAGTTCAAAGCATATTAGCATGAGAATACTAACGCTGGTTAGTTACTTTGGGCCTCGGTTTAGCAAAAGCACTGTCAGCTATCATGCCCATGGTAAGGCAAAAAGTGTAAAGCGGAGTCCCCCAGTCACAACAAAGTAAGTATTTTTGTTTTCATTCTGTAATAACTGTATTACAGTACTTGTATAAGCTTGTTGCATATCCAAATGCATTTTTTTACATGTTTTCTTTGCAATTAGATTCGAGCCTAAAAATTACTGTAATCATTTTAGACGAAATATTAAAGGGATTTTTGTTCTCCTGGTGATTTTATGACTCTAAAAGCGTCTTGCATATTAAAATTCATATTTTTGTTTAGTTATTTTCTTTTAATTTATTTTAGAATACTGTATACAGAAACATGTATTTGTTTTAACTTATTTTGGGGCCTAACAAATTGTTCTTGTTTCCTTTAAACTGTAGGATAGCAAAGCGTCTGGTGGATGAAATCAGCGAGGTTAATGATGAGCGCTGTGCAGTACAGTCAAGACTATTGTAGAGAAGAGTCACAATATCACAGCATGTGAGACCAGCATCAGGTTCATGTGATGCCAATTGGGATGGAAATATGGACGTGTAAAGTAAGTGTCTTATTGTAATAATGTACAGTATATTGCAATAGTATGCCGAGTGACACTACAGGGTTGATACTGTACTGTAATTACTGTGTAGAAGTTAGGACAGTACAGCTAAAGTGTTGTACAGTACTGTACTTTAGTTAAAAGTGTGGTTTGCCTGTAAAGTCCCTGTAAAATTCTTCCTTATCATTTCAGAGCGTATCTTACAATAAGGGAGGCCAACAAGATAAAAAGAGTGAACCAAGCATGGGCATGGATCGAAAGTAACGAGACTTTTCAGGATGTCATTTTTTCTGATGAGACAACGGTAGCTCTTGAGAGATTTGCCACTTTTGCATTCCGCAAAAAAGGACTTCTATCTCTGAAGCGACGGCCCAAGCACCCACTGAAGATCCATGTGTGGGGTGCGTTCTATAGATGTGGACCAGGAGGCATAATCATGTTTGAGGGTAAAATAATGCACAAAGTCACATGCTGTAGCCTTATGCACTGTAACCTGTAGTGTATTCAGTACCCTAATGTTCATCTTTTTCATAGTTTTTTCTTTTCTTGTTCCAGGAATCATGGATAAAGAATTTTTTCAAGAGAAAATTGTCCCCTGTATTGCTCAATACATTAGGCATGATTTCCAATCTGGTGGTCAACGGATTTCGACGACAATGACTCTAAACATACCGCCTCTTCTGCCTATATTCTTGCCAGCGGGATCAACTGGGTTAAGATGCCACTGGAGTAAGTTTTCCAGTGTACAGTAACTGTTTCTCATTGTTTTAAACAGTTTTAATCTGATCAACTAACTCGCCATTTTTTTCCCCTCCCATTCCAGATCCCCAGATTTGAACCCGATAGAATTGGTCTGGCATGCGATGATGGATCATATTAGAAAGGTTGTTAAGCCGTCCAACAAAGAGGAATTAAGAAAAGGAATACTGAGTTTCAGGAACAACATACTCACTGTACAAAGAAGCAACAATTATATTGACATAGCAGCATTTTGCCTGTACTCTTAGAGCAAATTGGGCAGGCCACCGGCATGTAGTAAGGTACTGTACTGTAAGGTAAGTACAGGTATGTATGGTACTGACAAAACCCTGTTTCAATGTTAGCCTTATATTAAAAGGTAGTGTAATTGAACATTAACCATTTGATATCTGCGTTTACTCTCCACTTTCTACAGTATATATTATATACTGTATGTACATTATTTGTATTAGACAGGTTGTGTATTATCTATTATTTCTAATAATTATTTATAGTTTACAGGTATGATTAGTTATAGTTTATCCATTTTGTGTGCCTGTCAATAGTGTTACACAGTCAAGACCTTCAATTCCCCGATCCTGCAGCCATTTTTTTCCTTTCACAGGCGATGAATCACTACAGGAAGGGGGGGGGGAGTCCAAGTTTATTGTACTGTGTGCAAAATAACAGTCAATAGCTTGTCCTAATCCCCCCTCTCTCAATGACAAAAGAAATCCAGACTCATTTACGCCGACTCAGCAAAACCCCATGGCCAGAGGAGGTGCGGAGATCAAGTATTGTACCGTAGAATGCCTTTTTCCTTGGCTTTGGGAGGGTGGGGAGGTGGAGAAAGGTGCAATGAAGTTAAGCTGCCAATGGTTAAATCTGTGATGAGCGCGCAGCAGGATAACAGTAGAATGAAAATCATTTGAACTGTTTTAAAATGTAATGAAAGTTAAAACTGTGAGGATTTGGGGGTCACGACAGCCGCAGCGTGACCTCCCCTCACCTCATATTGCGCCTGCTGCTGCAGGGCGTCCCCCTCGCCGGTCCCGTCCGGTCCCCGTGGTTGGGGGACTCCCTCCTCGTCCCCGGCGGGTGGCCGCTGTTCCGCAGGCGGCTGTGGCTATGGCGGCTGCTGTTGCTCATGGGCGCGCGCTCCACCTCGTTATGGAGCATGCGCCGGATCTAGTTAATTTATTCACTGCTCCTGCAGTGAGGCCCCGCCCCCAACACACACACAGCCCACAATCATGCCTTAAGACTGCTCACCTGTATTCTTCTCTAGGCAGCCTATCCAGGACAGCTCCATGCACTCCTCCAGGTCTGCCTCCTCTTCCTATTCGCCAGCCACACTATATAATGCCTGTCTTGTCATTCCCACATCGCTCGACATAGTCTCTGCTTACGGACGTCTATTCTGGCTCTCCCTTTGCTCTTCGTTTATTCAGGTTGCGACCCGGCTTGGCAGACGTACCTCTCTGGCTCTGGACCCCGGCTCCCACTTGACCTTGCTGCTTCTCTCATCCCTCGACCACAGCTTGGACCTCGACCTCCCGGATCTCTCTCTCCCTGACCTTGGCTAATGGCAAAGACTTCGTCTCTTCAGTACCGGTACCGGCAAGTATTGCTACACCTATTCACACCTGGCCTGGCAACGCCTTAACACCACACTCCGGACACGCTCTTCTGCTGCAGGTGCGTGCACATATACGTCCACACCTCAGTAAAAGGGACGAGTCTGGTCTGCGGGCACCACCGGCGTAACATTTTGTCGAGCCCACAAGACGCAGACCAGACTGACATGACCTCCATGATGACGGCTATATATCAACATGTCCAGGCCTTAACTGATCAAATGGCTCTCCTCACTCAACAGGTACAGGACCTTTAATTTCAGGCACCACCTGTGACCACACCACTGCTGTCGGCAGAACAAGTATCCGCCGCGTCCTCAGGCCCAAAGATCCTGGCACCTAAACTGAACGCGGGGGATCAGCACGCCTGTCGCGGTTTTCTCAATCAATGCGAGATCCAGTTTGAGATGGCCCCGCAGCAGTATTCCATGGGTCGTAAGAAAGTGGCATAAGTGTACAGCCTACTCACAGGGAATGCGCTGGCATGGGCCTCCCCGATTTGGGAACTACGTCCCGAAATCACCCGCGATTACGTGGCCTTCAGACGAGATTTTCAACAAGTCTTCGATACACCCGCACGTTAAGAAACTGCCTCTGACTCTTTGCTTGAGCTTTCTCTGGGACGTCGTTCCGTGGCCCAGTACACCTTGGAGTTCAGGACCATAGCAGCTGAGACACGTTGGGACCAGGAGGCTTTAATCTCAGTCTTCTGTCGGGGCTTAACGGAATCTGTGAAGGACGAGCTCACCTCACAACTCAGGCCAGGGCTGCTGGAGGAACTCTCCTCCCAAGCCAATCGAGTGGATCAGCGCCTTCAGGTACGCCGCGCTCAGCGCCAGCATCCCAGATTTATGCCTTTCCGTGCTCCTTTTCCCAGATTCTCTTTAACCACAGGACCTGCCGTCTCCCCGCTGCCCGCTCTGGAGGCTCCGGAGCCGATGCAACTTGGAGTCCAGCGTTCCCGGGCACCGATACGACAAGCTCGCCAAGCCGGTGGGTTATGTTATTACTGCGGATCCTCCGAGCATCTGTTCCGTGAATGTCCACTATGCCTGGGAAACAACCAAACCCAGTGAGTACGAAGGGGCTCTCCCTGGGTGCTAAATCTCCTTGTCCCCTTTCCAGGAAAGAACTTCCCAAAAAGTTGACCATCCCCGTCTGTCACGGGAAATTGTGAGAGGCCTATATTATACACCAAAATACCTGGGTTGAACTGAACACGACTAGATATGATAAAATATAATTTATTCCTTGAAAAAGGTGAACACACGAGATATACAAATAACAGACAAAATATGCACTTACTTAGAATTGGAATGATGAAATAATCAGAAATCTTGATTAGCAGTTCATGCAGCAATCTCAGGATGATACAAAAGACAATGGGCATAAACTGAGCCTCGTTTATATACCATTTCAGGCCTATCTATCAACCCTGGGGCGCCTAGCTGGCTAGCAGATTCATTTGAAGTAGAATCTCCCTTCCCTGCAAGTGTGAACTATGACACTTACAGACAACTCAGGCCCTTTGTTCTTCGCCCTTGTGTATACAATTAGAGCGGTTAACCTTTGATCAGAGGGCTTAACCATCTGTCTGCCCCCCTGACCTATTAGCATAGCAGATGGGCTCTGCGTTCTCATAGCAGACCCAAAATACCATTCACAGTTTAATATCTTCACATATTAATATAATCGGTTCTGTTGGGTCCAGTGGGCTGATACCTGCCAGCTTTTCTTGCCGGAACTGTATATTCCTTGTGACCAAATCTCAGCCCGCTATGACCCCCAGAACCGGAGATACACAAATGCAGGTTAAAACACATATAAAATACAGGATTCTTCCCTTTAAAAATGAATCTCTGCTTTTCACTCTTTCCCCATTGAAATCAACGGGTTCCGCCACCATAGCGTTGAATGGCGGTGCTCCGCCGTTGAAGTCAATGGGGTTCCCCGCCATAGACTTTCAATGTGGAGACGCCGCCATTGAAGTCTATAGAAAACCCAAAAATCTTTACATTTGCCCACACTCCGTCTGGTTGTTCGGAGAGGGCTGGGAATGGCCATGCATTCATGCCGGAACCTTGGCTACCTGCCACTCAAATCCCAGCCCTCTGGTCCTTCCAGAACCGGAGATATGGACTTACACTTTTCACCAATTCGGACTTAGCCGTTTTCACGCCACGCGGCTTTTCCCCATTGGAATCAATGTCCGGCGCCGCCATAGACAACGCATGGGCGCACGCCGCCATTGGATTCAATGGGACCTCCGCTCCGCCATTAAAGTCAATGGCGCGACCCTCTTTCTCCGCTCGACCCTTTACGGGGGTCCCTCATTCCTGGACCCGGTGGGGGTCGTGTGTGGGGGTTCCTTGGGGCTAGAGGCAACAAGATTTTTATTCCCAGGTGCCCTAGAACCTAAGATTCCCATGCCAATTGTCATTGAACTTGACCCAAGTGATAAAGCTCTTTTCAAAGACATTGTATCCGCTTCTGCGGTTTTGCGGTTTGGATGGCTGCCAACCTGTTCCTGGAGGCCGACGTCGAGGAATCCCCATTGAAGTCAATGGCCCCATTGATTTACAATGGGAAACCGCCGCTCCTCCTCTCGGATGCCACCTGCTGGTCGTTGCTGGAAACAGGTCCAACACCGCTACTTCTGCCATTGGAATACATGGAGCCCCAATGGCGACCTATGGGACTCTGCAAAATGGTGCCTGAAAAGGCGGGAACATGGAACAAAGAGCTATAACCACTAAGTTAACCTTAACCCTTTACCTCCCACATCAATCCCAGTGTATGTGTTGGTGCAAACACTGGAACAGAAACAATACATTTTTACAGGGGAATATACATTAGGATGCTGAAGCAAAGTAAAAACACATTACTGGACCACAGTCCAGTTAACCCCTTGCTTCCCAGGTGAGAGTAGGGGGTGGCCAAATGGGGTGTAACCCATTTAATCCTGGGCCAAACCCCCTCTCCCATGACACTGTCTCCCTCTCAGGTCCTACCTTCCGCACCTCCACTGTGGCATTTATCGATTCCGGCATGGGAGGAAATTTCGAGAACCAGACTTTCTCTGAACAGAGCCGGATTCCACTCATTAGGAAGAAAACTCCTGTTGCCTTGGTCGGGATTGACAACCTTCCGCTCACCCCGGCATATATCTCCTTTGAGACTTGCCCCCTCACCCTCTCTTCTCATTCCCACGAGGAGACCCTAGCCTTGGATATAATCTATGCCCCTGGAACACCGGTCACCCTTGGCTTACCTTGGTTGCAGAAGCACAATCCGCACATCAATTGGAATTCCCAAGATCCTATTGTCTGGAGGTCAAAGTCAGAGGAGTCTTCCCCACCAGCTCTACTTCCGCCTCAACTGCTGGCTAATACATCCAACCCTAAGTGAGGTTTACCCGCCCCGTACACTGATTTTCTGGATGTCTTCAGCAAAACTCAATCCGAGCTACTACCCCCTCACAGATCATACGATTGTCCAATAGACTTGGTACCTGGATACACATTACCCAAGTCCAAATCCTATCCCCTCTCTCTGCCTGAGACTGAAGCCATGGACGAATATATTCACGAGAACCTGAAGCGGGGCTTCATACGGCATTCCAATTCACCCGCAGGGGCTGGATTATGTTTCGTTAAAAAGAAAGACGGTACTCTCAGACCGTGTATTGACTACCGGGGACTGAACCACATTAGGGTGAAGAACCGTTACCCACTTCCACTCATCTCTGAACTCTTCGACAGACTTCAAGGTGCTAACCTCTTCACCAAGCTTGACCTTCGCGGGGCGTATAATCTTATTCGTGTCCGGGAGGGCGTCGAATGGAAGTCCGCCTTCAACACCCATAGCGGCCACTACGAATACCTTGTGATGCCCTTCGGCTTATGCAACGCCCCGGCGGTTTTTCAGGACTTTATCAATGACATCTTTCGGGATGTCCTTAATCGTTTTGTAATTGTTTATCTGGATGACATCCTTATCTTTTCCAAGAATCTACAGGATCATATCATCCATACTAAGTTTGTACTCTCCCGCCTCCGAGAGAACCGATTGTTTGCCAAGATGGTGAAATGTCTCTTTCACCAGTCTACCACCTCTTTTCTTGGGTATAATATTTCCAACACAGGATTGGCAAAGGACCCTGAGAAACTTAAAGCTGTAGTGGATAGGGCGCAACCCGACTCCCTCAAGTCTATTCAGCGGTTTCTAGGGTTTTCCAATTATTACCGGAAGTTTATTCGTAACTTCTCCACCATCATCGCTCCGATCACGGCACTGACCCAAAAAGGAGCTGATCTTTCGTCTTGGTCTCCTGAGGCAGTCACAGCTTTTGAAACATTGAAACAAGCATTTGTCTCAACTCCCATCCTCCGTCACCCGAACACCAATTTTTCATTCACCCTTGAGGTAGACGCTTCAGACTGCGGGGCCGGCGCAGTCCTATCCCAGAGATTTTCTCCCCAGGATAAACTTCACCCTTGCGGTTTTTTCTCTAAGAAGTTTTCCCCAGCTGAGAGGAACTATGACTTGGGCAATAGGGAACTTTTGGCCGTCAAGTTGGCCCTTCAGGAATGGAGGCATCTGTTGGAGGGTCAAAAGTGCCTTTCACTATTCTCACAGACCATAAAAACCTTTTATACATCGAGAATGCCCGTCACTTAGGTCCCCGCCAAGCCCGCTGGTCGTTATTTTTCTCCAGGTTTAATTTTATTTTGTCCTATATTCCCGGCACCAAGAACGTCAAGGCGGATGCTCTTTCTCGACAATATTCTTCTGAAGAGAGACCGGAGAAAACTACAGAGTCTATCCTTCCCAAGCAAAAGATCCTCGCGGTCGCTGCATTCAAGAATCTTGAGAGGATCATCAAGTCTCAAAGACATCTTCCTAGCGATCTAGAGATCCCGAAGGACACCTTATACGTGGATCCCAAGTTTATTCCTGAGATTCTGGAATGGGGGCACGCTTCCCATTCGGCAGGACACCCGGGTTTCAAGAAAACTTTAGATCTCATTCGTCGCACCTTCTGGTGGCCCAATATGGCCAAATCCATCCTTGAATTCACTCGGGCCTGTGCACGCAATAAGATTCCTCGTCAGAGACCACAAGGTCTTCTTTTGCCTTTACCCATCCCGGAGCGCCCCTGGTCCCACATATCCATGTACTTTATTGTCGAATTGCCTAGGTCGAATGGGATGAACACCATTCTAGTAGTAGTGGATCGGTTTTCCAAGATGGCACATTTTATTTCTCTCAAAGGTTTACCCTCCTCACCCGCCCTAGCTGACATTTTCTCCAAAGAGATTTTCCGGATCGATGGCATTCCCACATCCATCGTATCGGATCATGGCTCTCAATTGATTTCCAGATTCTGGAGCAACTTCACCAGAAGACTGGGCATTTCTTCCTCTTTTTCTTCAGGATATCACCCTCAATCTAATGGACAGACCAAGAGGGTTAATCAATCTCTCGAGAAGTATTTAAGGTGCTTCGTCTCTGACTCCTAGGATGATTGGGCAGAATTACCTCCCTTTGCTGAGTACGCCTTTAATTCCTCCAGGAATGAATCTACTCGTGAGACACCTTTCTTTATTAATTATGGATTCCACCTGGCTCGTCTACCTATTTCCAATATCTCCTCTGTACCAGCCGTGGATGAACACATCTCCCTCTTACAGGACTCTTGGGCTAGAATTCAATCGGCGCTTCAAAAGGCCTCCCTGACTTCGAAAATCCAGACTGATCGTCGTCGTCGACCTGCTCCCAACTACAAGCCAGGGGATAAGGTTTGGTTGTCATCCAAGAATATCCACCTCAAAACCCCTTCCCCTAAATTGGCACCTAGGTTTCTGGGTCCTTTTCCCATCTTGGAGCAGGTAAACCCGGTGGCCTTCCGTCTTCAATTATCTCAAAGCATGAGGATTCCTAATGTTTTCCCCACATCTCTTCTTAAGCCGTTCATTTCCAGTCCTCTCTTTCCGGACTACACTCTGACACCAGACCCAGTTATCATACAGGGCAACGAAGAGTATGAGGTCCAAGCCATATTGGATTCCTGCCTCTCAAGAGGTAAGGTTCAATACTTTGTGTGGATGAAACCTCCTGTGGCGCTGTAGGAAGAATGGACGCTGATTCTCTTGCAACAGATCTTTTCTTTGAGCTGAAAAACCTCAGAGAATGGAAGACAAAAAAAAAAAGGCAAAAAACACCGCAATAGTGTATTACCCAGGGATAGGCTAGTGTATACAAATCAAGAGCAATTTATTAAAACATGACAATTGAGACATATAACATATAGACAATTAAAAGATTAATCAGATATAAAACTTCCAAGCGCTTGTGCTATGGAAGATGTGCTGCTCCGCCTTGGTAAAATTGAAATCCTACTCACCGAACATGAGTAGGACATGTGCAAGGGTTTAGGGTCTTTTCCTCCAGAAGACACCGCTCGCTGTGGGGTGCGTCCGTCTATTCATGCGAGCCCACGAGTATTGAAGCCGGTCCCCCCGCATGAATAGACGGACGCACCACATTCCGCAGACGGACGCAGTCATTCCCTGATGAAGAAACCTACACGGTTTCGAAACGCGTTGGATAGTGTGTGATTGGACTCTCCCCTGCCCCGCTTCTATACCGATCCGGCAACCGGCTAAAAACTGTGACGCGACGCGAGCTGCACTGACGTCACAACCCGGAAGTGCTAGTGCGGTGGATAGAAGGAGAGAGACCAGCCGTCGCGAGGACCGCGGGATACGGCCGTTCCCTAGTGAGCCGCAAGTGGCTGGACACTGCTCACTTTCACCGGGGACATTTAAAAGGACTCCCTTTCTTACCCATTCAATATCTGGGATTTACTCACCGTTTCCAGCTCCTGTAGATGACAACGATCCGGTCCAGGTGGTGGTGCATGATCCCTGTTGATGACATCTGATCCAGGTCGCACTGTTGGTGGATGGGTAACTTACCCTAAATGCTTGATTGAATTATATTGATGTACGCACAATAATTACCTTATTATTTTGTTGGTTTAATATATCTTTAATGCACTATGAGCGTTGTGCGCTGTGTTTTTTGTGTTTTTCTCTGATGTTCTAGGGGGTGCTCTGAGCCATCCCCGTTACCACAGCTGCAGACGCTCCAATCTGATAACTAGGTCACGTAAAATATACTTTAATATCACTGTATTATCACTTCACGTGTGTGGTATTATTTAATAGTTGCGCACTTTCTTTTTCACTTTTTGTCAGCTAGGGCTATGGCAGCTGCTGCTGCTCATGGGCGTGCGGTCCCCCTAGTTACGGAGCGCGTGCCGGATCTAGTTAATTTATTCACTGCTCCTGCAGTGAGGCCCTGCCCCCAACACACACACAGCCCACAATCATGCCCTAAGACTGCTCACCTGTATTCTTCTCTAGGCATCCTATCCAGGACAGCTCCATGCACTCCTCCAGGTCTGCCTCCTCTTCCTATTCGCCAGCCACACTATATAATGCCTGTCTTGTCATTCCCACATCGCTCGACATAGTCTCTGCTTACGGACGTCTATTCTGGCTCTCCCTTTGCTCTTCGTTTATTCAGGTTGCGACCCGGCTTGGCAGACGTACCTCTCTGGATCTGGACCCCGGCTCCCACTTGACCTTGCTGCTTCTCTCATCCCTCGACTACAGCTTGGACCTCGAACTCCCGGATCTCTCTCTCCCTGACCTTGGCTACCGGAAACGATTTCGTCTCTTCAGTACCGGTACCGGCAAGTATTGCTACACCTATTCACACCTGGCCTACCAACGTCTAAACACCACACTCCGGACACGAGCTGAACCGCATTGATTTGTGGCTCAGGTACCTCCTACTTCCCAAGTTACAGGCCCCGGTTTGGGGCATCGGTGCCAGTGTCGCCGCCATCTTTATAGCGGGCACTTCGCGTATGGGACGCTATAAAGATGGCGGCGACACTGGCACCCAATGACTCATACCGGGGCCTGTAACTCGAGAAGCAGGGGGTCCCTGATCCACAAATCAATGCGGTTCAGCTCAGGGGACCCCCTGCTCACAGTACACTATTATTAAAAATACATTCATGCTGCTTCGTTACCATAGCAGATAGCCGCAAAGATAACAAATGATTGTTTATTGATATGGGTGTTTTATTCATAGTGTAGATGTGCAGAGTGTCTCCAGAGCTGAACCGCTTTGGTTTTAGGTCCGGGGACCCCCTGCTTCCCAAGATACAGGCCCCTTTATGGGGTGCCGGTAACCTGCTGCTTTGTTTACATTCCGCGGTCATGTGATCTGGACATTTAAATGCAGATGGATACCGGCACCTCATAACGGGGCCTGTATCTCAGGAAGCAGGAGGTCCCCGGACTTGAAACCAATGCGGTTCAGCTCCGGAGACCCCCTGCACATGTACCCTATAAATAAAATTGATTAGAATTTTTTTTAATGTGCCGATGTTTGCGTCGAGAGAGCGGCGGATCTCTCTCTGCTGCAGACACATCTCGGCAGGGGACGGCTTCCCGGCAGCTTCTCGCCAGGCAGACTGTCTCGCCACCGGTAACTCATCATGTTTGGCAATGTTGCTCTTACTGTGATTCGCCAGGGATTCGGCCCTTCCTGCATACAGCGAGGGCAACACGCCAAAAACAAGGCAAATTCAAACCCCTGGCGAATGCAATTTTCCGCCGCTTACTGCATGACCCCCATTGTGTTTAGATACTGAAATTATGGTCATTTTACAATGGATCACTGTGGTGGACTCTCTTTTTATCTGTTTTTTAAACACCTGCAAATTGACACATACACAGTTACTGTGCTACAGTGCATTGGATAGATAGTGCAAAGGGGATTCATTTTTCCACCTGGCAGATACGCGAAGAACTGCACCCAAACAAATCATAATCCAGGTAATTCAAAGAAATCAACAACACTAAACACAGATGTCATTGGTGTGATTGGCCGCGTTAACGCTAGCGTTCACCGAGAATAATGAGTAAATCACACGTGGAATACAGTAGACTTTATGACAATGGCTCAGAGAAATGTTTCGAATAACGGCCGCTGCATCTGTTATCACAAAAATAGTGGTGGAGTTCAAATGTTAGCCCGGTGGTACAGCTATTTCTGCAATTAGGAGCTAATTTAGAGTTAGTTGCTACAGAATCAATAGCTGCTGATCTTTAAAAATAATCATGAGGACATAGATTAGCACCATTGGTTATGCATAAATTCACCCAGTTTCCCAATCATGCATCATGGGGTCAGCCAAGGTATTTAGCAACCAGGATTGGTGATGATAAGTGAAGAATCACAAATGGAATGGAAGAATTTCCAGATTCTGTACATAGCTTCCTCCCTCTGTGGAGGCACTAGTGCTGTGTGTAATGCTGTGTGGGTGCAGCCAAAGCTCCCAAAAAATGCGGAAAGTGAGCTAACTGGAAGCATTTAAATTTGGTGTCAATAATCTGTTAATCTTGAGGGAATTTTGGTGAATCTTTAGTTCTAGAGAGCAATGCCCTCAATTACTTGTTTAAAAATGTGAGAAAAAACAGGTTGGGAAAAAGCTTGCTACAGTACTATTTCCGGAAATTACACTGTAGCACAAAAACGCAATACTTGCAGTGTTTGGTCACTGGAGCGATAGCTGTTGATGTGAGGTGTGTTGCAGTACATCTGGGAGTACCTTATCATCAGGAATGCCAAATTCATTCATTTCCGTTCTTATACGGGGCCTTGGTCTATTACCAAGAATAGTACGCATTGCCAGGTAACATCTGTGCATCAAAAAAAGTGACAATTACAGCCACGGCTTCAGAAAATATATGCTGCAAATGCTGGGTTCTTATAATATTGCCTGACTAGTGTCATGTTCCTATTGGTGCATTATTGCAAAGGGGGCTTTAATCCAGCTCCAAATTGAATGCTTACACAAGACATGCTATTTAAAGTGTGTATACAAATGTAGAGCTCATTCAAATGAGTTATAGACACACCTCTGCTCTGCTTATTGTGTGTGTGAGTGTGTGTGTGTGTGTGTGTGTGTGTGTGTGTGTGTGTGTGTGTGTGTGTGTGTGTGTGTGTGTGTGTGTGTGTGTGTGTGTGTGTGTGTGTGTGTGTGTGTGTGTGTGTGTGTGTATACACAAAAGGCGCAAATCAGAGACACAGGTGCATGGATATACAACACCTGAAGGATAAATACGTGAACAAGTCCTATATTCGAATTCCACAACGAGATGTACATATAGATGAAAAAGATACCAATATGGTGAAGTACGTTTATGAATAAAATTATTGCGCAAGCAAAAGAGGCTACTTACAATGTAGCAGAAATAACAGACACATCAGTAAAATGCTTTCAGATCGCTGCATCAAAGGGGCTGATAATCTCAGGAACCGCTCACTCCGTCTGTGTGCTTGGACGCGGAAGCGTCACTGCTCAGCTGTAATCAGCAGTTGCGCGGGTCCTCTGATGGTGACGTCACTCCCCTAAACGGGGATACCGCTGGCTCCTTCACTCGGTGAGATTAGCCACAGGGCTCAATTCTGAGATTGATATAACAGTCCCAATAGCCTTTAAATAAGGTTTGCAGCAAATAAAAAGACAGTTAAAAGTACTGAATACAACAGAAAATAGGGAGATCTACTAAGAGATCCTCACCCTACTAGTTTCGTCTGGGTATATATCTATTATATTATATATATATATATATATATATATATATATACTAGATATATCTATTATAGATATATATATATATATATATATATATATGATATAATATATATATATATATATTACTGGCTATATAGTATTTCATTTTTTTACAGCATTAAAGCCAGGGGTCTTCCAGAGTTGTAATACGTTTTTTGAGCTCTGCACTAGAGTTTGGGGAATGTGTCAACTTCTGGTTTGCAAATTTTAGCACAAATCTTTCTATTTCTTCTCAAATCCACAAAAAATTGGTAGAAAACAAAGTTATAAAAAAATTGAACAAAGCATGCAATTCAAAAGAGAGCGAGAGAGAGAGAGAGTTCCTATTGGTCAGCTGTTAAAATGTCCAGGGAGCACACCAATAACCACACCAGTATATATCCCAGGAGCTGGGTGGACTCCGGAGCTACAAAAATAAATGGTTCAACTGTGGAGGACCTCCTGATTCCAATGCTATAAAAATAACAACTACATTTTTCCATAACTGTAATAATGAGCTGGGTGGGTGGAATGTACTCCCAACGTCACGACGTAGGTTTCTTCCGAGATATTGGAGACTGTCAATGAGAGAGGAGGAGTGGCTTACTCCAGTTTTTAATTGACAACAGGACGCTCCAACATTTGGAAATGGAATGATGTCCCTTCAGTTTGCTTCGGAGGACGCCACAGATGTATTTAAACTGCACTATTTGTCACTTTACTGACCACCTACCTGATGAAAGGCTGTGTATGGGCCTGAAACGTCGCTTCTGCGTGTGACCTGTTCCTTTCAAAATAAAGGCAACATTTTTTCACTACTAATATGTGCTGCTAAAATGTAAGCTGGATACTTAACAAAAAAATGAGTGTTACTCTGCTCTCTGGATAGTGTGCTGTCTCTTTTCTCTTTTTCTACTTTATTGACTACACATGTGGTGACACTTAATGAGACATGCACATTTCCTAGAATGGTTCTGTGAAGAAAGACATGCAGCTTGGCTCTTTTTGGGATATTTTGGATGTTTTTCCTTTTTTGAACTGAAACGGAGGTTAGAATTATTCATTTGTATTTTTACATGTTGCCTCTTTATATTCTGACCACATACAACATTTATGCCCATCAATGGTAACACAATCATGCTGCCTGAAACAGAAGAGTGTTGCATATCACTGTTAACTATCATACTGTAGATCCACACATTTGTAAATAATCCTAGCTAGCAATTGATTTAGCCATGGGATTCTGGGAGTCCCTCTGGTCCAGGTATTTAGCCTACTGCAATTAATTAACATGACTAATTAAATCAGAGAACAATGATCACTGTATAAGGGTCTGTCCAGGAGCCTGTCTGTGATGTACTGAATAGGCTCCAACATTTTGCTTCTCACTGCTAGAGCCTAGCTCTATCTAATGATCTTTCTCATATATGGTGGTGGGTCTTACTACTCCGGGGTCCTATGCCTTGCTATTCTGTGGACTTTTGTCTGACCTATGGTGGTATGGATGACTGTTACATGCTGTTTAAACTTGCTATGATAAATGTTCACTGTCTAGCAATGTAATTAATTAATTTCAGTGATAAAGACACCTGCAGCAAATTCTACAGTAATTTTAACCAGGTTTCTTTAGCTTGGAAGGTTTTAGAGCTTTGAATTGATGCAAAAAAAGAGCTTCTTCCTATCCAGTTAAAAAAAAAAAAAGCATCAATGTTCATTTCATGTTGTTTTATAAAGCTCCCTATTCCATTTCCATTTCTCTCTTCTTCCCTCGTTATGCAATACCTCTACAGATGGTTATCCCCAGACTACAAATTATAATAATACCAGCTGTTACTCTATTCAAAATAATAATAATAGAGATCCATGATTAAATGTATTCTGAATAAAATATTACTACATAGAAATCAGTAAGACAACATACACTGTATACACATAAAAAAACAGGATTTTTTTTAGAGGAGGTATTAATATACAACCAAAGTGCACAATAATGGGAAAAGGGAGGCTTTACGTGTATTTCTCAAGATTAATTGAGGAGGGATTATATCTTCACCTGCTAAATTGAAATGGCATTGTGGCCAAGTCCTTAATAATTTATCATATACATATACATTTATTCTAAAGAGCTCTCAGAAGAGACTAATGGTTATTGCACCCCTTTCCAGTGTTAACTCCCATTTACAAAAGTAGAAAAAGATGTGGCACACCACCGATCAATGACTAGAGAGAGGGCGACTCAAAAAATTAAAATTTAAAGATTTATTCGGTCATGTAAAACAGAGGCAGACACGAACCAACGTGTTTCGCACTAAGCGCTTTATCAAACAAACAAAAATTTGGTCCATTGTGCCATGGATTATTTGTAATGTTTTTATTTTTTCCTTTTTTTTATGGTTGGCTATTGGGCCATTTTTGGAATAGTTCTCGGGGGGGCTCTAACTGTAAAGAGGGTAGTAACCTTTATTATGGAGGGGGTTAGTGATCATATAGTTAATTCCATCATTGAGTGCCAATGTGGCTACCTAGGGTCTCCTTGAGAAGGCCTACGTAGCCCCACTGAAAATAAATGGGTTAAATAAAACATAGTTTATTTTGTAGATGTTCTATGTATGTGTGTACAGCATACATAATAGTGTGTGTTTATACATATACGTATATAATTACATTTTCATGAATTTTACTATTTGTGTGATTAAATTGTCTTATTGCCATAGAGTGTGCGCTCTCTATTAAACATTATATATAAAAACATTGCATTACATTAGGTGAAAACGGTTAAACATTATATATAAGACATTGCATGAACAGTTAAGATAAAATAAGTTATGTATGTATACTGTAGTGCCCACGGTTATTCTAACGCAAAATAGTGGCAATCGCCAAAAAGACCCAGGTACACCCAGGTACATGCTGGATACATGCCTTAAACTTGCCTTAAACTAGACCCAGCATTTCTGCATTGATTAATGGCCCACCAGATTAACAGCGGGGGTCCCTGGCAGTCCCATTCAAACTGAATGGGACTGCAGGGACCCCTGCTGTGTTAATCCTATGGGTCATTAGTCAAAGCAGAAATGCTGGGTCTAGTTTTAAACTGAATGGGACTGCCAGGGACCCCTGCTGTGTTAATCCTATGGGTCATTAGTCAATGCAGAAATGCCTTAAACTTGCCTTAAACTAGCCAGGTTACACCCAGCACATACCCAGAATGAAACCGGGCAAGTTTAAGGCAAGCTTTAGAATACTCGTGGTCTCATCTGTATATACAGTTGTGTGAAAAATAAAGTACACCCTCTTTGAATTCTACGGTTTTACATTTCAGGACATAATAACAATCATATGTTCCTTAGCACGTCTTACAATTAGGTAAATACAACCACAGATGAACAACAACACATAACATATTACACCGTGTCATGATTTATATAACAAAAATAAAGCCAAAATAGAGAAGCCATGTGTGAAAAACTAAGTACACCCTTATTGCTTCCATAGGAATTAAGATGCTAAGTAGCAGACAGGTGCTGCTAATCAAATGCCCAAAATTCCTCCACAACGATATGAGGGAGTCATACAGAAAACGATTACTTCAAGTTATTGCTGCTAAAGGTGGTTCTACAAGCTATTGAATCATAAGGTATACTTAGTTTTTCACACATGGCTTCTCCATTTTTGCTTTATTTTTCTTTAAAAAATCATGACACAGTGTAATATGTCATGTGTTATTGTTCATCTGAGGTTGTATTTACCTAATTTTAAGGACTGCAGGAACAGATGGTGTTATTACTGTCCAGTATGTAAAACCATAGAATTTAAGAGGGTATACTTTCTTTTTCACACAACTGTAATACATACACACACACTAATATATATATATATATATATATATATATATATATAGATATATATATATATATATATACTATATATATAAGATATATATATAATATATATATATGTGTGTGTAGAGGGTATCTATATACCGTGTATGTATATATATAAAGTGTACATTATATATATATATATATATATATACATACACTGTATATAGAGTGATGCCTCTGTCATGTTGTGGGGTATTGTGTCCCATATTCAAGGCAGGAAACTATATTTAGTTGAACCAGGGTTTATTTTACAAGGGATCACGAACACAAAAAAAGGCCCAACGTTGTTCTTAACAAATTTGTTAAGAAAACAAATCATAAAAGTAAAGCCTACTCCTCACAGGAGACTGACTCACAGCATAAGCTTTTCTTCGTCGCTGGCAAGCTAAGTAAGTTACCAGCTTTAAATAACCCACTCATGCATAGAGAAATAACATTGAGTTCTTATCTGTTTGTTGGTGACTCTGTCCCACGAATGTCCAGTAAATCCCTCGGGAGCCAATGTCCTGGACAGTACAGCCCTGCTCCCACAGCAGTCTAACATCCTTATCTTCACTCCACAGGCTTGTTCTTCCTGAGTATGCAGCCCAGGCAGTCCCAGCAGGCTCTGCGACCAGCATCAAGCAGGCCTAGGTAACTGTGCAAAACAGCTTCCTTCTGGTTGGGGAAATAATCTCTCCCCTCTCTCTGGGGAAAACAATCTCAATGTCTCTGGCAACTTCCTGTCTTTTAACTCACTGTTTAATCAGGAGTGCTGCTTGTTGATTTGCTGCACCTGCAACAAGCCTCTCCAGGGGAGGTTAACCATTTGCTGCTGCTGGCGAGGTGCTGTGGCTGGGTGGTGCGGCGGCGTGTTGCAGCTTCTACGTGCATTTTCCTTCTCCAACTGCAATGGCCACGCGGTGTCAAATGACACCGCGCTGCCATGCCAACATGACGCTCGTGATGTCATGACGTCAATGAGATGAGGAGGCAGCCTTGGAGAAGATGCTGGTGAGCACGAGATGTTTAGAGCGCGAAGGTCGGGAGTTGAAGTTACTGGAGCCTGGTGCTGGCCCGCCTGTCTGGCGACGCACGCATGTGCAGGACACCACAAGTAGGTGTCCTGCAAGCAAGCAATGATCAGCTGCCTGGACATACTCTCTATTGCACAGGTTGGCCCCCTCCCTTCCAATGAATAGACACCCACAGTCAGTTACCCAGCCACTCACCCACCCACAGTGAGTCAACCACCCACAGTCAGTCACCCACAGTCAGTCACCCAACCAGTCAGTTAGTCACCCACCTAGTCACCTACCTACCTAGTCAGTCACCCATCCACCAGTCACCCATCACCCATCCAGTCATAGTCACCCACCCACCCAAGTGTCACTAACCCACACAGTCAGTCAGTCACCTACCCACCCAGTCAGTCACCCATCCACCCAGTCAGTCACCCACCCAAGTGTCAGTCACCCACCCAGTCCCCTACACACCTACCGACCCAGTCAGTCACCCATCCATCCAGTCAGTCATAGTCACCCACCCAAATGCCAGTCACCCACCCACCAAGTCACCCACCCAGTCACCCACCCTGTCAGTCAGCCAGTCCCCTACACACCTACCCACCCAGTCAGTCACCCATCCATCCAATTATAGTCACCCACCCAAGTGCCAGTCACCCACCCAGTACTAGTCACCCACCCAAGTGTCAGTCAGTCACCCACCCCGTCAGTCAGTCACCCACCCCGTCACCCACACACCACGTCATCCACACCCTCTCTCACCTACACTCTCACCCACACTAGCTGTCACGAACACTTGCTGTCACCCAAACTCTTTCTCTCTCTCTGTCACCCACAGTCTCACTGTCACCCACACTCTCTCTCTCTGTAACCCACATACTCTCTCTCACACACACTCTCAATCCCTCTCTCTCTCACACACTCCCTCTCTCACACACTCCCTCTCTCACACACTCTCTCTCTTACACTCGCTCTGTCTGTCTCTCTCTTTTACACTCTCTCTGTCTGTCTGTCTCTCTTTCTGTCTCTCTGTCTATATCTCTCTGTGTCTGTCTGTCTCATCTCTCTCTCTCTCTCTCTCTCTCTCTCTGTCTCTCTTTCTTTCTGCCTCTCTCTCTGTCTGTCTCTCTCTGTCTGTCTCTCTGTCTCTCTGTCTGTCTCTCTCTGTCTGTCTCTCTCTGTGTCTCTTTCTCTCTCTGTCTCTCTCTCTCTCTCTGTGTGTCTCACACTCTCTCATACTCAGTCTCGCACTCTCTCTGTCTTACGCTCTCTCTGTCTCACACTCTCTCTGTCTCACACCTCTCTGTCTCACACCTCTCTGTCTCACACCTCTCTGTCTCTGTCTCACACTGCCCCTCTCTCTCTTTCTGTCTCACACTCTGTCTCTCTCTCTGTCTCACACTCTGGATCTGGAGATCTTATTTACCCTATATATCTTAACTTCCCTATACCTCCACCGAGATAACCTATACTGCTTTCTTCCAGATCTGATTCTCAAGCTTCACACAGGAGACTCGGAATCCCCCCATACCCAGAAGACAGGTAGGGAACACCTCCCCTCTAAAACCATTGTCTACTCTGAGTACATTACCAATGATAACTGCTAATAGTCTACTTACTGTATATGCTACTTACAGTCATTGACTAGCCTATACATTGTTAGTAAATTAGTGATTTTCAACAAAACACCTTTAAGTGAATTTATATTTAATAGCTTTACACATTTACTGTAGGTCCAAAAATTAAACTTGACATGCCAAAGCAACAAATGTCACAACATTTAAAGGTCATTCTGCTTTAGGATGAGGATTCAAGCACCATTTTGAAAACAATGTTTCAGGAAATATAATGTTGAAGTGATCAGGACTTAGAGGTAAAATCTATACAGTCCAAAGCAGCAGTTCAGGGCTTTTTTGACCAGAAATACGGTTTGGACTGTATACAATTTATGTTTAGTACTAAATTAGTAGAAAAGCAGAAAATGGTTGAGCACTGCTCAACCATTTCCTGCTTTTCTACTCATTCACCTACCGGATTGAAGCACGCCACTTCCGGGACCATCGCAGACCGTGTAATCGTGAGTTTTTTATGCATACTCCAACAGACTGATTCTCTCATTGCCACTGTGTTTGTAGAGGTATTTGCGGTGCTCCAGCCTATGGACCGACGGATCACCACTTAGGCACTCCAGACGGGGTGAGTTCTTTAATTCTTGAGCTCATTCCCATATTTGTGCTGTGTGTGTGTGTCCTGTTCATCTTGGGTCCCTATATATGGCTTCATTGTGAGCCCTATACCACTCTATACACATTATTAGTGCATTTTGGATGGATTCCTTTTATCACTTAAGGTCCTGGACACTTTAGCTATATTGCTACCATTTCCTGGATATTAGAAGCACCATCTTTGGGATTTGTTTCTCATGTTTTGCTGTTAGTGCTAAATTAGTTATCGTAAAACATGCAGGGGTACATTTACTAAGTAGAGCTATTCCATAAAACACATTCAAGAGCCGAGAGACACCTTATGTCTTCCAGCACCAGATGGTGTCTTAGGAAATAGCCGTAAGACCAGGCACTCTTTTTTATTTTTAAGGTTGATTTGCAAATATTAATATTCTTTAATATTTAAGGACTCGATTTCCACAGGTTCAGTACCACAAGATTGGTGTGCAGCAGATGTGGTGCCTACATTTAATAATGGAGCTACTGGTGCAGAGTATTCTAACACTTGCCTTGGAAAATCTGGGGCAATACCCCAAAAATGCTGCAACATTTCTGTGACATTTCTGCAGACAGACTAATGGCCCATCGGATTATCACAGCGGGGGTCCCTGGCTGTCCCATTCAAACTGACCAGGGATCCCTGCTGTGTTAATCAGATGGGCCATTAGTCTTTCTGCAGAAATGTCAGAGAAATGTTGCAGCATTACTGGGAGATTGACCCAGATTTTTCAAAGCAGTGTTAGAATACTCGTAGCTGCACCTGTAGATTACAACCAAGGAAGTACAGACCTGTAATAGTTAGCATGGATTTATGAAGGATAGGTCATGCCAAACTAACATTATTAGTTTATTTGAGGAGGTAAGTAGGAATTTAGACCAAGGTAATGCAATTAATTTGGTCTACTTAGGTTTAGCAAAGGCTTTTGATACGGTGCCAAATAAAAGGTTAGTGTACAAAATAAAGGAAAGTGGTCTTGGTAAAAATATTTTACCTCGATTGAAAACTGGTTGACGGATTGGCAACAGAGAATTGTAAAAAATGTAGCCTTTTTAAGGTTTGGCTAAAGTTGTAAGTGGAGTACCTCCCAGATCAATACTGAGACAAGGGTGGGCAGAACAGTCCAAATTATTTTCCCGCGGAAAACACTGGTGGTTTCTAGCGCTGTTGGGTTTGACACCATACCAGTCATTAGGTTGGTGCCTTAGGCTTATAACCTCAAAATAATTGGTATGGAAATTCATTTAGGAAATGAGGGATGGGACTCATTTAAATATAGTTTGTATTGTCAGTAGCATATCTCCCAGCAAGGTACCATAGCGGTACTCTTTTTTCAGCATAGGCATGTCCCTTTATCTAAAAAAAAAATCCTAAATTGCGGATTGGCCTTTTTGGCCTAAATTGTGTGAGGTAGTAAATTCAGAACAGGATGTAATTTCTCTCCAGAAGGACTTGGATAGACTGTAAACTTGAGCAGGTAAATGGCAGATGAGGTTTGGTGTGCAGCATATAAACTTTTGTTTACAGATGAGGTTTAATACAGATAAATGTAAGGTTATGCATTTGAGAAACAAGAATAAACAGGTGACTTACAAATTAAATGGGGCAAAATTAGGTCAATCCTTGAGGGAGAAGAATTTAGGAGTGCTTAGGGCTGGGACCCGCTGCGCCCGGCGGTGCGGGCGGCCGCACGAGCGTTCCCCACCAGCAGGGGAAAACTCCCGAGCCGGTTCTAGTTCCCCCTCGCTGCACAGCTCACTACACGCTGTGGCGCGTCAGCCGGCAGGGGATTCAAGAGAATTGTAATCCCAAGCGGCGACGCGTCACGTGGTGTGGCTGTGAGCCAATGAGGAGGGGAGGCTTCGGGGAGCGGGGAGGAGAGTTTGGCGGGAAAGCAGCGTGTGCCTGTCTGTGTGTGTATGTGTGTGCCTGAGTGCGTGAGTGCCTGTCTGTGTGTGTATCTGTGTGCCTAAGTGCGTGAGTGCCTGTCTGTGTGTGTGTATGTGTGTGCCTGAGTGCGTGAGTGCCTGTCTGTGTATGTGAGCGGCTGAGGAGTTGAGGGGCTAAACAGTTGAGGGGCTGAGGGGCTGAACAGTTGAGCTATTATGGAGTGGTTGTATACAACATGTACATTCATTAAATAAATGCAACATCAAACAACTTAGACAGTGTCTATCAATACATGGTTGAGGGGCTGAACGGCTGAGGGGCGGTCCTGCCCCCTCACATCATGGCCGCGCCCCCCCACATCATGGCCGCGCCCTCCCAACCATTTTGGCCACGCCCTCCCCCCCGCTCGCAAAAATGGTCCCTTTGGACCAGAAAAAGCCACAAGTGCCTCTCCACGCGCCGTCTGTCTGCAGTGCGGGCACGTGGTCTGAGGCAGCGGGGCCTTAGCCTTATAGACAGCAGGCTTAGAAACAATGCCCAAAGGCAAACAAGATCTTATCTTGCATTACTACTGTGCCAGCCTTTATTCTAAAACTTCTCGGGGGCATTGTGGTTGCATGTCCTGAATGCCACACGCAATAAATGGTGCATCCAGTATGCATTTCAACAAGCTTCCAATCCGCATGAGCGGAAGACGCAACGTTATATTTTTGTAATACTGTACTTCTTTTCACTTTAGTATCCTGTATACAGTACTGTACTGTCGCGGCCAAGCTGAGTCTCATACTCACCCGTCTTGTCCCGCGGCTGTTTTCGGCTGGCCCCGAACCTGGCCGCGCGCCAGCCGGATCTTCCCCGGTCATTCTTCTCCCCTCGTGACCTCTGTATCTGTTTCTCCGGGTCCCCCGGGTCCCCCTCTGCCTTCCCACATCCCCCCTTACCCCGCCACCACCTTCGTGGAGCCCTGGGCACGCGTGCCACGCGCGCGCGCGCACCCTGTACCGCGTGACCGCGCGGCACGCAGCGGGAAAAAACAAACAAGCCGCGTCTTCCCGCGCATTGCGGTGGCGGCCGAATAAGACTCAGCTCGGGCGCCACTGTATGTGTCCTCATATTTTTTATGTGTATGGCTAAGGAGCCTCAGACTACTGTATACAGTATGAACTCGTAACGTTAATCTGTGCTTCAAATATAAATCTTCAAATTACAATTACTGTACAGTACACACAGACTTGCAGAACTGTGCGGCTGTACTGTGTAGGTTGAATTGCTATTAGATTTTTAAGACAACAGCTCGCGATCGCCCACTTGAGTTTCTAGACAGTATTGCAGACAACGCTTAAATGCAATTTTCAGCGCCCGATAAATGGATTCTGCGCACGATAGAAAACTGATAGAAACCCGAGTCAATTGCTATACGGTTGGAAAACATAGCGTGTCATGATCCGATATTCAGAGCGGTACTGCGTGTGAGGCTTTAAAATAAAGGCTGGCGCAGCTGTATATGGGGAATGGATGGAAGGGAAGTAAGCATAATTGTGCCCCTATATAAAACATTAGTAAGCCTACACCTTCAATGTAGAGTACAATTTTGTGCACCACTCCATAAAAAAAGACATTATGGAATTAGAAAAAGTGCTGAGAAGAGCCACCAAAGTAATAAAGGGAATGGGAAATCTGATATATGAGGAGAGGCTAGCTAAATTAGATTTGTTTACATTAGAAAATAAGTGTCTAATAGAGGATATGATAACTATATTCAAATATATATTGGTGTAAATACAAGGACCTTTCAACAGAACTACTGTATTCATCCAAAGGGCTGTACAAACGACATGGGACATCCCTTAAGGTTGAAGGAAAGGAGATTTTACCAGCAACAAGGAAAGGGTTCTTTACAGTAAGGGCAGTTAAAATGTGGAATTCATTACCCATGGAGACTGTGATGGCAGATACAATAGATATCTTTAAAAAAATAAATAAAAAAGTTTTGACATCTTTTTAGAAAGGAAAGGTATACAGGGATATACCAAATAAGTAAACATGGGAAAGTTATTGATCTAGGGAGAAATCTAATTGACATTATTGGAGTCAGGAAGGAATTTTTTTTGAGACATCATCATTGGATAATGTTCCACTGGGACTTTATGTTTGCCTTCCTCTGTATCAAATACTGTAAATATGTATTTATTTATAAAATATTTTACCAGGAAGTAATACATTGAGAGTTACCTCTCGTTTTCAAGTATGTCCTGGGCACAGAGTTAAGACAAATAATACATGGTTACAAATACAGTTACATAAATGAACAGGGTATACATTATATACAAGACTTTGCATGCACAGTTAATGAAAATATATATTATGGGCGTATGAAACAGTTACAGACCAGATTAAAATGTGAGACAGCCTTAGATTTGAAAGAACTTAAACTGGTGGTGGATGTGAAAGTCTGTGGTAGGTTGTTCCAGTTTTGGGGTGCACAGTAAGAGAAGGAGGAACGTCCGGATACTTTGTTGAGCCTTGGGACCATGAACAGTCTTTTGGAGTCTGATCTCAGATGAGATCAGATATCTGGGTAGCTTGCCCATAAAGAATTTAAAGGCAAGACAGGAAGGTGAACATTGCGCCTAGACTCGAGTGATGACCAATCTAGTTCTTTGAGCATTTTGCAGTGATGTGTGTTGTAGTTGCATTGGAGAACAAAACGACAAATTGAATTATAGAGGGTGTCAAGTTTGCTAAGGTGGGTTTGAGGTGCAGAGCCATATACTATGTCTCCATAGTCAATAATTGGCATTAGCATCTGCTGTGCAATACGCTTTCTGACCAGGAGACTTAGGGAGGATTTTTTCCTGTAAAGTACCCCTAGTTTGGCATAGGTCTTGGTTGTCAGGGTATCAATGTGCATCCCGAATGTTAAGTGGGAGTCAAACCATATGCCCAGGTATTTAAAACTTGTGACAGGGGTTAGGGTGGTGTTAGCGTTGGTTCTAATCTGGAGCTCAGTCGCTGGCAGCTTTAAATATTTAGTCTTGGTCCCAAATACCATTGTTACAGTCTTGTCAGTGTTTAAAAACAGTTTGTTTTGGGAAATCCAGTTTTCGAGTCTCAAAAAGTCAGACTGAAGTATGTGTTGAAGGTCAGAGAGGCTATGGCTGTGTGCATATATGATTGTGTCATCTGCATACATGTGCATTGAAGCTTCCTTACAAGCTGTGGGAAGATCATTAATGAACACTGAGAAGAGTAGGGGCCCCAGAACAGAGCCTTGCGGGACACCACAGGTGATATCCAGGGGGTTGGAGTTAGAGCCTTAGATGGACACATGTTGGGATCTACCTGATAGGTAGAACTGAAACCAGTTTAAAGAATGCTTCCCTATTCCAGAGCTCTGGAGTTTGTTAAGCAGGATAGCATGATGAACAGTATCAAAAGCCTTTGCAAAATCTAGGAATACTGCACCAGTGAGTGGTCCCCGTTCTATTCCACACTGGATTTAATTTCAAACTTTTAGCAGGGTAGTTACGGTGGAGTGTTTGGGGCGAAAGCCAGATTGGAATTGGCTAGGGAAATTTGTCTTGGTATAGTAATCGCTTAATTGTTAATTAATATAAATGTAGGCTAAGTATGTGTCTTCTAAATTGAACATATTGTAGGTTGAACTCGATGAACATACGTCTTTTTTCAACCTCATGTAACAATGTAAATTTGGTTTTGGAAATTTGTTCAATCTTTAAAAAAAAGAATGTTAACACATGGCTGCTATGCTGTCAAAATATAGTGTATTTTGAACAATTTTAGCTGTTTTGTAAGAAGGTTTGGTGCCAAAAGTTCTAGCAATGTGTATGTGTAATCAATATAATAGTAATCTGTGGTGCACTCCCGTGTGTGGAATGGCCTGGTAGCCCCACCCGCTTCGCCCATGCAGCTGATTCAAGACAATTTTAATGGTGCTTCGCCCGGCTGTCATGTTGTGAATCTCCCGCTGCAGTGCGCCATTTGTTGCAATTACATTGGCTACATCTGTATTCTGCACCTTTTCTTAACAGAGCTCCTCATTATTGTTAACTCTTCTCCTAAGAATTTGAGAATGGGGAAACATTTAACTGATTAACATTTAATTGTCTTTAAATGCAAAATATTATTGTTGGCAGTAGATTTAATAAACAAATCAGTAAATATATCATCTACATTTTTGGTCATCCCACAAAAATGTGTTCTCTTCATCCTTTATTGTTGTGAACATTAATAATGACGTGTAAAGTGCCTATAAATGACTGTTTAGTACTTTACAATAGTTCTCTTTGCTTCAATCAATCAGTTATTTTTTTACAGTGCTAATTACCCAAGTGTCAGTATAGTGAGCAACAGAGGTTTTTAGCACCATTTTTTCCTTGGAAGACTTTTTAAAATAATGACTGAAATGTTTCCCTAATGCTGGAAAAAAACCATTGTAGACAAGCCAAGTGTCTTTCATGGTGCAAAATTGTATTCACATTATGAATTGAAGCTACAGTAAAACAATTGCACTGACTATTTCAATTTTAAAATACGTTTCCTTTGAATGTTAGATTTGTTACATACAGTTACATGCTCCAGAACCACCTGCAAAAAAAGTGTACCATGTACAGTATATGTTTATGGCAGAACAATTACAGCTACCTATTTCTAAGTTAAAATCTCAAAATGCACAATCGCAAGAGCACATGGGTCCTCGTCAACAAAAAGGTTAACCCATTCCCATAAAAAAAATGTTCTTAAAGTCAAGAATCTGACTGCTCTACTACTTGCACTGAGTTTGGCTTCCCTTCAAAGTGAATTGATAACTTACAATTCTCTGGAACGCTCCCACATGTACTTCCATTTTTTATAGACGTGTTGGTTGAAAGTGTCTTTGACATAATCTGGCACAGAAATGCAAGCTCTGATAAATTTAAATGCCTGTTAGTCAATGTTACTCATAGATATTATTTAAAACAATAAAGTACAATGGATTAGACTAGAAGTAAAGATATAAACACAAGTCCTATGTATATGCATAATTGAGCCAGGCTCATGTCAATATGGCAAGAATGGTGAACGGGATCAAAATAGAAGTGGATCACCCTCAAAGTCTATTCACCGTAGGTGTTCACTACCACAAGCGATCGTTTAGTCACCAACTCGGAAGATCGTCACCACCTAGGTGTCACCAGTTTTATGGCAGGGAAAAAACGGCTGGTGCATTTGAGAGACTCATACCCTCTTATATTAACTCAGTCTCTTATTCACGGAATTCTTTTCCTGGAAATATCATGTAACCACTTCAGTCCCCTAATGATGACAGTGCTGAGGGCACTTATGACCTACAGTACATACAGTAGATTTGCATGTCAGATTTGCTGGAGTCCAAGGGAGATTGAGACTGCAGTTCAATCTCTGTGGTCTATCTACATTAGAAAAAAAGAGACTATTTTTTGTTCCTGGTGTCATAGGGTGAATTGAGATAATTCAATCACTACACATGCAATCACATGACCTCCAATCCAATTTTCTGTGACAATGTTGTAAGGTCGTCGTTGTGACATGGAAGGAATGTGTTGCCTGTAACAGGGACTTATCCCTGTTTGGATAAAGCTGCCTCAGAGCTCTGAATCCAACATGGAGCTGGTTAATTGTAGCCACTTAATTAGCCAGTCTCCACCTGGACTAATGAGAGCTCTGTAAAAAGCCTCATTTGAGACACAGGAAATAAAATTTCCTCAGCACATAAGGGTTCTGACATGAGGAGAAGGGTCTTGAATACACAGGAGAACTGTGTGTTGACAGCAAGACACAAGGGGACCAGACCTCTTTTCCTGGACATAGAGGATGCAGGAACCTGCCAGAGGCTGGACCCTTAAACACACTAAGAAACCTGTACACCACTGAGCTGAAGGGCCATCTGCTTTAAGGTACCGCTGAGACTTTGGGGTGGTAGGCTTATCCTTCCAGTCTTGGAAGAGAGGGATTGGGGGAAGTAAGTTAGCTCTTACAAAAGGATAGGTGTTTCTTGTTTTTGTATATTTTTGTTTGCTGTGCTGTTTAAAGGGACAGGCTCAATAAAGCCATATGTTAATTTCACCTTAAACTGTCTCTATTTGCATACCTCGGCACAAGTCTTTTTTATTGCCGCTGTAGTATTTTATCAACCAACATGTACATTCTAATTTATATAAGTAAGCTTAGGTTTTCACTTCCCTAGGTCTTGCTCAAAAACATATATTTTTATTATCACCAGCTTCAGGTTGTTGGTATGGCCAGCTTACTGTCTAAATAATAGCTGTAAATCTGTTTTGTACATGGAATGGAGCAATTAACCCCTTTCCTGGTATAATAGATTCTACCAGAGTGTCTAGTCCATCTTCTTTATCTTCCCCAGCTCTATTTTCTCCTTCTTGTGAATTACTGGGACCAAAGTAAAGGAAATGTATCGTTTGACATTCAAGTCAGTACCAGTCATGATAAAAAATGGTATCTTCACTCTCTTGCTTTACTTTTTCCGCAGTTGAAGTTTTTGCTTGACTAATCAAGAGATATTTGACCTAGACATATTTATTTGATCTAGATCTAGACTTGGTTTGGTAGATTTTGTCAGAAATCTTTATTGTTTCTTTAGAAAAGGATCACTACAGTACAGGTACCCTCTAAGCCAGTGTTTTTCAAACCTATCATCGTGAGCCATGGCCACACCATGTTTTGTTTATATCAATGCACCTGCATCCAAGTGAATGCAGTTTATTTTTGCATAGTAATATAATGTTATGTGGTTTCCTCAGAATATAATAAAAATAGGAAACTAAATCCCTGATGGTGCAATCAAAAACTTCTTCTGTATTGATACCTTTTGGAGCTAATGTATCTAATGTAAAAATCCAAAACATTTCTCATTTGTAAGGTAGTTTCAGACCAAAAATGTTTTGGATTTTATCATTAGACACATTAGTTCCGAAAGGTATCAATATGGATTAGGAGTTGACGCATTTTGTACAAAAAATAATTATTTTGTTAACATGTGTTCAATATTATCTATGCTACTGTACAAGGTTCTTTCATATAGAACTCGTGGCATTCAATTTACTTTCTTTCAATTTTGTTTCAAGTGGGTCCTGTAATATTTATCTTGATATCTCTCTGTAAAGTGGTTTCTGTCCTCTTACCCCTTTAATCATTATGATTGAATATCACGTCTTTCTTCCTTGATTAATCTTATACAGGGTGACTAAATATCTTTTTGTATGTGCCATTTTCTTATTAATCCTGTCATCATGCCTTTCCTGAGCTTTACCTTAGGAATGTTTGAGTTTTGCTTAGAATATTATCATCTCTTCCATTATATGATGCGTGATAATTTTTCTGCATTTGTGGTCTATTTGGTCAATGAGTTTGATCTTAAGTCATAGTTTTATTAAACATATAATCATTTCTATATATCATTATTAGTGGGCTACCTTGATTTTCATCAATCATGTCATTATGACATTAGCAAGTTTTGACTGGTGATTAGTGCTCTTGCACTAATATATTTCTCATGACGATAGTCTCTTAAACTGCTATACTATATACAGTGATAGTCCTTTGTGTATATACACATGTATTCTTTCTGTATTATAAACCTTTGTTCTAGAGATGATAGGGGTCTTATATACCCAAATACATGTGCTTATATATCTCCTGCTTGCCTATTTTGTTCCCAAGATTTATCCATCAATAGTGACACATTTTGTCATTTTATGTCAGCCATTGAGGATTAATATAAATGATAACAAATATAGTTTCAATAGTTTCAATAGGAAATTAATTTAATGAATTGAGTATTATGTCCAAATAGTTTATTCAAATGTTCATGGGTGTGTTAAGCAAATATATACCAAATGATATTTAGCATCTCCATTTATCACTATTTTTTATATATTGCAAGACTTTACCCAACTCAATAACCAAGCAGTGAACGGCAGCAAACGTTGGGACTGTCAGCTTTTGGGATGATGCAGATGTAGGTTGAAGGGGTTCTGAATGAATTTTGCTGGGTCTTGAAATTCCTTTGTCTAGTCAAATACTGCAGAGGGTGTGGCTGATGAAACACATAGCAGCAAGCAATCCCAGATTTTAACCCTTAGTACATTGGTTCTCTTCAGAGGAGAGCAGTTCTTGGGGAACCCTTTCTGAAGTCTGTCTATGGGGCAATAGAGATGTAGGCTGAAAGCAAGCAAGTTCTTTTAAAGATCAGCAATTTGATTGATAATATTGTTTCTTATATGGCATTGACAATATATTTAGTACTGTCCAATTGCATGTTCCAGGCACGAGAAGTCCCTGACCCAAAGAGCTTACTGTCTAACTTTGATGTTCCAGGCACAGGGAGAAAAATTGACTTGCCCAAGGTCACTGGGAGAGTTGACTGTGGGATGTTAAATGCATTTTTACCACTAAGCTACTCCTTCAGAAACATTTATACTGGTTATTAATCATTTTTTGAACACTCCCACAAATGGACTGAGAGTCTTGATGAGACAAATGTCCCATTCACCTATGGGATCTTACTGTGCATTGAAAAATTCACACGAGTTCCCTTAAAATCCAGAAGAAAGCTACCATATATTTACAAAGTAACTTTAAAAACATCTAAAAATACTTAGAAGTGTCTCATTTTTGTACAGAAGACATTAATCACCCAGATGTAACCCCTTGAACATGTCACTGCCATTGGCACATTATGGCCCTTCAAGGAAGTGCACCTTTAAACTAACAAACACATGGCTTCCTCTGTGAATGCAAGGGGAAGATCAGTAAAATGGTTACATAAAGGTAGCTGTCAATCAGAATGCTTGATCCTGCCTGGAGGCAATCCCCCTACTTCATATTTATCCAGATGTTAGTGATCATGTTCTTTTATGGCACAGTTAACTTTCATCATACAAAACTTAAAACAGATTTTTACAATCCCAGTTACAAATGCATGTACTGTATGTATCTAGAAAAAAATTAAAATGTCACAATGACTTTTACTATAGGAAAATAATTCTAACTGTATATTCCATAAAGTCCATATTGTCAAGCAACCCTATCTAAAAGTGTATTCCAAAATGAAACAACGTATCTGTGTAAATTGTTTTCCTTAGAAAATATACAATCACTCTTAGTATAACCGCTTTACCTATTTGTGTATTGTGGGGGGGGGGGGGAATATATAACGGAAATAGCCATGTTAGTCCAGTTGCGATAGTGCAGAATAAATGAGTTCTTCAGTATTAGGTGAAACCTTTTTTATTTGGACTACCAATTTATGGCATAGGACAAGCTTTCGAGAGTTCTACTCTCTTCTTTAGGTCTTCAATACTGGTTTATTGCTGACCTGAAGAAGAGAGTATGTAGGTGTGTAGCGCACAGCATCCAACAGAGAACAGGTCTGGCAATTGCTCACACTGCACACACTGACACACTGCACACACACTGCTCATTGGACACACTGCACACACACTGCACACTGCACACACACTGCTCATTGCTCACACTGCACACACTGACACACTGCACACACACTGTACACTGCACACACACTCCTCATTGCTCACACTGCACACACACTCACACACACTTACACACACTTACACACACTTACACACACTTACACACACTTACACACTCACACACACTCACACACACTTACACACACTTACACACACTTACACACACTTACACACACTTAGACACACTTAGACACTCACAGACACTCACAGACACTCACACACTCTTACACACACTTACACACACTTACTCAGACACTTACACACACTCACACCCACATACACACACCCATATACACACACACACTTTCTCTCCCATATATACATACACACACACACTCTCTCACTCTACACAGACGGGGGGTGGGGTCGGAGCACAGGAAAGGCCGCGACCAGCACCACCACCCGCTCCCCCCCCTCCTCCTGCGCAGGCAGCGGGAGCGCCAGGGACAGCGGTGGGGAGAAGAAACCCCCCGCTACCACCTCCATGCAGGCAGCGGGATCTGAGGTAAGCGGCGACCTGAGGGACATCCCCGCTCTCATCTCCTGCCCCGCGGGCTGTCACGCGGTGACAGGGGGAAGCGGGGACAGGAGGGACATCCCCGCTCCCATCCTGAACAGCCTAGGCATGCAGTTCTACAGCCTGGGGTTATTACACACACTTGATTAGGCGCTGGGATCCAACTAATTGTCCTGAGGTTCCAGCTGAAGTTAACCTAGTCACTGCTGCACTGCAGACTAAAACATAGGTCTCCAGGCATATATCTGGTGACTTTATTCCCTGTCACAATCCCTCCAACAAAGATGGAGGGACTATGTTCGCACCCCATGTGGTTAAGAGATGATGGATCATTGGAATGAGAGAGGAGATTACTGATAGAAAGTCTGTCTTTTTGTATGCTGTCTGAAGCAGGGAAATCACCTGAAACTCTGGAGAGAGAACAGCTTGATTTAAGGTCTGTTTTGCAAAGTACATGTTATATGGACTGTTGTGTTTACTATGCTGAAGCGAAGCTATTTTGTTTGCCATCCTGAAGACAAGGAATTTTGTTTTGTCTGCTGAAGAAAAGCTATTTTTGTTTTGTAAATAAGCCTTATCAAGAAAACCCCTGTGTGTAGTTGCATGTAACCTGCAACATATGGTGTCAGAGGTGCTGGAATTTTCAAAAGGCTCTTGCAGTTAAAGGGCCACACACACACACACACACACACACACACACAAGAATGGAAGAATTTTTTAAAGAATTTCTGTGCGAGCAGACCAGACAGCAGGGACAGTTAATGAAGGAGCAGGCCTGGCTGCAAGCAGAGAGAGATGAAAGACTATTACAGCAGCAAACCCAGCTCCTAGCCCAGTAGCATGCAGCACAGGAGGAGCGGATGGCCAAGCTGCTGACCCAATTCCAGGGGTCTGCCAGTCCAGAACTTGCAAGCAGACCCCCGATACTCCTGAGGAAAATGGCTCCGAACGAGGATCCAGAGGCTTTTTTACTGACATTTGAAAGAGTTGCCAAAGCTCAGGGCTGGGCTACAGATCGCTGGGCAACTGCTTTGGCCCTGCTCCTCATAGGAGAAGCCCAGGCCTCATATCAGGGCCTCCCAGCAGATCAGGCAATGGACTACCGACAAGTAAAAGCCACCATACTGGATCGCTTAGGTCTGACCCCAGAGACCTACCGGCAGCAGTTCCGGAACATAAAATACACCACTAAGATGAGACCCCGGGTTCTCGCTCAGCGGTTATTGGCAATTCTTGAGCAGGTGGTTTTGGAACAATTTCTACAAATAATACCCCCTTCCGCACACTCGTGGGTAAAACGCCACGCTGCTGAAACCCTAGCTTTGGCGGTCCGACTCGTGGAGAACTTCCTTGGGGCTGAGCAGCAGGCGAGTGTCCTGGACCCGACTCCACCGGCACTTCGGACACCCAAAGAGGGAGGTCGGATCAACGGGGAACCTACGGCCCGTCCATACGCAACTGCCAAGTCCAACGGAAGGAGCAGTCATTCCAGCAAGGACGGAGTCCAAATGCTGGTCCCCGCCGAGACCCTCATCTCCTTCCTGATGTTGGCTCATCGCAAAATGAGAGGAACATCCGAGGACGTCACCCACACGACCCACCAAATGCCTGGTCTCCAGTATCCGGTCCAGCGAAGCGCAATCCACAGCCCCGTCCTGTGAGGGAACCCTCTCCATGTTCCGCATGCGGAGAACAAGGCCACCGGCACGTGGACTGTCAACTGATGGATTGTTCATTCAGCAGGACCGTCGCCTCGGCCTTCACTGGAGAAAATCACAAGCCCTGCCTACTTCAAGCCCTGATCAGGGGAAAAAACGTCCAGGTCCTTGTAGATTCGGGCTCTGGGAAAACTCTGGTCCTCCAGGAACTGTTACCGCCTAATGTGTGTTCTTTTGACTCCCCATGGAGTATAGAATGTATACACGGCGATGTAAAATGCTATCCGATGGCCAAAATCCGGCTACAGGTAAAAGGTCAGGAGGCTTACCTCGAAGTAGGAGTCGCTCCTTGGCTCCCTGCCCCCGTTGTGCTCGGCCGGGACTGGCCTTTCTTTTCAGGCCGAATGGCTCCAGTCTCTCATGAGGAGCCTCATTCTATGGCTCAGGAGAACCTTGGCAAACTGTTCCCCTTCTCGGCAGACCTTTTTCCCAGTAGACACCGGGTTCAAAAGACTCGGAAGCAAAGACGCTCTGACAAACAGGACTGTTTGCAGAAATCTGGGTCTCAAGGTGACCATTCTAGTAGTCAGAGGTCACAAGTGATGGCTGGGGATGGCCAGAGTGAGGGGGATATGGGCTATGGGCCCTGGAGATTTACCAGACCTGTACCTCCCTGACTTTCGCAAGAAGCAAGGGGAAGACCCAGTCTTTGCTAGACAGTATGACAAGGGGGGGGGGGAATTGATGAGCAGATTTTAAATGCACAGGGGGTGATAGTATTCCCCCATTTTGAGCTATCAAATGATATCCTGTATAGGGTGAATAGGCAGACACAAAGAGGGGAGGTCACCAGACAGATATTGGTTCCCAAGGCGTTTGTTAAATCTGTGTTCACTCAAGCCAATACTGTCCCTTGGGGTGGTCACCTGGGCAGGGATAAAACATTGGACCGTATTTCATCCTGATTCTCTTGGCCAGGGATGCATAGTGATATTGCTAAGCTATGTGCGGCATGTCCGGAGTGCCAGCTAACTAGTCCAAAAGGACAAAAACCAGCCCCTTTGGTTCCTCTACCCTTGGTGTCAGTTCCCTTTGAGAGGATTCGGGTAGACTTGGTAGGACCTCTAGAACCTTCTGCGAAAGGACACAGGTTTATTCTTGTAATAGTTGATTATGCAACAAGATATCCTGTGGCGTTCCCCCTGAGAACAGCAATGGTGAAGCAAGTAGCCAACAAGTTGTTGGAACTGTTCTCACAGGTTGGACTTCCCCAGGTTATGTTGACAGACCAAGGTACAAATTTCATGGCTAAACTGATGCAGGATGTCTTAAAGTTACTAGAGGTCAAGTCTGTTCGGACATCGGTCTACCATCCACAGACTGACGGATTGGTGGAAAGATTTAACCGAACTCTAAAAGGGATGCTGAGGAAATTTGTAGATTCAGAGAAGAGAGCCTGGGATGAACTTCTCCCTTTTCTGCTGTTTGCAGTGCGGGAAGTTCCCCAGGCCTCCACGGGATTCTCTCCATTTGAATTGCTCTATGGCCGCCAACCCCGGGGTATCCTAGACCTCCTAAAGGAGTCCTGGGAGGAACAGCGGTCCCCTTCTAAGAATACCCTGCAATATGTACTAGACCTTAGGAAGCACCTAGATGTGGTCGGCCATTTTGCTAGGGAGAATCTTAGATCAGCCCAGGACAGTCAGGAGAGACAATACAATCAGAATGCTCGCATGAGAGTGTTTCATCCGGGAGACCAGGTGATGTTATTGTTACCCAGTTGCGAGAGTAAACTCCTGGCCAAATGGCAGGGCCCATTCGAAGACCTCCGCCGTACGGGTGATGTGGATTACGAGATCACTCAACCAGGGTCCAGGAAGGGTAAACAAATTTACCATGTGAACTTGCTGAAACCCTGGAAGATGCAGCGGTCTCTATTCATCCACCCAGTGGAGGAGGAAACGGACTTGGGTCCTCAGCCTCCACAGGAGAACAACGTGAGTGACGATAAAATCCCAATGGGTAAACAGTTGTCCTCTGAATAAAAAGGGGACTTGTTAGCAATAATTACACAATTCAATGATGTTTTTTCTGATTTACCAGGACAAACTAACTTAATTTCACATGCGATCGAGACAGCACCTGGGGTAAAAGTACGTTCCCGTCCTTATAGGTTGCCTGAAAGTCGTAGAGCTCTGATAGAGAAGGAGGTACAAGAAATGTTACACTTAGGAGTGATTGAGGAATCATGCAGTGAGTGGTGTAGTCCACTAGTTATGGTCCCTAAACCCGATAGGAAGGTAAGATTTTGTGTGGACCTCCAAAAGGTCAATGCGGTATCCAAGTTTGACGCATATCCGATGCCAAGGGTGGACGAATTAATTGACGCCCTTGGTAATGCGGAATATATATCCACGCTGGACTTGACAAAAGGATACTGGTAAATACCCTTAGAGGAAAAGTCCAAATGCAAAACAGCCTTTGCCACTCCCATGGGTTTATACCAGTTTGTGACAATGCCATTTGGACTGCATGGAGCCCCAGCCACATTTCAGAGACTCATGGATAAGGTACTGAGACCCCATAGGACTTATGCCGCAGCCTACCTAGATGACTTTGTCATTTATAGTAAACACTGGCGGGCCCATCTAAATAGGCTGAAAGCGGTCCTCAAATCTCTAAGAGAGGCAGGGCTCACAGCCAATCCTAAGAAATGTGCCTTGGGTAAGGCGTAAACCAAATACTTAGGTTATGCAGTGGGAGGTGGAAAAGTAAGGCCACTAGCCGACAAGGTAGTTGCCCTGAAAGAAGTTCCGACCCCCCAAACAAAAACGCAGGTACGCTCTCTGCTGGATTTAGCAGGGTACTACCGGCGGTTCATCCCCAACTATTCGGAAGTGGCAGCCCTTTTAATGGACCTCACAAAAAAGTGTGCCCTACACAAGTGGTATAGTCAAGGGATTGTCAGAGAGCCTTTGAGGACATAAAAAGGTGTCTATCAGAGTGTTCCATCCTTAGAAGCCCAGACTTCAACAGCCCTTTTGTTGTGCAAACAGATGCATCAGAGATAGGGCTAGGGGCAGTGTTGTCACAAAAGTTTGAGGGAGTTGAATACCCTATCCTTTTCCTGAGTAGGAAATTGTTCCCGAGGGAAAAAAACTACTCAGTGATTGAGAAGAAGTGCCTCGCAGTAAAGTGGGCAATCGAGGCTTTGAGGCATTACCTGGCAGGAGTCCATTTTACTTTGGTGATGGACCATGCTCCTCTGAAGTGGTTAAATAGTATGAAGGATTCCAATGCTAGATTGACTAGGTGGTATTTGGCCCTCCAACCCTTCACATTTGAGATTCAGCACAGGCCGGGAAAAGAGAACGCAAATGCTGACTTCTTTTCTAGAGAAGGGGTGGATGGTCAGGCTTCAGCCGTGCGTAGCCCCAGCCACACACTAACAGGGGAGGAATGTGACAGGGTAAATAAAAGCCACCAGCTATATGCCTGGCAGACCTATGTTTAGTCTGCAGTGCAATGGTGACTAGGTTAACTTCAGCTGGGAACCTCAGGACAATTAGTTGGATCCCAGCTGCCTAATCAAGGTGTGTTAATAACCCCAGGCTGTAGACACATGCTGCCTAGCTGTTCAGGAGAGAGGAGATTACTGATAGAAAGTCTGTCTTTTTGTATGCTGTCTAAAGCAGGGAAATCCCCTGAAACTCTGGAGAGAGAACAGCTTGATTTAAGGTCTGTTTTGCAAAGTACATGTTATATGGACTGTTGTGTTTACTATGCTGAAGAGAAGCTATTTTGTTTGCCATCCTGAAGACAAGGAATTTTGTTTTGTCTGCTGAAGAAAAGCTATTTTTGCTTTGTGGGCTGTATAATTTAAGGCTAAATAAATAAGCCTTATCAAGAAAACCCCGCATGTGTAGTTGCATGTACCCTGCAACAGGGATAGATTCAAAAAGCTCTGTATCCAAGAGAATTTTTGAATTTATTTGTTGGGTACCATATCTCCCGGGGGGTTCAATGATTGCATAAATACTAGTACTTTTGTCTAGGTCTATGTTCCAGAGTCTCCCTTATCCCTTACTTCTGTCACTTCTATTTGAACTCATCCATCTGCATTTGTTCCTATTTTATACTCTGGTGTGTTGCAGTCATCCAATCTCTTTTGAATCTAGTATCACTTGTTCATTAGGTCACCATTTTTAATATTGATTTTAATATTACATGGATTTTAACATATAAATAATATATATATTTAAATACATATCTATTGAATTATAATTCTGTTTACACATGCATTTGTACTTACTCACAGTTAAAGATCCACATAATTTGATTTAGTATATACTATTTGATCACCTGTATTATTCATTATTTATTACACAGTTTATATTTATTATTTATTACACAGTTTATATTTATATTTAAGTATATATAAAGTATAAATTAATTCTAGTTAACGCACATTTATTTAATTTAGCATATAGACTTCACTATGATTTTCAATAGTATAACCACACAACACATATTTCATTTAATACATTTATTATATAAATATTTAAAACAATTGAGTAATATAAATTAAATAAGATTTTAAATGAATGGTTCATTTTGAACATGTTTGATATTGTAGCACATTTTTTTTAGTTTATTCATCTGTTTGTGTCTTGAAACATGGGACTGCTATTATTGTAGACTACAGTATATGTCCATTTCATGTTTGGTTTGATTGCATTTTATTAAACCCTTTATGTCTATCATTGATGTTTTTACAGCATGACAAATGTTCAATGTGTTTTTAAATACATGGTATTGCATAATATGTATCTTATATTGCATGTCGCACTTGTCATGCTTTAGGTTATTGAGTCTGCATTTTCCCCTGTCTAAAATGAATTATGCACCAAGTTGTTTTTTATGTGGGTTTGTGTGTTTTATGTGTATATTTCTAAAGCCAATTTATGCATATTTTAATTCATTATCATTCATTGAACTGGGTGGAGTGAATATTAGTAATTAATCAATTAACATGGACTATATGAGTCATGAGGACTCCAGAACTCTCTAACCTCTGATGAAGTCGCCATTACCCTAACGACGAAACGCGTAAGGGTGTTAACGCTCTTGACTCAGCCTGAAACCTGCTTTTAAATCCTGCTGTATACCACGGAAGAGAGAAGTGTTGTGGAGAGTGGAACCGGAGGTGCGGTTACCATTGTGCCGGGGGACCAGAGTGTTGACACACATCTTTTAGGTTACCCGACAGCGCACACAGAAAAATTGACCACGCTCTCAAACCGCAAGTTGCAAGCTCCAATGCTAACCCATTATTTAATCCCTTTGATATATGAGGTTACCAATGGATCAAAAGAATGCCTTCCTGCACCAAAGAGGTTAAAGTACAACATAAACACCCTAAAAATAAACTACAAAAAGCATAGCATCTATATGTTTATATGTCAATCCTTTAGTAGCCAAATTAACTAACTAGTCATGTACTCAACATGACTAGTTGGCCACATGGTTTTCCAAAGGTTTAATATATTCATAAGTTCAACTTTGTTAACATTATGTATTTTTACCATTCATAATAGGTTGGCTACTCTTATGTTGCCTACTGTATGTATCTATTGACCATTATAAGCATAGGCAAGATCGGCCTTACGTCAGCCTCATGTTGGTAATATAATTTATGATACTGCCATTAAATGTAACTTTCTTGCATATGCAATTAGGTAATGTACTGTAGCGTCAGTGCCAACGTATACAATCCCTGCTGATGAGCAGGAAAACAAACAGAATTTAAGGCAAGGTAAAAAGCAAGAAGTGTTGAAAGCTTTCAGAGAAAAAAGTTGATTCAATTAAAAGCAATTGTATATTTATTTTTGATAAATATGGTAATGGTTTTGTACCAGAATTGCATCGGTTTAGAATTAGGAAAAATTTTAAGAATAGTACCCTGTGTAATTGTTGGACGAATGTTCATAATGCGCTAACACCTCATGTATTTGGCAAGTAGTAAACCACTGTCAGTGAGTGACTTAAATCAGAGTTTCCCTACAATAGAGCCCTTATCAGCACTAGCGCAGTTTAATAAATAACCCCCTTAGTGACCTTGTGGTATAAATATTTCAGCAGGAGTCACAGTACAATTTTGGACATTTAGTAGAAGTATCTAATAAGAGTTTCTACAGCATCAAAGGGCTGTCATGTTCTTGCAGAGGAATTCATATGTTACTGTACATGTGTAGCCAGGTATCCCCATGGCTACTAATCTGCCATGCCTAACACATAATCCCTGGCACCCGCGCAGGCAGTGTTAGGGTTAAATCCATACTCCTTGCTGCTGCAGTAAACAACTCTCTTGAGTGACAGGGGGGTGAGGGGGTGAGCCTAAGGCCTGGATATTGCCCTACCCTGGGCTCAGACCTAGGATCCTCCCATGGGTACAAAAGGAGCTGCAGCCTAAATTTAGTTATTTTCTGTGCAGAGTTGGATGTGTGGAGTCAGGGCTCTGGTTCACCTTCCTTCCCCCTCCTTCAGGAGAGTGGGATAAACTATTCCACATTCCACCAGGGGGTATGGGAGTCAGGGATAGACCTCTGGGGCCTCAAGCCTTGGGGGTTGAGTCCAGGGACAAAGAAAGCAGCAAGCTACAAGGTGATCTTCTGCTGGGTTATGTAGGGTCCAGTGGGAGTGAGTCTCTCTTGCTGAGGAAGATGTACACTGGCGACACACTTTATTCGAGCTCGGCTAGTCCCACGAATTCGGGTATACCCGGGTGTATTGAGGTTTGTGACTGTTTTCTGCCCGAGTGCATTGAGGTATTTTCCAAGCAGGGATTGAAGCATTTTATTCCTGCTGGCTGCAATACTGCACAGTATATATATATATACTGCATTACAATTCATGAATTTATGCCATCTGCTAGACACGCGAAGCATTGCAGCCTATTAAATCCTAATCATTATCATTTAACAGATCAGCCGCCCGTCAGCCAGGCATGAACCCAGGCTGGGAAGGCAAACGCAACGGGGCTTGTCAGAGGTGAGGAGCGGCACATTCCAGGTATCTGCCAGGTACATACTGGGTATTTGCTCGAATAAAGTGTGTCGGTGCAGTATGCTGTAATGGATTGTGTTGCTGTATACTGATGTGAAGGAATAAAGACTCCAGTTACTGTTTTGTACTCCTGACTGAGGCTGCAGTTCTTCAGGGAGGGAGGGAGAGTGTTTTCCACAGGGTACTGCAACTATCCATGATATGCCCTGTGGGAATGGAGGCGCTGTACCAGCAGAGAGAAGAACAAGCCAGCACTGAAATTCTGTCCTGATTATCCCCACTACCACCAGCCAATGCTCAGAGCCTCTTGTGAGCCATACAGGTAGCACCAACACCAGGTAACCACAGGAGATCTCTCTTAGGGTGGGGGAACTTGGGTTACATTTGAAGGTGCTGCTGAGATCAGCTATCAGGCTTTTGCAGCGAGAGAAGGAGGTTATCTCCTATTATGCTATGATCAGAGCGTCCATAGGTGTAGTGTCCAAAGGGTGCTCTATGGTACCTTCAGGGCCGGACCCCCTTGCTAATGGAGCTATGACATGGACCCCTCCACCTATTCTACGATCTGCACAGGTGTAGTGTCCAAGGGGGCTTTTGCCCAGCAAGGGACCACTTTCCCCGCCAGTGAAACTGCAGCCTCTACTGTTCAATTTTATTAAGCTTCGCCCTGATGTACGATCCAGGGGGGCTTTTTTAATGTCCTTCAATAATAATAATAATAGTTTGTTCTTATATTGCGGTGCTAGTTTTACGTAGCGCTTTACAGAGACATTTTGCACACACAGTCCCTGCCCTGTAGAGCTTACAATCTGTGTTTTTGGCGCCTTAGGCTCAAGAAGCCAGGATCTCCATTTGGGAAACTGCAGAAATACTATAGCGGTGCCCAGCACAGGGAGCCGCCGTGTGCGTTATCTGAACTTTATCTTATAATCCATGTATGGTAGTGTCTCAAAGAGAGCTACGGAGCATGAAAGAGCGGTTCCCGCCAAAAATAGGAGAACCACATGAGGTTTGCAGAGTTGCAAGCTTTCTTTTACAAAAATGTGCATAGTTCGGCACGAAAACGAAGCCTCGCCCACAGAAAGGGCTGGGTTTGGCGCAAAAGCCGAAGCTGCGCCCATCTGCATTGTGCCTGTACTCCTAGATCCACCAGGGGGAGGAGGCACTGTGCTACTGAAGTGATTATGGTGTCACCACTAGGGGCGTAGCCGGACGTCAGCTACAGCGCCCTCAGTTGCAAGTGTTGATGCCAAGGATCAGGAGCTAGTTACAACTGTTCCCGCTTAACATCCCTAATATGACGGAGTGTGCGATTACCCAATATACACTACCAGGTGGCTTCCTGTTACTGAGAATACATGGGGAAAGCATTCTACAATGTATTTGTCCCCGCTGCGATTGTCCTGGCGGAGACGCGACACATGCTTACACTTAGAAGTTTAGCTGTCTCAGGTGGACCATCTTTAATTCAGTTTCCTATGATAGGTGAAGTTGCACCTTTCACTCTAATGTTATTAGCAACGATGAACTTGGCAGTCACTTAATAATAGCAGTATTATTTTTCCTGTTTTAATTATTATTATTTTTAGAAAGCATCCAAATAAGAATGGATTTTTATAGTGAAAGAGAATAAAAATATGATTCCACTAGGTTCAGATACAGGAAAATATGTAACAATCAACACGTCTAATGAAACACACAGTAGGAAGTAATATAGCATTAGTTGTCTTTGCATTTTCTTTTAATAGTGCCTTGTTGTGAGTATGACGAGTGTAACATAATGCAATGATTTACATCCCTCGAGATCCAGAAGACAAGTACTCTATTGAAAAGTAGCACCAATTTTATCAAAGAAAAATAAACTTTTGAAAGCAATAAATTTTTTCAATTGATAATTCTCATGCTAATTTGCCCTAGTTTTGCAGCATGGAGAATTTGATGCAAAGAAACATTTTTTTTAATCACGATCATTGTGGCCAATTCATCAAAGAACTCAGTCAGTTTTTAAGAAACATATTTTGAGTTGTTTGTGTTTATAGCACTCTCCTGGTACAAAAACATTGTTTACAACTTCCCTTCCACTGGGGTTCACTAATCTACAGGCACCTTATTCCACATTTTTAACCCTTTTCTTCGCTGGCAGTGATTAAATTATAACTAATCTTATCAGAAAAGGATTACATGGGTCTCTAATGACATCACCTCCACAGCAAGTGTTGCAATCTGGAGAATTGCGCCAAAACATGTGTAAATATCTAATGTTCACTTTGCATCAATGTATCCAGGTGCTTTGTTCTAGTTTAGCTGAAGCCAGAGAGCATTTTGGGTAAGGATGGGCATGTTCGGGAGCCCTAAATTCAAATTTATGGATTCAATATTGAATTCAGATTCCGAGTCAGTGTCGTATTAACCTTCCCTCCACCTATGCCTGTGCCCAGACACCGCACTTCTATTTACACACCTCCTTCCCAACAACTTCTACACCCCCAATAAAAAGCACCCCCACAAATCCTCTTCTCACCTCTCTCTCTCTCGCTCTACTCCTCCTTCTTGCTGCTGGGGATATCTCTCCTAATCCATGACCCAGCCATATACACACCTGCTCTTGTCTTCGCTTCCCTGCCAACTATTTCCCTGCTAATGGTGTTAACACATTTAATTTACTACCAACCAACCTTAAAACTCAACTCTCAAAAGAAGCATCTTGGACTTGTGCTACTGTCCCACACCCACAGTCACTCCTACCAACCATTATGGCCAAGCACTGCCATCTACTGCACGTTTTCCTGCAGTCTCTGTAAATCTCCCAACATACCACTTAGATTGTAAACTCTCCGGGGCAGGGATTTCCTTTCCTATTGTCTGACTTTGCTGCGCTTTTTGTATTATAATTTCATGTACTATATTGTCTTTGTAAAATGCTGAGTACACTGTTAGCGCTATATAAAAAAGATATAAATACATACATAATAAGATGTATCAACATTTGAACCTATAACTAGTGTAGTTTCCTCTATCTCTTGGCATGAAATAAATCCTCCAGGTCTGAAGTGGCGTTAACCTAACAGATTTGCACAAAATGTTAGATGGTAGATTAACATGTTTCCTAAATATGCAAAAAATAACTAAAGTTCCAGCACTCACTGACTCAGAGAAAGTCCAAAAACTAGGTATATGCCAAACAAGTAAGTAATTTAATGTATGCACAAGATAATACAACTTGGAGTAATGCGGCGCAAATTACAGAACAAAATCCTACAATAACGGTGGTGGGAGTGAAAATACACAGGGACAGGGAGTGGGATAGACACTAGGTAAGGAGAGTGGGGACAACACAAATGGGGGAGGGTGATCAGGGGGGCAACGTTGTGGGGGGAGACCCCTTCCTCAGGCCCGTTCCCTCAGGTCTATAAAGACCATACGGTACTTCCCTTAACCCTGACACCCCAGCCACCAGAGCAGCACTCAATAATCACAAAAAATGCAACTAGCAAGCTCAAACGAGCAAAGTCCTGAGTACACCAGGAAGTGAGTGAGTGAGTGAGTGCTGGAACTTTAGTTATTTTTTTGACTATTGGTTGTGGGGAAATTTGGGTCCTCCTAGTTATTTATATTTATACTGCACATTTATATTTATACTGATTGAGTGAGTGCTATCTATCCTCTTTGTGTAGTTTCATAAATATGGTGCTGGCGAAAAATTGAAGCATACAGGTAGGAAAAATGTTCCTTTATGTTTTGGAGCAAACTGCACCATCGTAATACATATCCCTCCAAGAGGCCAATTCAATATACTGTACTCCAAAGCGTGCAATCGGCCATACAGTACACTGCTATTGCCTTCAAAAAAGAGAAATCTTAGCATATTGCTGCAAACCCTGCATTAGGATACCTGCATTTTCTGTTTGTTTGTGCTGAAGCGTGGTGAGAAATTCTTCCATTTTTCACTTTCACTGCCTTGTGGACTGCCCGCATTACACTCCACCAATTCTGATGTCTCTGTCACAGCGTAGGATATTATGTCCCAGATCAAAGGCAGGAAACGTAGAGTTTGGTGCACAGGGGGTTTATTTACAGGGTACAACTCCGGAACAAAATATAAAGAAAACCTAACTCCACTTCGGGGAGTGCTGACTAAATGTGGGAGAGCTAAGCTCTTTCCCCACCTTGCACCCTGTACCTGTGGACAGGCAGCAGCTCCCTTTGCAGTCTCTCACAGGGCTGTCTGTGTATGTGTGCCTTCAGATCAGCACAGGAAACTGTCTGTGCTGCCTTTTACATGGTACCTGATTAATTAGTGGTCATGTGAGAGGGAAGGGAACACACCCTGGAAGGTGCTGGGTCCTATGTTCCTCCCCTCAAACACATTCTGCTTGAGCACATCACACTATATATAGAGTATGCAGAAAAAAATGTAGATCCCAGTGCAAATATTACCTCTAAGTCATGATGTGGCAATCAGAAAAGTCCATCATCATGTAACGGTGTTTCCCCCACCTTATGGGAGATTCCACCTGTTACCAGGTGTATGGTGCATGCTACCTGTAGGCTCACAAGAGGCTGGGGTGTCCGCCGATGGTTGGAGGAACTGCAGAAAAGGCTTCTGGGGTACATACCCAACATTTACTCCATGAAACTCAGCGCCTCCATCTGTTGTAGGCTTCACATTTATGAAGGTAATCTCCCACAGTAGAACAGACTCCTCTCCCCCGGAAAGATTACACACCAGGCAGGAGGTATAAAAACAGGAATGGTTTTATTCTTCTCTGCTCCCAGCACAGTCACTTGGCAGCTCTGCCCAATGCAGTCAAAGCTCTGGTCTAAAACTTCAGATGGTCCCTGAACCTGCACTACAGGTCAAAGGCCCCCACAGCAGTCCTAGCTCTTCCCTGATCCTCTAGCAGGACCGGGAGTATAGGTTATCACTCACTCCCTCGAAGGGAAGTTAACCTGGGCCTGCCAGTGCACAGCAGCATGTCTCTCACAAGGGTAGCGATCAACTAACAATTTGGAGATGCAACCCCCTTGAGTACAGTAGGGGAAGGGTACCAGGTCTGAACCCAGGATTGGGTAGAACACAGACCTGATCCCACCTCCTCCCCTGTCACTCAAGAGTACTGCCTTGAGTGGGGAAAACCCATGATTAATCCCAACACTGCCTGCTGTTACCAGGACTGGACAGGACAGGGCAGAAGAGTAGCCACACACAGCCATGGTTACAATCATTTATTGAGCGGTATTGTAAACATTTTTATAGCAAAGCAAAGTTCATGTTCGTGTATCTATCATCGACTACATGTTAGATTTAAGCCCTTAAGAGCAGATTCCTGTTTTTCTAAGGTGTCCTGTGTATGTCTAGTGCTCTCATCCCTGCGTATGTATTTTTTAAAAAATAATTTCAGGGTTTTATGCATTCATTCCCTGATTGTGAGGATTCGCCATCCTGGCGTGCAAAGACCGTCTCCTCCCCTCTCGGGTCCTTCTGAAGCAGACAGTCAAGTTGTGCAATCACCTGGTCTTGTGACGCGCACGCGCGTGGATCCTGCGCTTCCTGTTCATGCTGAAACGGACCCTGATCCCGCCCCTCAACCTGTCACACATCGTGGACGCTCCTCCAGCCTCCGTGACGCGCGTGGGATGGCGCGCAAGCACTACTACAGTCAACCCTGATTAGGCTGTTTCCTAGGACACACCTGTGTGCACCAGCAGCCAATACTCTTTCACTTCCTGGTTCCACCCTGGCTGGCTATTGGAGGCTCCTCCTATTTATACCTTCAATCTGCACTCAGTCATCGCTGAGCATAGTCGTTGTGACGCCGTTCCTTGCCACATCTAGTTCCTGAACCTTGCCTTACCTTACCTTGCTTGCTGTTTAACCTCTTGTTGCCTGACCCTGCTAGTACCTTGGACTCCGCTTCTCTCTACTCTTGATCCGGCTTGTCTGACTACTCTCCTGGCTCCAGTCCTGGCCTTGGCTAAGTACTCCTACGATCCGACTATCTCCAATCCTGAACCTGGCTACATACACCGACGATCTGCAACTCTCCACTCCTGAACCTTGCTACGCAAACCGACGATCTGCAACTCTCCACTCCTGAACCTGGCAAGTACCATTACTATTCTACTATCCATAATCCTGAAATGGCCTGAACGACTACTCTACACTTTAGGTGCGCCCGCGTGGCTGTGGGTCAGCGTTACTCAATTCCCTGCCTCAGCACCGCCGTCGTGCTTCGTTTGTGGTGAGCAACGAGATACACTGATCCACAGAGGTCCATTATTGACTTAACAAGTTGTTAACTTAAGTTAACGCCTCATTAAATGGTATCCTTAAAGCTCACTACTGCAGCATGACGTGCTGTTTTCGGCTGTAAAGGGCATTGCGTTAATTCGAACAGCTGTGCTAATGAGGTATTCCCTCTAATAAAGTCTATCCATAGAGTTCTGTTATAGGTAACGCAGGGATTCAACGAGACATTAGTTAGGTCCTACCTAAATGTGGCGTTACTCCCATCCAAAGACAGAGAGAATGGTATATTTTTTACGAGTAGGAACACACCTGTGATATCTGGGAAATATGCTGTATTTAATTATTTCAATATACTGTGCATGTTCAAATTAGCATACATCGCAGGTATTTCAGGTGTGTTCCTTTTTGTGCACAGGTAGCTCTCCACGTATCTAATAAAGGTGTGTTTGAGAAGGTATATTGAACTCTTTACTCTGGTATCAGGGTCTTTATATATCATCTACAGAAGATGAGTTACATAGTCACATAGTAGATGAGGTTGAAAAAAGACATACGTCCATCAAGTTCAACCTATGCAAAATTTAGACAACAGATACTTTATCCTATATATATACTTCATTATTGATCCAGAGGAAGGTAAACAAAACAAAAAACCAGTGAATCATCATCCAATGAAATCTCATAAGGGGAAAAATAAATTCCTTTCTGACTCCAAGAATTGGCAACAGGATTATTCCCTGGATCAACATCCTTCTCATGTTTAATTATTTGGTATATCCCTGTATACTATTCCCTTCTAAAAAGATGTCAAATGTTTTTTGAACAAATCTATTGTATCTGCCAGCACAGTCTCCATGGGTAATGAATTCCACATTTTAACTGCCCTTAATGTAAAGAACCCTTTCATTTTTTGCTGGTGAAATCTCCTTTCCTTCAACCTTAAGGGATCCCCCTGAGTCCTTTGTACTGCCCTTGGGATGAATAGTTCTTTTGAAAGCTACCTGTACTGTCCCCGAATATATTTGTATATAGTTATCATATACCCTCTTAGATGACTCTTTTCTAATATAAATAAATCTAATTTAGGTAACCTCTCCTCACAAGTTATATTGTCCATCCCCTTTATTAATTTGGTGGCTCTTTTCTGCACTCTCTCGTTCCATAATGTCTTTTCTAAGGAGAGGTACCCAAAATTGTACTCCATATTCAAGGTGTGGTCTTACTAATACTTTGTAAAGGGGCATAATTATGTTTACTTCCCTTCCATCCATTGCCCGTTTAATGCAAGATAAGATCTTGTTTGCCTTTGCAGCTACTGCATGACTTTGGGCACTATTGCTAAGCCTGCTGTCTATAAGCACTCCTAAATCCTTCTCCATCGAGGATTCCCCCAATTTATCCCCATTTAATTTATAGATCCTGTTTATTCTTTCTTCCCAAATGCATAACTTTACATTTATCTGTATTAAACCTCTTTTGCCATTTACCTGCCCAAGTTTCCAGTCTCTCCAAGTCCTTCTGGAGAGAGGATTCTACTACATTACACAATTTAGTATCATCAGCAAAAATGGAGACTTTTCTCTCGATGCCAACCTTAAGGTCATTAATAAACAAGTTAAAAAGCAGGGGCTCCAGTACTGATCCTTGAGGTACTCCACTCACGACTTTATCCCAACCTGAAAAGTTTCATTTATGACAACCATCTGCTGTCTATCCTTCAACCAGTTTTCAATCCAGGTGCATATATTATTACAGGTAAACCCCGTTATAGCGCGGTCCTCGGGGTCCACCCCGAGACCACCGCGTTAGTAACGGGGTCGCGCTAATTTTTTTTAAAAAATGGCCGCCGCGTGCCTGATTGGGAGGGAGGGAGTGAGGAGGGAAGGAAGGAAGAGGTCTGCACAACACATGCGTCCGGTCTAGCCTCTCTGTGCGGCCCGCGATGACTCTGGCCGGGCGCCAGTTAATTAAATAAATAAATTTTTAAAAAGTTTTAAAAAATGGCGGTGATTCATCCCTCCTCCCTCCCTCTCCCTCCCAGCCCCCTCCCTCTCCCTCCCAGCCCCATCCCTCTCCCTCCCAGCCCCCAGGTTTTGCGGTGCGCGGTAGCAGGCTGCCGGGGAGGTCAGAGCATGCAGGGGGCGGGGCTTAGTACCGGGGAGAAAGGATGTGCTGAGCTGATCTAAAAGGTAGGTGTGTGTGTGTGTGTGTGTGTATATTTTATATTTACATATGTTGATTTTCTTATATACTAATAATAAAGTATTGTGCATTGTACATAGATGTTTAGCAGGCACAATGAGACTCTGCTCTGATGTAAATTCGGTGCCTGAGGCACAGGAAGAGAAAGTGCTTTTTCAAAAGGGCACTGGGATAGCTGACTATGACATTAGAACTAGATTCACTAGCTTATTAAGCAGTGTTCTTGCAACAAAGCTACTTCTTCATGCTAACTTCTGTTACTGGTAACAGATCAGAAGCTCCCAATGTGTGATGCCAGTACCTCAGATGGAACCATTGTCCTTTGCTGTATTACTCACAATGTTGTAGCTACTTAGCCACAAGTTGCTGTGGGAGGGAGGAGAACCTAGGCAAAGTGACAACATGCATAATATTCTCACTAAACATATATTCTAGTTGAATTGCTGTACTAAAGTTATTGCTGGTTTTGCGGTGCGCGGTAGCAGGCTGCCGGAGAGGTCAGAGCATGCAGGGGGCGGGGCTTAGTACCGGGGAGAGAGGATGTGCTGAGCTGATCTAAAAGGTGTGTGTGTCGGGTCGTGTTGTGTGGTGTTTGTGAGTGATGTGTTGGATGTGTGTTGTGGTGTGTGCTGTTGGTTGGGGGTGTGTGTGTGTGTGTGGTGTTAAAATGGCGGCTGAAGGACAAAAGATGTTAAATCCAGCAACGAAAGGGTTAACCAGCAATAGGCCAGGCAGTAAGCTGCAGGTACCCTTGGGCAGGAGAAGGGTTTAAAGGGATTCCTCAGGCAGGGCTGTACATGACAAGTGAGATAATCCTATTATATTCATGCTGCCTTCCCATGGCGAGGGGGGGTGGGCTGCTGACATGTGAGGGGGGGGGAGTGGGCTGCTGACTTCTGAGTGCTGTGAGAGCTGTGTGCTGTGAACTCACACAAAGGTGTGTAGTGAGAGTGTGTGCAGTGTGTTGTGTGCAGTGTGCAGTGAGAGTGTGTGCAGTGAGCAGTGTGTGCAGTGAGAGTGAGAGTGTGTGTTGTGTGCAGTGTGCAGTGTGAGCAGTGAGAAGTGTGTGCAGTGAGAGTGTGTGTTGTGTGCAGTGTGCAGTGTGTGCAGTGTGAGCAGTGAGCAGTGTGTGTGCAGTGTGTGCAGTGTGTGCAGTGTAAGCAGTGAGAGTTTGTGGTGTGTGCTGTGTGCAGTGTGAGCAGTGAGAGTTTGTGCTGTGTGCTGTGTGCAGTGTGCAGTGTGAGCAGTGTGAGCAGTGTGAGCAGTGAGAGTGTGTGTTGTGTGCAGTGTGGAGTGTGAGCAGTGAGAGTGTGTGTTGTGTGCAGTGTGCAGTGTGAGCAGTGAGCAGTGTGTGCAGTGAGAGTGTGTGTTGTGTGCAGTGTGCAGTGTGCGTGCAGTGTGTGCAGTGTGTGCAGTGAGAGTGTGTGCTGTGTGCAGTGTGCAGTGTGAGCAGTGTGAGCAGTGAGAGTGTGTGCAGTGTGCAGTGTGAGCAGTGAGCAGTGTGTGCAGTGTGAGCAGTGAGCAGTGTGTGTGCAGTGTGTGCAGTGAGAGCCACGGGAAAACCACATTATAACCGAATCGCGTTATAACGGGTCGCGTTATAACGGGGTTTACCTGTACTGAGTACAATTTGGTTTATTTTGAACACCAACCTCTTTTGTGGAACTGTATCAAAAGCCTTTGCAAAATCTAAGTAGACCACATCAACTGCATTACCCTGGTCTAAATTCCTACTTACCTCCTCAAAGAAACTAATAAGGTTAGCTTGGCATAATCTAACCTTCATAAAACCATGCTGGCTATTACTAATAATTTTGTTTTCCATTAGGTATTCCTGTATATAATATCCCGTATTAAACCTTCAAGTAGTTTCCCCACTATTGAAGTCAGGCTTACAGGTCTCTTATTCCCCGGTTGTGATCTAGCTCCCTTTTTAAATATAGGCACCACATCTGCTTTATGCCAATCTTGTGGTACTGAGCCTGTGGAAATGGAGTCCTTGAATATTAAATATAATGGTTTGGCTATTACTGATCTTAACTCCTTGAGAACTCTTGGATGTATGCCATCAGGGCCAGTTGCATTATTTACTTAAATTTTTCAATCTGCCTATGAACTTCTTCTTCAGTTAACCAATTGTTCATTAATATTGAGGTTGTGGCTTCCTCCTGCGGAACTACAATTGAACTTGATTCTTCCCTGAAAACACAAAGGCAAAGGATTTGTTTAATACCTCTGCTTTTTCCTTATCTCCAATAATTTGTCTGCCCATCGCACACTGAAAGGGTCCTATATTTTCTTGTCTCATTTTTTTGGTATTAAGGGTATTAAGGGAATTAAGGGTATGAGGGTATATGAGAGTTATTGGCTATTTGCTTCCATTATTAAAAATCCACATTTCCTACACAGGCAGTGAACAATGTATTGTATTACATTACAAGTGTATGTAATGCTTGTAGGAATCTCAAATGGAAACAAAATAAACAAAAGTCATACATAGGTAAGCATAAGCATATACCGGTCCAACTCATTTCCTTCTGCAAACTCTCTATGCACATGAGGACATTACAAGTACTATTAATGTACACTGCATGCGGATGAGTCAAAGACGCCGTTTTGGAAATATACTATTCCACTTAGGATCTGCATAAACATTCCTGGGAAAATGTCAGAAAATGGAAAAGGGACAAAAGTCACACACATCCACTTGCCTATTTGCTACTTTTTCTTTGAACCACTGGTTATGATCTGTTATGAGTTGCTATAGAGATGTGTTAAGTTACACATGGCAGTAATGAGACAACTTCAACGTAAGTCAAATTTTAGTGTGCTGCACTTGCTAATCCAGTTCATTAATGAAATATAGCATTCATGCGCTCTTATCATTAGTTGTTCATTATTAGTCGGGGAGAGGTTAAATTGTGAAAGTTCAAAAAGGGCATCCATTACTTATAGATAAAGGTGATGCATGAATAATTTTTGTATCATGCTGAACGGCATGCCTTGGTTATAAAGTTCTTGCAGATTAAAAATGAACCATCAAAATCATCATTGATACAGTATGTGTATAAGTATCACATGATTTGTTAGTATTATTTTGGAAGCTGGGAGATGGATGTCCATGAATAGAATCAATAGTGTTACATCATCAGAAATGCATACATATAATATAAATTATAGGCTAAAGCAGTAAAATTCTGGGCATTACTGAAATCCCTGCCCTCTGATTGGTTAGAATTCCGGGCATTATTCATTCAGTAATGCCCGGAATTTTTGGCACCCTACCTACTCACCTTTCAGAGATGCAGGGGGAGCGCGGCATCTCTGTTCCTCTCCTCTCATAGTACGCAACACAAGCTCTCTCACACAGCACATGCAGGCACTCTCACACAGGTTCTCTCACACAGCACATGCAGGCACTCTCAAACAGGCTCTCTCACACAGCACATGCAGGCTCTCTCACACATTACATGCAGGCTCTCTCACACACAGCACATGCAGACTTTCTCACTCTCCACCCCTCCCTCTCCTGCTATTGCTGTCAGAAGCTGGCGGGTCCCAAATAGTAACTTTGTTACTTGCAACAAAGTAATATTTCTTCCACCACTTGCATAGCTTTTGCTAAGGTCATTTTTATCTGTTTTTTTTTTAGTTTGTAGTTAAAATCGCTGTCCTCCCCACTTCTCTTCCCATTCTCCCCTTTACCCACCTCTCACCCTCCCCTCTTCTCCCCCCTTCTTCTCTTTCCTTAACCCCCACAACACCTCCCCTCTTCTCCCCCCCACTTTTCATCCCTTTCCCCCTCAACACCTCCCCCAACCCGTCACCTCTCCCCCTCACCTCTGCCCCTACCCTCTCCCTCCCCCCTCACCTTTCCCCCCACTCACCTCTGCCCCCCTCACCTCTCTCCTCGCGCTCGCTCCCCCCTCACCTTGCTTCCCCCCTCGCTTCCCCTCTCACCTCGATCCCCCCCTCACCTCGCTCCCCTTGCTCTCACCCTCACCTCTCCCATCCTCCACCACCTCCCTCAATCCCCACTCACCTATCTCTTCTCCCCCACAAGTGCCTCCCCTCACCTCTCCTCCCCCTCACCTCTCTTCCTCCCCCCCTCACCTCTCTTTTCCCACCCTAACGTCTTCCCCCTCCACCACTCTCCCCTCTCATTTGCTACTTTACTTCTTTTTCCTACACAGGTGCATCAGCGTAGTTCCGAGTTGTATATCTTTACAAAAGTGTCTATTTTTTTTATGAAATAAGCCTACATTTAGCCTATAATAGTAATAATCCCCTCAGAACAGGGCATTACTGGCCAGTAATGCCCTGTTCTTCGGGGATTATTACTTAAATATATATATATCCCCTTCCTGCTTCTAATTGTCTACCATTTATCTGTTCAAGCCAATGGCTTTATTCAATATGCTTTGAAGCCATATTCCCCTTGCATATGAAGTTTTCCAGACCATTTCAAATGAATTGAGATTAAGGGGCCTATGCAGAGAGCAGCGAGAAGCACAATCTCGCCAGGTTTTCAGCAAATATGCCTACAGCAATTCAGTAAATGGCGAGAAACTTGCGAGATGAGGAAAAACCGCCAGGTTTTTTTTGTGTTTTAAAAACTCGCCGCGCGGGTGGCGAGAAGCAATATCTCGCCAGTTTTAAAACCCGTCGTATGCAGGTAGCCCCGATCAGCATCTCGCTGCTGATCGTGCCAATAAAATGGAGAGATGTTCTCCAAATAGCTCCGCCAAATAAAGTTGGCAAGAAGCTGGAGCTGAGCGGCGATAGGGGCCATAAAAAAAATCAGGCCCTTTTCCTGGCTGTGATTGATGCCGGGGGTCTCCAGAGCTGATACCAGCACCGGAGCCCCCCGGCATGCATCCGAGGCAGGAAAAATGCATGGACAGCCCACTTCATTACCTTAGCGGGTAACCGCTAAGGCAATGAAGGGGTTAACCCACCGTGCCAGCTTTATTGTGGGTAGCGGGTGTGGGTGAAGGTGGTATTTGGCCCTTGGTGTGAGTTTAGGGCTTGCGGGGGGGTTGCGGATACTCTTTTTGTGTCACTTAACCCCTTCATGACCGTAGCAGTTAATACCGCTACGGTCATGAAGTGGTTAACCCCTCCCGCTACCCCCCCGCAAGCCCTAAACAACCACCGTTGGGGCTAATACCACCCTTCACCCACCCCCGATACCCACAATGAAGAATAATCACACACAGCGCCCACACTAAATAAATAATCTAAATGATAATAAAATTAATGAATATAAATATATATATAATCATATATATATATATATATATATATATATATATATATATCTAATATTTATATCTATATATATAAAACAACAACCCCTATAACCCCTAACATACACATATATGCACATCAATGATACTATAGGCCAGCGGGGGCCCTCGGGTGTTATCCGCAGGCCGGCAGTACCAATTATGTGCCCCCCCCCAAATTAATGAATAAAGACATACATACTTTTAAAGAAATAAGATATATATATATATATACACACACACATGATGAACCAATATAAAAATAAATGTAGAAGGGTTATCAAAAGCATACTGTACTCAAAATAACAGTTCTCCATAAATACACACTACAATACAATAAATTACCTTTCATAATCCTAACTGATATTACAATCAAAAAGATCAAATGCCAATGAAAAACCTCAAATCACAATCAACACATTGCATTTACATTGTAGATATGATGCATACAATCTATGCACCATATACATTCTGCAAATGAATGTTAACAATAACATTGCAAGCAAAATACAGATAACTCCAAACAAATATACTATTGTAACCAATCCGGTAAACATAAATCAATTACCATTCATTAATAACATCCCTAAACAATTTACATTCCATCCCTAAACAATTTACATTACATCCCTAACAATTAAACAATTAACTAATTCAAACCTGCAACTGAGCAATGTAGCCTGTGAAAATATACAAGTACCAAGAAGCATAAAAAATTGACAACCAAGGCTAACCCTGACCTCTTATACAACATACAATAGCAACGATTACATCTATCTCATTTTAAAAGACTTTAAACATACATTTAAGCATAGCAGCATAGCCAAAATAATTAAAAACACATCAAATCAAGCTTTTAAAACACTATCATTTCTTACCCTGTATGTATATATCTCTCTAGACATACATACATACAGTGGCAAGAAATTATATACCACTGATAATTAAATAAACATGTAAAGAAAAGAATTTAAAAAAATTAACAAGTTCAATTAAATACATTTATTTAATTCACTTATCATTACTTGCCCCCACCGACTCCCGTTGAACTGGTTACTCACGTGCAAAACCACCAGGCACAGGAACCCATAAAATAACAAACCATAAAAAAATAAACATTAATCTAAAAATCCAAATCAATCCACGGGTCTTGTAATTTTAATACATCTTCATCTGTATTCTTCTTTCTTCTATCTTCTTCCGGGGTCTTCTTCCCGTCTTCGGCCACGCCCTGGCCTTCTTCTTCAGTAGGAGGTCCTTCCTCCTCGGTGGCTGGTTTCAAAATGAGACGACATAGGCTTTTAAAGGCCTATGACGTCACAATTTCGTCATATGGTTCCCACGGCCATGATTGGGCCATGAAAACCATGTGTTTTGGCCGATAAAAAAAAATGATGACGTCACTTAAAGGCAATGAAAGCACAGCCAATCAGAATGGCTTTGCTTCAATTGCCTTTAAGATGACGTCATTAAAAGAAACATGGCCGTCCACACATGGTACGGTAGCCAATCAGAGCGTGGGAACTACTACTCTGATTGGCTCTAGTAACATGTGACAGGCTTTCAATGACGTCACATCCTTTCTTCCCCAAACCTTTGTCACATGGTATACTAGAGCTAATCAGAGTAGGGATGGAGTTCCCACAAAGAAGAGACCGAGGAGTCCTCAGTTGGTGCGGGTGGGTTAACCCCTTAATGACTGTAGCGGTTAATAACCGCTATGGTGATTAAGGGGTTAGGGGACATTACTTTGGATGTTTTCATTGTTGTGTCTGTTTTGCAGCAGCGGAGGGGGCATGGCCAGGATGAAGATGAGGATGGCCTTCATCGTGGCAACCGGTAATGGGTAAGTGCTATATGTATTTAATGTATTTATTCTTGTTTATGTATTTCAAATACACAGTGGGTGTATGTTGTTTATTGCAATGTTTATTGGGGGCAATTGTCCCCAATAAACATGCTATTCTGCCTTAACCATTCATTGCCTTAGCGGCTATACGCTATGGTAATGAAGCGGCATTTCTGTATTTTAATAATATTGTACGGGAGCAGGGGGCCCCCTGAGCTGAACCGCATTTATTTGTGGCTCAGAGACCCCCTGCTCACTGTACACTATTATTAAAAATACATTAATGTTGCTTCGTTACCGTAGCACATAGGCGCTAAGGTAAGGAATGATTGTGTATTGATATGTGTGTTTTATTTATACTGTAGATGTGCAGAGGGTCTCCGGAGCTGAACCGCTTTGGTTTTAGGTCCGGGGACCCCCTGCTTCCCGAGATACAGGCCCCTTTAGGGGGTGCCGGTATCCCTCTGCTTTTTTTACATTCCGCGGTCACGTGATCGGGACCTTTAAATGCAGAGGGATACCAGCACCTTATAAAGGGGCCTGTATCTCGGGAAGCAGGGGGTCCCCGGACCTGAAAACAATGCGGGTCAGCTCTGGAGACCCCCTGCACATGTACAGTATGAATAAAAATATATTTAAAATAATTTTTCATGTGCTGATGTTTGCGCCGAGAGAGCAGCGGATCTCTCTCTGCTGCAAACACAACTCGCCAGGGGACGGCTTCTCGGCAGCTTCTCGCCAGGCAGCCGTCTCGCCACCGGTTACTCGCCATTATATCAAATGGTGGTGATGCATTCATTCGCCAGGGATTCGGCCCTCTCTGCATACAGCGAGGTTAACACGCCAAAAACCTGGCGAATTAAAACCCTGGCGAATGCAATTTTTCGCCACTTTCTGCATAGGCCCCTAAATCTTTTGAAGCAAGGGGAAGACCTCATCAGACCATATTGAATAAGGGGCTTTCAGAGCAGAAACCTGCATAGATCTAATTTTGATCAACCCTACCCCCAGGAGTTTGAATCAATGATTGTCAGTCCCTTGACTGAATTACCCATGCAGAATATGATTTTATTATTTATTTTTGTTAATCCAGTGCTTCCCCCACCTATGTTTCCTTTTTTGTTTTTTTAAATATCAACATTGCTCAGATTTCCTGCTCGAAACTTTGATAGATAACCTTATTTCAGGTGCACGACACTGTTTGAATAGAAGTGACCTAATGGTAACATTACTGCTTTAGAATGGGGGTAAGATGATTTGAGCCCTAACAGCAGCTCCTTGTGACATGAGGCAAATGTCTTAATTTTTATGTGCCTCAAATCTAGATTTTAATTCAGGTGATATGTAGAAAAGAAAGAGTACAGTTGGATTATTTATTTAAGACCTAATACACATCAGATACACGTTTCCCTTTGAGAATACAAGTAAAGTTACTTTGCACTGAACACATACATTTTCACAATGGGTCCACTTTATAAAAGAGGAATAGAATAGGTTCAACGGCCCTCATTTATCCACACATACATGTACAGTAAGTACTATGTGCTGTAATGCTATGCATGTTTTATACTCATTTTTGCTGTAACCAGCACACATAATGTTACTCTTAGTTGCCATTAAGTTATTTTATTTATTCCTAAATAGTTCATTCATATTCTTAAGAAAAAAACAATCAATGCAAATACCAGTCCCTTTTCACTTTCATTATACTGTAGCATGTAGGTCTTTTTTTTTTTAGATCAATAAATAATGCAGTCTACAGCGCATCAGACTTTTCATAGAAATAAAGATTTTGACGGCAGATAAGAAGCATTTGGTCGACATAGCCTGCCCATTTATATTTATGTAGCTCTGGGTTGTTTTGGGGCTATAGGTCTGCCCTCCTCCTGGCAGTGATACCTGGTAAGGGCAGGTTGCCAGGAGCAATCATGGGTTTTCCCCACACATGTTGTGCAGTGTGTCAGTGAAGGTAGTGTCATCAGGCTCTGTGTCCAATTAGAGACACAGAAGCGGTGCTTACTGGAGCTGCACTTAATGCATGGCACTTCCTGATTTAGTCAGTCTGTCCCTACCGTGACAGGGGCAAGGATACCCGTACCAAGCTGTCAGGGCTCTGGCAGGCTTGAGGCCCTCCCTCTGGGGAGTGTGGGTTAACCATACCTCCTATCCCACAAGTGGATAGGGGAAGAGCAAGAACCACTCTTGGTGCTCTTGGCTGGGAGTGAGTTCAGGGACATCCTGAAGGGGAAGACCTTCAACTGCTGTGATTTGTGGCTGCTGGAGAAGGAAGATAAAATAAAGCATCCTGACCTTTTATAATATACCTCCTGCCTGAGACTGAAGTAGGAGGAGGGGGACGTATTCTTTTGCAGAGACTTCACCCCATACAGCTGTGGGCTGCACAAGATGGAGGCGCTGTACCTGTGAGTAGAATTTGGGCAAGACCCCAGAAGCCTGTCCTGTTATTCCCCTTTACCACCAAGCGGGAGACCCAGGGCTCCCTGTTACCAGCAGGTATGCACCATACAGAGCCATGTAACCGGAGTAGTATTTCCCCTAGGAGACCCTATGTGAGATTGGGTAGGAGAAACAGGGTTACATTTAGTAAAGATTTTCTTCTTTTTTTTTTAAGAAAAATTTAAGCGCACGTTCACATGTTTGAGACAGGCCCACAATCTTGCCTTTCCGCATAGTCACTCAGCATACAATGCTTCCACTGCAGCCAAGGATTCTGGGTAATACCATTAAATGGCTATTTTGAAAGTTTTTATAAGGATTGTTTGCTTTCTCTCTATGAACTCCTTGATAAAGTGCAATCGCTCACGAAACGCGTAGGAGGGTTGCTACACCTCCATTTTTAATATGGACATTATAAAGTAATTTTGTATTCTTGTTTTTGACCCACTCTCTTGGCTGTGTGCCATACTCCTGCTTTTGATTCTGGGTAATGACATGCAAATGGGCACTCACATTACCTAGGAAATCATTCAGTCAATTTCATGGATTTTTGGATTACATTATTGTATTAGCCTCTACTACCTCTGTTGGGAGGCAAACCCCAAATTCACCACCCAGTCCATGAAGTAGAACTTCCTCACATTTCTCCTGAGCTTGTCACCCTCCAGCTTTAGTGAATGACCTCTCATTTAGTTGTTCAAGTTTCTTACATGTTTACGCATGCATGTTACATCATGCAGCTTTTATTAATAAAAATATATTAATAAAAATACCGGTGGTAACTGAAAACAAATGAACAGTTTCAGACATTCAAAAATGTACTTGAAATAGCTATACCCTGGTGGTCTTATGACAATGCCTCAACGTCATGGACATTTTGCTCATTCCTAAGGGAGATTCTGACCACAGCTCTCCATTCTGCATGTCAGGGGGAGATTTACAGATGCAGTGCGTTATTCGAACATTTCACTGAGCCGTTTTCGTGTGCTCTGTTGTATTCCATGCGGTATTCACTTCGCCAATCACACCAGGCACACCTGTGTTTACCGCGGTTGATGTGTTTGAATTTCATGGATTAAGATTTCTTTCGGTGCAATTCTTCGCGTATCCATGGCAGAAATGAATGAATTGTAATGTGTGCAGTACTGTGCTACTGTGTCAATTTGCAGGTGTTTAAAAACCAGAACACTAAAATGCCATTTTCTGCACTCGATAAAAACGAGTCAACGCGGTAAGGCTGGAAGAAATCCCGCGCCATGACATTGGTATTCCGAGGTATACAACGTGTGAAATGTTCGAATAACGGCCGCTGCATCTGTACTAGCGATCATATAATTCCATAGCCAGAAAGCTCTGCGGCACTGGATGCTGCAAAGCGCCAGTCATATATCAATGTTTCTATGGTGAAAACTAGTATCATTCTGAGGCAACAAATAGCACCAGATTTCTAAAAGAAGGAAACCCAATTAGTAAAGTTTGATTTTAAAAGAAGTGCAAATTGCTTCTTTTTTTTAATTTATTTTTTAAAGAAGCATGCATTGTCCAACTGGCTAGCTACATGCCCCTCTATCTTAAGTTATATGTGCAATCCCACATATATCATGCTATAAATCAGGAAAGAGTGAACAACTACAAGTTCAACCCCAATTAAAAAAAAATCTTCCACCTTAAAAAACAAGTTTAGTTATAGGATAGAAAAAACAGGATATTCAGCGCTCGTGCTGTGTGATGGTGTGGATGATCCCTTTGCAGCATGTACATAAAGCGTCTCCCCAGAAACTCTCAAATCTAGGTGAACCCCCCTTAGAAAGGGGGGAAGGCACCCTGAAATACAAGATAATAAAAAATGCACAAATGCGCACCAGGGATTAGTGGAAGGTAATTTATTAAAAATACACAAAAACTGAGGGGATCCAACCCCACCTCAGAACAGCTGTGCAGCTGGACGGCTAAGTACTACTAAGGAGAACACCTAATGGAGACTAAACCCTAAGCTGCACAGTATACAAATACAATAACATTTATATAAAAAACATGAAGGAAAAAAACAAACATGAAAACAACCTATCAACAGATTTGTATAGAAACCGCCATAAGGTTGGGCACTGGCAAGGGGAAACGGACACTCACACTGAGACAGTCAGCAGACTCGCGGTGTCTGCACAGGATCCGGATCTCGGCACCGCGGATTCGTACCAAGTACCTGACGAAGTACTTGGTACGAAACGCGTAGAGGTCACGACAGGTCATCCTGCGCGTGTATGCTGGTAAGCTGAGACGGAGCCTGCAGGAGACAGCAGCGGTTTTATCCATCTCCGCGGTGCCGAGATCCGGATCCTGTGCAGACAGAAATGTCCCTGCGGTGAGGTGAGTGGCAGCTAAACGCCAGCAGCAAAACTGCCACAACTAAATGTCCTAGATCGCATATTCAATATACTGTATACATTTACTTCCCATTCATCAATTGACTAAACAGAGGAAAGGTAGATAGACAGATGTTTTCCTGGCCTATGATTTAATGAGAGAAAAGTGTCCTACAGTAACTTATTTTTAAGACATGGTCTGAGTTTTACTAACAATTCAACATTAAGTGTTGTGCCTTAAAAAGGGATGGTCTGGGAAAAAATTGAAACTTCTACTCTTTCTTTTTTTTTCTTTATTTGACCCTAAACAAAAGAGCTAGTCATCTGTATGTAAGCTAATAAAGTGAACACTAGGGAGATGTACCTCCAGAATGGAGCCAGACGGTGAATAACATATGAGGAATGTTCTTAAACCTCAGTACCAGCTCGTGACAAGGCCTGTACTCTGTCTTAGGTCTCAAGTTTTAGAAAAGCTTTAGGAACTATAAGAAAAACTTTCAACCTGACAACTGCTCCGTGGCTGGAATAGGCTCCTGTTTTAATTCAGCACAGATGTGATCTCTAATGAAAGCATTATGGCTCAGCAGCTGCATGCATGGTACAAACATTTTAAAAGGAATAAATTATTTAAAACACTTCTTTGCATTGTACAACTATGTTTGACCTTTCCTAGGGTAAAATACTGAGATGGATTTGGTGGCAGATTATATTTTTTATAGTAGTAAACCACCTATTCTGTTTAGTCTGTGCAACCTAAACATGAAGGAAAAACTGTTCAATAAAGTGTTGAGGCAAAGGCTTTGAAGTACATATTCTTTATATAAGCTGCTCCTTATGGTAATTTTTGTAAACAGGACAGAATATTTAAACTGCTTAAGGCAGATATAAGGAAAACTGTTGTTTGATGTCTACCAAATGGGTATTGTTTAGATTTAAAACATAAACAGTATGTGATATTGGATGCCTGAAAACTGGATTTATCCTGGAGGAGTATGAAAGCGCAAATGTGTGTCAAGGAATAGCTGTTAGCGAAGCTTGTTTTGACCAAAAAAAGAAATCAATCAAATATACAGTAAGTGAAAAAGTTGTAATACCAAATCTGTGGACTTGTGTGAAATACTGTACATTGAACAATATGGGCAAGTTATTGTCAGTAAAGCTAGCAGCAGGACTGCTGACAGGGAGGGACTGCTGACAGGGAGGGACTGCTGACAGGGAGGGACTGCTGGGACAAGTGTTGTGAGCCCAGCAGCTCTGAGGGCCTGGCTGACCTGGACAAAAAGTTGGGGTTAACTTCCTGTCAAAATGTCAGCAACTGGGCAGGACCACCTCTCCTTTCAGCTCCTGGGCAGGCCTGCTTCTCCTTCTAGCTCCTGGGCTGGCCTGCCTCTCCTTCCACCTCCTGGGTGGGCCTGCTTCTCCTTCTAGCTCCTGGGCTGGCCTGCCTCTCCTTCCACCTCCTGGGTGGGCCTGCCTAACCTTCCAGCTCCTGGACAGCTTGGCCTTCAACAGGGCCCCTCCTCAGGCTGCAGGTAGACCCACATGGTCCTCCACATGGCTCCCCAACCCTCCTCCCATGTCCTTACCTACTCCGTGCCCCTCCAGCCCCATACAAACTCCACCCCTCCAGGCCCATAGTATCCCTCCATCATCCCACCAGTCTTCTATATTCCCTTGATATCTTCTTCCCCCCGAAAGCCCATACTATTACGTCATTAGCTCCTTCTGCCGCATAGCTTCTTCTCCCCCCCATAAAAGCTCCTTACCCCCTTATTCCCCCATAGCTCCTTCTTGCCCATAGCTCATTCCCCATCAAACCTCCTTCTCCCTCACCATACCTGCTTCTCCCGCTATACCTCCTTCTGTCACCCAAAACCTTCTTCCCCCTTCCATCATACCTCCTTCTCCTTTCCACCATACCTCCTATTCCCTGCCCCCCATGCTTCCTTAATCCTGCCTCCATATTTTCTTCTCACACCCCCCATGCCTCCTTCTCGCTCCCCCGATACCTTCTCCCTTTCCCCCATGCCGCCTCCTTCACACTTTCCTGCTTCTCCCTCCCCCCAAATACCTCCTTCTCCTTCCACCCATACCACCTTCTCCCCCTCCCCCCCCCAGGTCCCTACTTCTTTCTCCCCATCCCCCATCCAGGCCCATTCCTTCTATCTCTCTCTCTTCCCCCACCCCAGTGTCTCCCCAGTTTGCCTGAGGATTAAAGGGGGGGGGGGGCTCCTACTCCTTTCATTTATCCTGGGCCCCAATATTTCTGTAGGTGGCAATAAGTGGCTATGATTAGGGAGATCATAAGGAAGCTCATGTTTGGAAAACATTTGTGCGTTCTGTACTGTATATGATGTTGTTTTTGACAAGCCTATTTGCACCAATTTTACAGGGAACTCATTTATCAGAGTCACTGGCAGAGTGGCAGAAAATGTAGTTTAGTTTATCAAAAGTTAAAAAGTACTATTTCTTTCAATGTGGTGGTTTTGTTTATAAATGTAATGCTAGTTTCTGTATCACTCATATAACGCACTATGCATATGTACAGTAATTTAGTCAAGATAAATACCTATCTCATACTGTACTCTTACAGCAGCAAAAACAATGAGCAGAATGTCTTAATTCCCTTCGGAGAAAAGTACCTTGATTTTGCTATTTTCGCAAGGCTATGGCAACAAGGGAATAATAGCTATTTTCATATACATATACATATGGTATCGTTTTATAGGTATAGATTATAGGTTTAATAACGGTACCATTGCACAAATCTAGGGTTATACATATAAATGACTGAAGAACACCATTTATTTATAAAATTGGCGGTAACATTTCAAAAATTGTTGTTGAAATGTGAAGAGTAGAATGATGTATACAACTAAGAAAACCGTATATATAGTTTTGTCTTACAGCATTTAACTGGTTTCATCGCACTTTGCAAGTTCATGGGGCATTCCGTGCGATAATATTGCATATTATAGAATAAGGACACATGGGGCAGATTCATCAAGCTCTGGTACGGGTCATTGCAATAGACCTGGCGATAATTGCCTTTGACTTGAATAGCAGCTAATGCCAGATTTGGTGCTATACCCAGCATTGGAATTTGATGAATCTCCCTCTGTGTGTCAAAGCAAAAGCTGGTGCAATTCTGGGGCAAACTTGTACTATATGTAATAATATATGTAATAATAATAATTTTAAAAATCCCATTAAAAGTAATAAGACTTTATGTAGTAAATCTGGGAAATTGTTTTGCCTTGATAGATATATAGCATAATATGTGTAAATAATGACTCCTTCGTATACACGAGTATTGAGAAAACACAGCACCTTTCATACAACATGTCTATATGTCTATATGTCTATACCTTTCATAATTTGCTTTATCTTTCTATTTTAATGTGTGTGTTTTTCCATTGTTTTATTTTGACCAATAATAATAATAATTTAAAAAAAAGAAATAGAAAATAGTAAATGATTTGCTCTGACATTAACACATCCCAAACATAACTTTCATTATTACAATATTTAAAGCCTTCATAAGTCACATGGAAACAGGTCAAATTAATACCTAAAAACAATTAGTTCCATTTGATCCAGATAAAAAATAAAGGCACCACCAACCAATTCAATAACTGCCCCCTTTTTGTTATCATGCACAATTCCTTTTTACTAGCTCACAGTAACTGTTTTTCGTGCAGTTTTCCTGCAAGAGTTAACCAGGAAAATGCTACTGCAATATGTTTTTGTTTAAAACATCTCCATGTCTGAACATTGCAGGGCGAACAGTTACGACAGATATTTCAGAGCACTCAATTGATAGCATTCCTGGGCTATAATTTAGTCCTGACATCTGCCTGGTGAAGTACTGCACATATGTCATTTCAGTTAAAAGATCCAGTCTAGAAATGCAAATAACCTTCCCTCCTTTACTGTGTTAGAAAAACAAGAAATGTATGCACTAAAAACATCTGCACACTTACAGTAGGTGAAGCAAAAGCCAGGTTTTCTCCTTTGTTATTTAAAATCCATTACTACCAAACAAGTCTGCAACAAGGTTTTCAGTCAATCAACGCAGTAGTGTTATTGAATACCAGTATTTTGTAAACCATGCCTATGAACAGTTTTTGTTAATTTGTTCATAGGGCTATCAACTTCTAGCAAAAGCGACAAAGGGAGGTATAGTCTGGTAGTTAGGGTGTTGGTCTTGAATATTCAAGCTTGTGGGTTCAATTTCTGCTAAAACCACTTCCACTCTATAGGGCAGAGTCGCTAATCCTCAATGTATGTATAACTTTATTTATACAAATGCAGCGGCCGTTATCCGACCACATATCGAGCTGGATTTTGGCAAATTCGCCAAACACCACGCGTGGTAGACTGCAGCAGACTAATGGCCCATCGGATTAACACAGCAGGGGTCCTTGCTGTTTGAATCCTACCAAGTCCTGCCTGTCTGACGCGCAGTAAGAGATAGGCTGAATCTGTCACTCTACCTGCGCGCCTCTCACAGGCGATCACGGCGGTTTTATTCAATTTTAATACTACAGTATTGAGCAGGGGGTCTCCGGAGTTGAACCGCATTGATTTAAGGTCCGATGACCCCCTACTTCCTGAGTTACAGGCCCCATTATGGGGTGCCGGTATCCCCGCCATGATAAAATCTTGTGGGTCATGTGACCTTGGGATTTTAACATAACGGGGCCTATGTCTCGGGAAGTACGGGGTCCCGAGGCTAAAATCAGCTTTGTTCAGCTCAGAATAACCCCTGCTCCCGCACACTAGTTGCAAACACTCCCCCCCACCCCCTCGCACCCCGAAAGAAAAAATCATTACCTTAGCGCAGTGGTTCCCAAACTGTGCGCCGCGGCACCCTGGTGCGCTGTGGCTTGGCTAAAGGGGCGGCGTGATCAGGGCCGCCAGCAGCAGGGAACAAGGGCCAGTAAATTTAAATTAAAAAAAAACGCTGAACACGGCACCGGTCTCCCAGTTGTCAGCGCCGGAAGTACACTGGCGACACACTTTATTCGAGCTTGGCTAGTCCCACGATTACGGGTATACCCGGGTGTATTGAGGTTTGTGACTGTTTTCTGCCCGAGTGCATTGCGTTATTTTCCAGGCAGCGATTGAAGCATTTTATTCCCGCTGGCTGCAATACTGCACAGTATATATATATATACTGCATTACAATTCATGAATTTATGCCATCTGGTGGACACGCGAAGCATTGCAGCCTATTAAATCCTAATCATTATCATTTAACAGATCAGCCGCCCGTCAGCCAGGCATGAACCCAGGCTGGGAAGGCAAACGCAACGGGGCTTGTCTGAGGTGAGGAGCGGCGCATTCCAGGTATCTGCCAGGTACATACTGGGTATTTGCTCGATTAAAGTGTGTTGCAGCAGTAGATTGGGCTAGCTTCCCCCAATCCTATTGGTTCCAGTACCATGTGATGGTAGACATTCTGGTTTTGATGATGTCATCCTAAAGGGAAAGGAAGCTGAGCCTTTCTGATTGGCTGGCTTTACTTCCTTTTGATGACATCACATTCTAAAAAAAAACCTGTAACATGGTTATCCCAGCCAATCAGATGGCTGGGAACCATTTGTCTGTAAAATTTGACGTCACAGGCTGTATAAAAGCCGGTGCGCCTCATTTGTAGGCAAAAAGCTAAATGAGCAACATGTTCTCCCAATTGGATTAACAGTACCAGTACAGATGAAGATAACGAAGAAACAAGAGTGGATTATAAGTACATATGAAGCTCAAGAAGACCCCAAAATGGATTACAAATTACAGATGAAGAAAAGAAAGAAGAAAAGAATTAAAGATTTCACCTGTGGACCGTGGCTGTTGAGGAGCATTGCATTGTGGACCAGGAGTTGCAGCTGCTGTTGCTGGTGTTGCTGTTGGAGTCGGATTCGGTGGGTGAAGACATCAAAAAGTAAGAATAAGATGGATTGTATTTTATTTAATGTTGTATTTTTTTTTTTAGGTTGGCGTTTGCATTGGCATACTGTAACTTTTGTATTCCAATTTAATTGTCTTTTGTTTGGTGCTTGTTTTTTCATTTGCAGGCTTTTTCTTTTAGGTTGGTACTGTATTGGCATTTTTATTAATTCAAATGTACAGTAATGTCTTTGTATTTGATGCATGTATTTATTTTTTTGCAGGTTGCCAATTGATTGACAGAGTGACAGACCATTGGTGTGGTACTGTGCCAATCAATTGTTTTTTTTTCTTTCTTTTTTTGTTTTATGGCAATGCAATGTGTTTTTTATCTGATGCATGTACTGTATTTTTTTTTGTAGGTCCCTATTGCCTGGCATAGTGGCAGCTCATGCCCACAGGGCATGGGTGTGCCACTGTGCCAATCAATTTTTTTTTGCATTTTTTGGATTCAAATTTAATGTGTTGGGGGGGGGGGGCGTGGCCAGGACGTTAACCAGAGCAGCCGCATGTTAGCTCGGCTCCTGCTACTAGGGGCATATAAACACCCAAAAAATCACCAGAAAAGCCCCCAAAAAAATCCTTTTAGTGAAGCACACGAGCCCTAGCAACCAGGGAGGGCAAGGCAGACCCCAACACACAACAGGAGGGGGCCCAGACACCAATTCAGCCCCGCAGCCAAAGAGCGCCAACCCACCCAAGATGGCCGCCAGACCCGTGCGGAAGCTTTGATCTACTTTCCTAGCGGAGGCCCGATCAGGGAGCTGCAGGGGAGGTATCTGCGCTCCCGGAGGAGGTCCATGCATCGGAGGCTAGGAGAGGAGAACCGGTGCTACCCCCGGAGTGTGTGGATCCGTCGGAGGACGGAGGCGGCGATGGATGGTTGGGACGGAGCTTTGCCAGGGCAGCTAAACAACCGCAGCCTAATAAGGTGAGCCGTAGACCAAACAAAGGGAGACTGCAAGGCAGGGGACCAGTTTGATCGGCCATAAGCAAACATAAAATCCCCACAGTGATGCAGCAGTCTCGTGCAGAGACAAAAACCAGCCTGATCTCCCTCCAAAATGGCTGCTGGTGACCAGTGAAGGGAGAGAGGATGGGCACCCTGAGCCACAATACCTAAAGAGAGGAAAATAACATAAACACATATAAGTGGCAGACTGTTTAGGATCACACCTCCCTCCCACGACTGACGATTAAAGGCACAGTCTAGCAGAACTGGGGCTGCAGCAAAGACTCTTAAGAAGGGGGAGCAAACAACACCAGGGGCCAGCAACCCTGAAAGAGAATAACCCCACGCTGCCAACTTCTCTAGTCCAGCCACAACAGAATATATTAAAATACATACAATTCTGGGAATGTTGCGCAGATACCATCAACAATGGAAATGTAATGCTTCAACACAACCTGTATGTGGACAACTAGAATCAAAGATCCTATTACAATTTAAGACTAAGAGGCGCATACGCACAATTTATTCCTGACACCATAGCCTCAGCTAACATTGTGTTGATCTTTAAGAAAGGGAAGGACCCTACACAATATTCGAGCTATTGCCCTATCTCTCTCATTAATACTGACCTGAAACTATTTGCCAAGATACCACCTAACCGGCTTAATGAGTATATGGTGCATTTAGTGCACCACGATCAGGTGGGTTTCATTCCTACTATACAAGCCGCAGATAACGTACGCCGCATTGCAGACCTGACGCACTCAGCTAGTGCAGGGGGTACACAACTCCTATGCCTCTCTCTAGTTGCCGAAAAGGCCTTCGATTGACTCAACTGGGATTTCCTATTCTCTGTACATAAGCATATGGGTTTTGTGTGTCGCTTCCTACAAGCGATCAGAGGTCTATATCAGCACCCCTGAGCTAGAGTCAGATGTGCTGGCCTCATCTCTAATAAAATTCATATAACTAATGGCACTAGACAAGGGTGCCCCCTGTCTCCTCTGCTGTTTTCACTCCCCATCGAGCCCCTAGCAGCCTCCATTAGATTGAACCCCAACATATCAGGGGTGACTATTGGTAACAATAAATATAAAATCTCGTTATTTGCGGACGATCACGCCCTCTGATCTCTCTCCCAAATCTCTACCAATCCCTCGAGGATTTCGGAAATAGGTCGGGCTTCAAAAAGAATAACACCAAATTTGTGGCATTGGCGGTTAACTTGCCCAACCATATAATCAAGCTCCTAAAATTTAATTTTGATTTCTCATGGCAAACTTATTATATCCCCTATCTTGGAATTGATATTACTAAATCATATGAAACTCTTTACAAATTCAACTACCACAAAGTAATTAAAAACTTGAAGAAGGACTTAGAAACATGGGGTAAATATAATATTTAATGGATAGGCAAAATTGCATCTATTAAAATGAATCACCTTCCACATATGTACTTTTTCCGCACTCTCCCTATTAAGGTTCCGGTTAGAGACCTTGAGGACCTTCAATCCAATATCACAAAATGTATACGGAATAAAAAGCGCCTAAGAGTCAAAAGAGAGGTACTACATAGACCTATGGAAAAGGGGGGAGGAGGGGCAAGGCCTTCCTAGCCTTTTAAGATGCTATCCCAGCGGAGTCAGATTTTGGTCTGGATCTCTGTGCCGCAAACAAGAGGCTGGATGGATATAGAGAATATTGGGTTCAAACCAGCTGATATTAAAACTCCCTTTTGGTTGACCAAATCAAGCAGGCCGCCAAACTCTATCTCTCACCCAGTGATTAGACATTCACTGACACTCTGGAACTGCTTGAAATTCAAATTCAAACTTACAAAAATCTGCTGCCCCATGATCCCGCTTTTTGACAACCAGATTTTGACCCAGGCAGACCATTAGGTGCATTCCAAGATTGGAGGGCAGCTGGGATTACCAAAGTGGGAGACCTATTCACGGATTCTGGGATTATGCCATTTCCAGAACTACAAAATAATGGAACCTTCCACCTGCAGAAATATTCAGATATCTACAGGTTGAACATGGTGTCTCTCTATTCTATGAGGCAGATGATCCTCCTACACACACTTCTTTTTAATCTTTACTTATGTATAGATCCCAGGAGAGGGGCATGATTTCAGCCTTATATAATTCCATAATTAGCTCATGGACAGATAACAAATATTTCCATATGCTAAAATGGGAGGAGTTAGGTGAGGTCCTGGAGGATGAAGACTGGGTGAATATCTGGGAGACTGCAGCAAAAAGTTAGTTCTGCACTGTGGTCAAAGACAACTCATAAACTATTATTTTGCTTGTATATGACTTTAGTTAGACTCCATGCAATATACAACTCCCACTCACCAGATTGTTTTAGAGGTTATGGACAGAATGGCTCAATGTCGAATATCTGGTGGAATTGCCCGAAACAAGCCCCCTGCTGGAGAAGGGCTGGAGGATACTGTACTTATCAATAGACTTGTGAACACAGATCTGAGACCTGACCCTTGGTCTGCCCTACTAGACAGACCAGATCAAGATATGTCAAGAGCCTCAACCAAACTAATTTCCCACATCATGTCAGCTCCAAGATGTTGTATTGCGGTGTCTAGGAAAAAACAGGAAGCACCCTCACTGGCAAAGGTAAAACCTAGAATATGGCATATTGGTATGATGGAAAAACTCACAGCTTTCCTGACAGAGAGCTGTGACAAGTTCTCACAGACTTTGACCTATGGTTTGCTGGAGAGGGGGCCAGAGAGATATTAGAGAACTGACTTGGGTGTAGACAGAAGATGACGATCCTCCCGGACTGATCTAGAACAGAGGCACGTCTCAAATGAACTAGAGTAATGACTATCCTTTTTGAATAATGGGTATGACTTGGAGTATACAAGTAAAATAAACTTAGACCTTTTGCAAATACTGTTACCATCCCCGTCCCTCCCCCTTCCCCTCATTTCCCCTTGTATTGTTGTGTCCATTATGTTCTGTCCATTATTATTTTGCCGCAGAGTTATTAGGGGATTTTAAGGAGGACCCTAACAAGTTGGTTAATCACTACTGTATATTTGGATCTGTGGGCCCGGAATGTCTATGTCATGATTTTTGCTATATAACATCCTACCATTCCAATTTTATCTTCTGTATCCCAATTAAAAATTGCCAATAAAAATATAAGTTGAAAAAATTTGAATGAATTTTTTAATTTGAGGCTTGTTTTGGGGATTGGAAGGTTGCATATTGCCTGGCATGGTGGCAGCTTATGTGTGCCACTGTGACAATCAATTGTTTTTTGGGGCATTTGTAATGGGTTTCTTTTCTATGTAATACTGTGTTTTATTTTGGGCCTGTTTTTTTTAAGAGCTTGCTTTAATACTGTACCAATCAATGGGTGGAGGGTGGGGGTAGTTGCATTCGTAGGGTGGTTAGGCCTCCTGGGTGTGTATTGGGGGAGGGTGGGTTAACCCTTTAATTACTATAGTGGTTACTAACCGCTATGGTGATTAAGGAGTTAGGGGCCATTAGTTTGTATTTTTTTTATTGTACTGTTGCTGACAACGGAGGACAAGGACGGTGATGAGGATGAGGATGCCCTTCATCCTGGCAGGCTGGCAGGGGTAAGTGCATGTTATATTTACTTTATGCTGCTGGTTTATGTTTTATTTTAAATGGGCAAATGCACTGTTATCCATATCTGGATATTAGTAATTTTGCCAATTACTGTACTGTATGTGTTAGGGGGGTTGTTGGGGGCACAGGGGTATGTGTTGTGTATTGGTACAGTAGGTAGTAGGTATTGCAATGTTTATTGTGGGTAGAGGGATTGAGTGAAGGGGGTAATAGCCCTAGGGTGGGTGGTTATGCCTCTCGGGTGGGTAGTGGGGGGTTTAACCCTTTCATTACCATTGCAGTTACTACCGCTAAGGTAATGAAGGGGTTAACACCTCCCAATGCCCACCCAAGAGGCCTAACAACCCATCCTGGGGCTATTACCTCCTTCACTCACCCTCTCTGCCCCCAATAAAGCTGCTATTGTGCCTTAACCCCTTCATTGCCTTAGCGGATAGCCGTTAAGTTAATGAAGCTGCTTTAATGTAATTTTCTTTAATAGTGTGCAGGAGCAGGGGGTTTCCTGAGCTGAACCGTTTTGATTTCTGGCTCAGGGACCCCCTGCTTCCTGAGTTACAGGCCCCGGCATGGGGCATCGGGTGTCAGTATTGCCGCCATTTTTAAATTGTCCGTGTCATGTGACCGGGGGATTTAAATAATGAAGGATACTGGCACCCAATATCTCGGCCTGTAATTCGGGAAGCAAGGGGTCCCCGAGGCTGAAATCAATGCGGTTCATCTCAGGAGACACCCTGCTCCTGCATACTATTAATAAAAATTACATTAAAGCAGCTTCATTACCGGTAATGAATTATTTTCTATTGTTATTGGTGTTTTGATACTAGTGTACATGAGTAGGGGTCTCCTGAGCTGAACCACATTGGTTTCAGCCTCGGGGACCCCCTACTTCATGAGATACAGGCCCCGTTACGGGGTGCCAATATCCCCCTGCAGGATTTAAATCCCCCGGTCACATGACACAGAAGATTTAAAAGCAAAGCACCCAATAACAGGGCCTGTATCTCGGGAAGTAGGGGGTCCCGAGGCTGAAACCAATGCGGTTCAGCTCAGGAGACCCTATTATCAAAATCAATATTTTTCCTGCGCAATCGCCTGTAAAAGCCATGCATGGAGACGCAGCGTCTCCGTGCAGCTCTTACAGGCTGCTTTTGTTTTCTATCGGCTATCGCGCTATAGAATTTATAGCACAACAACACTGATGCAAAAAAAAAAACAGCTCGCACGATAGTGCATTTTTCTATCGGCCTTAAAAAAATGGCCTTCACTTCTTAGTGAATCCTGCTTTTGGCTTCATGTCTTATAGCGCGATAAAAAAAATGCATAGTCGCACGCAAAAGCACTGATTTTATCACTGCTTTGTGAATTGGCCCCTATGTGTTTAAAGGTTTTTTTTTTTTTTTTATAAATGTGAGTGTGCATTTTTAAACCTATTCATAAATCCATAAATAAAAAAAATAAAAAATTGGCACTATTGTGCATTTTTTTTTGTGCATTTTTTTTCTGTCTCTGGGAGTGCTGCCCTGCTGCTCCGTATACCAGCTTTATCATATCAAAGCTAGGAAGCATTTTGAAGGAGACGGAGATATCCCTGGGAAGATTCCTGAGCCCATTCTACTGATATATATATATATATAACAAAAAACAAACAAAAGCGCAAGCTCCATAGCACGTAGCTGATTAAAAAATAAGGTACATTTATTTAAAAGATCAGCAACCCATAAGAATGTGCACTTACAGGATTTTAAACAGAACCATTCGTGGGAGAGAAATCTCTATTGTGGTCATCTGCGGTGGTAGGGTGAGTCCCAGGTTTGCAGAGTGGATGTAAACAGCCCAGGTTCACCATGAACTCCTATCCCAAATTGGCAGCAAGATAAAAAGGCATCCAATGCCTACACGTCCTTTGCTCCCTCTCATACATTGGTTGCTAGCACTTGAAATTACCGCCAGCCGGAGCGCAGGGAAGCCAGGGACTCCTAATACACCAACACGAACGCGATGACGTCACAGCTCTACGCGTTACGTCACACTGCGGCGACTTCGTCACGTTCACGTTATGGTTTGTTGATATTATTAGGTTAAATTGTGGTAATTTTAATTTATTTTAATATTTTAAATATGTTATTATAATTTATCATTTATTAGGGTTATTTCACATCCTCTTTAGCGCTACTTAATTTTTGTGTTGTCTTTGTGATATATATATATATATATATATATTATATATTTATATATATTATATATATATATATATATATATTGCTTTAAAATGATTGGGGCCATGTGAATTTCGGCATCACAAGACTATTCTAAAAATTTGTATTTGACCAGAGTTTGGTCATGTTTTCTTTATCTTTCTGGTTTGATTCTGCACTCCCCACATCACAAAAACATCAACTTTAAGAACTATGAGGACGGTTCATGTTTGGGTTTTGAGTGGCGAATTTGTTTCTATTCACTTTTATGTCTGTAGCCCCCTTTCCCCCACATTTCTAGGGAAACTACCTGTGGTGTTTTACCTGAGTGGCTTACATGAGGCCTGATGCACTGCTGAAGGGAGCCTGGGGTGACCTTGTTCACTTACACACAGCGACTCCACCTGAGAAGAATCATCACACAGTGGGATAGCCCCTCCCAAGACAATACAGCAGTAAATATACATGCTTTGAACTATAAAGGAATATTTACTAAACACATCATCAACACAGTAACTACACAACACAATATTAACCATGTGGAGTATCCCCACAGTACTTGGGGTGCGGTGGCACCAGTGTCCCAGTGTCCGTTCCACAACGTCAGTCCGCACCAAAAGTGTAGGGAGTAGCGCTACCCTTGAGAACTGTTGGTGCACTTAGATGGTATACCTTCCTGGGCTCTCCAGTACCCGGGTACTGCTGAATAGCGCAAGAATCCGTCTGATCCCTGAAGCAAGTCGGTCCAGTCTGTCCAACGAAGGCATCCGCCTCTGTGTGGGGTGAACTCCTGCTGCAGAGTCTCACCCTTAAGAGTCTCTTTGTATGGGCCTGGGTATGGTCCCACACCGCAGGCCACGCACACCGCATGCGTCCATCACAAATGTGCTGACTACCACTAATGTGCTAAGGGGGGCATCCCTGTCTTGGGGCCTTCTCTACAGCACACAAGCTAATAGTGATGGGGTCTAGCTGGGATCTAAGGGGTATCTGGCCTAGTCCAGCAGAGCACTTCTCCCTGGACCTTACCTCACCCCTTGCTGTCCTGCTCCCGACTCACTCGTGGTGCTCTGCGCGCCAAATGTAACTCTTCTTCCCTGCCGTTAACCCTGCAGCCCTATTGGCTGTCTCTACCCACATGAGGAACAACCTAGAGGCTGCTGGGACTTGTAGTACCATATGGAGCCTGCCCCTTATGGCCGCAGCACTTAAATCCAATGCGCATGCGCTAAGCACACACTGCGCATGCGCGGTCAACCAAGAGGGTGGCGCCCTGCATCCTGGCGTCACCTCAGAGTCCCGGCGATCTGCTCGCCTCACAGCCACCACTAACAACCTCCCTGCTCCTGTGCCAGATAAGCCTCCCACTACGGCAGCACCCAGCGTCTCCCCGTAGCCTTCCCCCACACGTCTCGGACCGCGAGGTAAGAGGACAAAGGGGAACCTGGCTACATTTCTTTTCACGTTGCACGGACACTATTTAATTATATTATTTTTATATGTATTTCACTATATCACTTTACCACCTTTACTTAGATATTGTCATTTAAGAGCGCCATGGTGTTTTTTTTATTGCTTGTTCAGAAAAAATCAAATATGGCTGCTAGGTCACCCAATAGATATTGTGGCTTCCTACTTATAACCAACCAGCACACGATTATTGAGTGTAGATCTACATTCATTTATGTATTTTTTCTACCATCTTTATTAATCTTTTAAATCTGTAATTCTGTCAAACGTTCATACAAGCTGCTAATTCCTCATATTGGAAACTAATTTTTTTTTTGCTTTTCAACTATTTTGTTTGTTTTGAACTGTCACATGATAAAGTCAAGCAATAAAGTAACAAGTACAGTGTCTGTTAGTGGTAGAAATCCTGGGATTCCAGCGGTGCACAGCTGAGTAGAGTAGGAGACCAGCAAGGTGTGGGTTAAAAATAAGTTTTTATTAACAAATCATGGTATGGGGGACACACTCTGACGCGTTTCGGACTAACATAGTCCTTAATCATAGAGCTGACTCGCGCCGTTCTTCTCCCCAGTCTTAAGGAGTAAGCCCCGCCCACCTGCGTCATCGCGCTGCGTGAATTTGGCGCGAAAATCGCCGAAATGCACCCTCATTGGTTGATGCTCATAGCCAATGGAGAGCAAGATGCCGTGGATGTGTTTCAAGCAGGGGAATGACGCGCATATGAGGCAGCCGCACGTACACCCCTTCCTGCAACACCAGCCGCGACGTTGTTATGGCAACCCCAAAACAATAACAAATAGCAGTGAACTTCTCATCTCGATCGTGTATGGGAATAAGTACATGGCTATATGAACTAAAGAATCAGCGGTGGGGGGGGGGGGGGGGGGAGGGGGTTTTGGGGGGAAGGAGAAGGGGGGTGGCAAAGAGGATAGAAAGACTTGGGGAGGGAAACAGATATGAATAAAATACGCATGATGAACCATGCCTAGCAACCATAAAAACACACATAACAAACAGAAACAATTACACATTATTAGACATTGTAAAGCGGATCTTGGAACTGCAACGTTAGTTCATAGAGTTAGATGAAGGACAATGTGTTGTCATTATTTAACCATATACTCATTTTCAATAACAATAACAATTCTTTTGGCATAGAATATAAATCATAAATCATTTGTCCTTTATGTATTCTATGTGGAAACATATATATTCATGTCTGTGAATATTCATATATTACACTCAATGGGGAGATTGATAGTAACCCCATATAACTTGTTTGATAAATAACTGGAGTTATATTTTACATAATAAATGGGCAGAGAAAGCAGGCTACTGCTGCGGCCGAGTTTATTCGAGCATTTGCCCGTTCTCGGCCGCAGCAGTTACCTGGCGCGTGCCGGAGGGTGCCGGGCGCGCGCCGAAGCAGCAGAGGAGAGGCCCGCCGATCGCGGCTTCCCCCTCTCCTCTCCGGGTCCGCCGGGTCCCCCGGAACCCCCTGCCGCCGTCCCCCACATCGCGGGACACCAGGGCTCCCTCGGGGAGCCCTGGACGTGCGTGCAGGGGGTGCAGGCACCCGATGACGCGTGACCGCGCGCACGCCGAGGGGCTGCCACTTGCAAGCCGGGAAATCTCCCGGCTTGCGGTACTGGCCACACTGCAATAAAGTGTGTCGCCAGTGTATGCATAAAAAACTGGAATATGTGTGACATATAAAGAAGAACCTTAATATGGACTAAAAGGCCCTCCAGGGTGATTAATGTCTATATTAAATGTTAATTTGTTAATTGTTAATTGGAGGGCCTTTTAGTCCATATTAAGGATGCCCCAAAACCACAGATTACAGTGTCTGTTACTTTAAAAAAAAAAAAAAAAAAAGGAAATATTTTTGACCTAACATTAGCAGGAAAGAGCAATAATTAAAAACATATTTTTGACATGAGCAAACGTATAATTTTTTTTTGTTCAATGCAATTACATTTTACTGTATAGCTACAAAATCTCTGCATTAATTGTTTATGATTTTTCTGTTTCTTCTTTTATTAAATTACAAACAATGACCGTCAATAAACTGACAGCCCAAATAAATTATATGAAATATCATATTTATTTGTTATGGATCATGGAAAAACAGGATGAGAGAAGGGCAAGAGAATGGAAGTTTGTTTTTATATAATAACTTTTAAAAGGACACTTCTCAGACGTGCTATGGGAAATGTCAAGTGTGACTTCACATCTGGTGGAAATGTGTTATCAACTGTTTGACTGTAAAGCCTATTTTAATTACTGTCAATTGAGAAGCTGAAATAGACCTGCCCCAAGATTCTTTCCTACAGTAGGTTTTACTTCACTAGGATAATTATTAGCGTTACACCAGCGTCACTTTTAAGGCACACTTACAAACAGCCTACAGATTATGCCTCTACATAAAAGCACAAGAGTTTCCGACAGACAGCAGCTTGTTTTGTGTTTAAATTCTTCTTGAGTTTAGTTGAAAGTGTATATAGTTAACCTTGATTTATGAAGTCTAACTTCCTCACTCTTTACATTTTCATGAAAGGCAGAATGGAATAAATCAAAGTTCTTACCACCCTTAGGAAATTCTCTTATGTGAAAAAAAAAATCCCCTTTTCAGTTCAGATCTTTGAAAAGGCCTTTGTAAGGGGAAAAAAAAGAAATGGTCCGGACATTCTTTGTTCTTTTAATGTCGATTTAATCTCTTGGAGGAGATATATTTCGGGTTGACCCATTTGAACCTTTAGTGACCAAACAATATTCACTTAAAGAGCAAAACTATGAAAAGTAAAGAAAACCTTTAAAATGAATGGATCTCAGGGCTGTGTTAACATTATCATCATCATTGTAAACAGATGCACAATTAGAAATGCATTGTAGGTAAAATGCAAAACTAGGGCTCTGCTGGAAAAAAACTTACCTATCAACTAAAACACCATAATAATAACAATTGCATAAGATTTGTATGTATGTATATCTCTATTTAAATAGTGCTGACAGTGTACTCAATGCTTTGCAAAGACAATACAGTACAGGGAATTGTAATAATACAATATGCGCAGCAAAGTCAGACAATAGAAAAGGAAATCCCTGACCCAGAGAGCTTACAATCAAAGTGCTATATTGGGAGACTTACAGAGACTGCAGGTGAGGGAAAACGTGCAGTAGATGGCAGTGCTTGGCCACAATGGTTGGTAGGAGCGACTGTGGGTGTCTGACAGTAGCGATGAGCGGAGGCTATTGGGATGCTTCTTTTGAGAGGTGAGTTTTAAGGTTGGTTAATAGTAATTAGATATATTAACACCATTAGTAGGGAAAGAGGTGGCAGGGAAGTGTGGGCGAGAGCAGGTGTGTATGTCTGGGTCCTGGATTAGGAGAGATATCCCTAGCAGCAAGAAGGAAGAGTAGAGAGAGAGAGAGAGAGAGAGAGAAGGTGAACAGAGGATTTGTGGGGGTGCTTTTATTGAGGGGTGTAGAAGTTGCTGGGAAAGAGGTCTGTACATAGTGGTGCTGTATCTGGGCACATGCATTGGTGGAGGGAAGGAGAGATTAAGAGATATGGATAAAAGGAGGGGTGTGGGGAAAGTGGAGAAGACATAAAAGTTACAAAGAAGTGAGGAAACAGCAAACAGTTAAAGCAATAAGGAGGGCATAATGAGATGCAGGGAGAGGCCGATAGGAGGAGAGACTTCCCAGGTATTGGAGGTTTAGAAGAATAAGAGTTGAAACAGCAGATGTATAAATCAGGCCTGGGAGGGCAGTGTAGCACTGAAGGTTAAACAGCATCTTAGAAAGTGAGTCTGTAGATGTGTAAAAACTGAAAGAGGATATAGAAAGCCAAGTTTTCACAGTTGGAGGGTTGTTCATGAAGGGCAGAATCCAGATCTTCTTGTATTCTTCACCTCCACTTCAAATCCAATTTTAACTCCACATAAACTTGATATGTGACACTTAACATGTTATACAGCCTGCACACTAAATTATACCTCACTACTAATATGAATTTCCCATTTTGCAATGTCCAATAAGAAATCAGGACTGGTACTGCAAAACCAGTCCATATAATTGCTTCAGGTTTATTAATGAAAGAAAAACATTACTTTCTAGGTGATTCTTTTTGTTTAATAGATTTAGTGACATTAAATTAAATCCATTGATGGTCACTGCGGCTACCTGGGACATAAATGGATTTAATGGCTTAGTTTGTATTACTGTATGTTATCATTTATTGTAATTACTGTACTTTTTATTTAATGTATTTTTTATGCTTTTCAATGGGCAAAAGTCCTATTACCCACATTTGGCTAATAGGATTATTGCCCATTATTGTGTGTGTGGGGTAATTCTCTTGTTGGGGGTCGGGAGACTGGGAGATGGGGGTAGTTGCTGTGGGGTGGGTTGTTAGGCCTCCCAGGGGTGATGGGTGGTTTTCCAATGACCAGTGGGAGTTTGTAGGGTAAGCCACTGGTATCGAGCACAGACCTTTTTTTAAAGTTTTTGCCGAACGTGGGCTTCTTGCTCTGTTTTTCTACAGCCAACAAAGATATCTAGTGTTATAGACATTACTTTTTCCAGAATGAATTGGATGTACGTGTTGACCGAATGATTGCGCAAATAGAGGCGTATTCCGTTGGGACATAGATGGTCAGCTTCGTCTTTCGTGAAGAAACGTGATTCAATTAGTTGTTGTTCACATTCATCCAATTGTATGCCGTTACCAATTTTAGTTAGCACTCTTGAAAACATAATGTTTGACTGATGCATAACTTCCTGGAGTTAATAGTATTTAAGCCCATGCCACAATGTGGGTCACGCCATACGCTGTTTTATCTGCTTATAGAGGGGTGTTGTACGAACCGGAGGCAATTGATGCAAGTCACTGATTAAAAAGATGCTTTGTCCACCAAAGTGGTTATCAACATTTCCAGTTATTTGTTTGTCTTTCATCTATTTGCAACAATAACTCGGCACTTATCATACTGACTTCACCAATGATAAGGACTTGCACGTATTTGAAGAGAGTTCGATATTGGTGAGCAACTTCAATTGAAATTGGCACATTTCTAGAAATGGATATTTTCAGAGCGGTATGTATGGTAGTGCCATCAATTGCCACGGCAGCTTTACCAGTGGATGCACAAGAAATGTATGCATTACAGTATCCGTCTGTGTTACTGAAGCGATTGAAAATGTCCATTAAAAGGTGTATAACAAAAGTTTTACCACAGCCGGCGGGCCCAGTAATAAATATCTGAAGTGGTTAGCCATATGGAGATAGTATGCTCCAAATTACATGCATTAGTAGGCCTTTTTGTTTTTCATTTATCATTTGCATGAGTTTAGAAAATTGTTCCTTAGACATTAAATTGTCATGTTTCTTTGCAATAGCACCAAATTTGTTGAGCGTGGCGAGCCTAAGATCTGCATTCATTACACTGTCTGGATGATCATAAAACTGTTGGTTCACATGGGTTTCTTGTGGCAATCTAGTGACCAGTTTGTGTAGATAACTCCTGTATTTCTCTTGAGCATCAGCATTGCCTTTCTTGTGACACATTTGTTTGCAGATTTCTATATCTCTAGTTAAGTCTAATTCGTAGAGTTTATGGTGCTCTAAAATTAGCTCCTCATTTGTATCGTAGATGATCAAAAATGTTATCTCGGATAGAATTTCCTCCTCCTCCTTTTGAAATGGCGTGTGTAGAGTGAACATTTCATGCTTAAATTCATTGACATCTTGAGCCATGTCATAATTACGACAGCGTATTATGTGTGGATACTGGCGTTTCTTGTACATACCTTTGACTCTACATGTGTAATTGGTGACAAAATATGCCATCGTTATATCGTCCAAGTATTGCGGTCTTTTCTCATACTACAAACCAGTTCTCATTCCATATGTCGCAGGACTCATCATTGAGGTTATCGTTGTTCATCTCCTCGTTTGATTTCCTTAGTCGCTGTCGCTCAATAGGCCAGAGGGTGGGAATGTAAACTACGACCACTGAGCTCTGAGACATGGGTTGATGTAGTAAATATCAGACGGCTTCTTGGCTTGTGATTTCAATGGTGTTGAGCATGTTGATGCTTAGTTTCCTTGTTTTTTCAATGATATCGAACTCTGGATGCTCGTTCATAATGGTAATTATGTGTCGTTTTAAGTTACTGATACCTATGTTTGTCTTGTTAATGTAGTCAACAACATAAGAAGCATAGTTATAAATTGTATGCTGGTGTTTGATTTTAAAATGTTACAGATGAAGGTATTGAAAGGCTTGCGCAACTTTTCACTCGGTAGCCTCTTTAGGAAAACTTTGGGTCATTTAATGGCAGCTCTGAGTACATCTAAGCAATACTCATATGAATTAATATCATTAGCCTTAAAGAAGGTATCTATGTCACCTTAATCGTTATTCTCTAGATTGTGTCAGATTGTCATGTAATGAGCTGTGTATTTTTTTTGCCGTCCGTCTTTCAAGCAACAGGGCATGAATAGAGCTTCAAAGCGACACACCTGCCGTTTATCTGTTACTATTTTCTTGTAGCACGTGAATGTATGTTTGTGTATTTGAAGTTTGATATTTCCCGATGCATTGGCAGCGGATACAGAAATGAGTTGGTCTATCATGGCACTGGTGTCTGCTTTGTTGGCACCCAGTGGGTCTTTTGGGGCATTATTTAGCCACAGCAGAATGTGAGCATGTGGCATGCCACGATGTTGAAATTCGATTCACTTAAAAAAATTAACCACAAAAATTTTCAAAGGGGCTGTATCTTTTGGACTGCAGTATATTCATAATAACATCACCAATTTTATTAAAGTATATAGCATAAATAACTGCGTCCTCATTAATTAAGGAAGCCTTCTGCATGAAATGTAAATTGGCTGTGTCATTCTCGCTAATGTCAAGACCATTGTTCTGGAACTTGTAGTGTTTGAACTAAGCAAGGCCAACCAATTTCATTTGCACTCAGAGTCAAGAACATTGTTGGTTTTCCAGGTTCTTTAATAATTGCAAATAGATTGCGTTTGCGTTGAGTCCATTAGTAGGTTGAGTTTGGAATGTTGCGTAGGAAGGCTAGGTTGTTTTCTATGCAGTTGTTGATGTATTGTGTTGATTCAAAAGTGACACACTTCCGGTGCGGGACCCAAAGGCGTACGGAGACTCTGCAGAGACAATCCATGATGTCACTTCCGGGTCGACATGGAGCTTAGGCCCGGAAGCCTTACCTTACTCCCTGAGGAGATCCGCATAGAGGAGGAAGAGTTCCAGAGGTTCTGAGACCACGTAGTGAAAAGAAGAACCAGGCGAGCCACCGCCAGGGACAGTAAGAGAACCCCTACAGGTCGCGGCATAGCCCGACTGAGAGACACTGTTTTGGACTATGACGATTCTATGGTCAACGCCCCTAGCGCCATTGCCCCGGCCACTGCCCCGTCATGTTCACATCCACCGGGTCCTACTGGGGGATGCAAAGTGAGACGCCCAAATTTTCCACAGACTGGCGGGATTAGGTTCCAAGCGATGAGGGTTCTGATGGGGAGATACCATGGTCAAGTTGCATACCTGTACCTAACCCCACTGTATTTAACCCTGACCTAGAGGTAGGACCAGAGAGTCCAAGTCTTCTGACAAGGAGGGTCCTGTAAGTTCAAAAGCACCCAGAATGAATCCCACAAGGTATACAGATGTAACAAGAGGTAAGTAAAGGTTCACACTCCACAGATAGAGACATCTGGTGTGTCCTCAAGAGATGAATCAGAGTAAGGTATGAGAGTGTCATCTTCATATGAGCACCAAGACAAATGGTGGTCACCCTTATTTGAGGGGTATGATAAAGGGATAGACCGTACTAGGTTCGTATTGATCAAGAATGATGTGGTAAATCACTGGTGGGATGTAGGCACTTACTCTAAGAAGGAGATTGCCGAAGAGCTCTTTAAGAGATGGGGAGAGATTACTCAAAAGCACGTGACACCCAAAGGCTCATCTATATTGTATGATGAAATTGCCCCTGAGGAGCCTAAATACTGGGCACTGCCAGGCAAGGCTGGGAACAGGAAACTCACCAAGTTGAGTAGGGCTGATAGAGCTATTGTAGCCAGGTACAGACAGTCTCATGGGTATGAGTTCCCTTATCTACCAGAGCCTATCATGCAGGAGATTGAAGATCAGAAAGACACATGGCTCAGGGACGCAGTCATTGACTACTTGCGGTTAAAAATCAGTAGTACTTCACACAGAAGAAAGAATCTGTTCTCTCATGAAAGTATGGAGTACAGGGAGAAACATCTATATGCATAAAATTGTGTATAGGCCGGAGAATGGGCCTCTCCAATCCTACTTTGTGAAGGTCATAGACCATAATCGAAGGGAAATAAAGAAGCCTGATCCCCGCCATTATTATTAGTTGTGGATTCTCCATGTTGGGAGTTTCCCCTTTGTTATTTCACCATCCAAGGTGGGTGGTTATACAGCCTGTGATGTATAGAAACTGTATGGTATTAACTGTCATTTGTATTTGTACAGGTTGTCCACCTGCAGGATGGCCCAGTAAATTTGGCCCAAGTGGGGACCATTGAATTCTACCTGAGGGAGAGAGTAGCCCTGTGGGGTTTTGGGTATAGCTCTGCCCTCCTCTTGGCAGTAATCCCTGCGTAAGGTCAGGTTTGCCAGGAGAAATCATGGGTTTTCCCCACTTCAGGCAGTGCAGTGAGTCAGTGAAGGCAGGTAATCAAGCTCTGTGTCCAATCAGAAGATACAGGGGCGGTGCCTGCTTTAGCTACTTGGTGTACTGCCACTTCCTATTTAGAGAGTCTGTCCCCAGAGTGAGAGGGACAAGGGTGACCCAAACCAAGCTGCCAGGACTGGCAGGCTTGAGGCCTCCCTACGGGGAGTGAGAGGGTGCACCCCATACCTCCTATCCTGCCTAGAGGATAGGGGAAGAGCACTCTTGGTGCCCTAGGCCGGGAGTGAGGTCAGGGACATCCTGGAGGGAGACAGCTTGCTCTGGCTGCTGAATAGAGAAGACCAATAAAGACTGCACTTTTACTTATACTCCTGCCTGAGAGTGAAGTGTTATCGGGAGGAGGGGAAGGAATATTCTCTTGTAGATACTTCACACCATACAGCTGGGGGCTGCAGGAGATGGAGGCGTTGCACCAGTAAGTGCGACGGAGGCACAACCCCAGAAGCCTGTCCTGTTCTCCCCCATGTCATCGCGGGAGATTCAGGGCCCCCTGTTGCCAGCAGGTATGCACCACACTAAGACACGTAGCCTGAGCACTAGATTCCTAAGGAGACCCTATGTGAGATGGGGAGGGGTGGGGGGGGGGAATAAAGGTTACATAAGCAATAACATTAGGTTATTTGCTTTAATGTATAGCCGTTACCATTAACCCAACGTTAATTTAGGTTACCATTAGGTTAAATAGGCTCATGAAGAACAGTATATCTGGCCCTCTGTGAGATGTAACAATGTGTTTCCTCCCTTTGCTATGCATCGAAATATCTACCAGGCTTTAGGTGACGTAAATATTCCTGCCTAGCAATCTGCATCTAATCTATTTTTACGTTAGAAGCAGGAAATGATACAGTGTGTCAAAGCAATTTCCTGATACATAGACCATATGTATTGCTCTAGTTCCGAAGCAGAACCTCTTTGTTCAATGGCCCTAATTGTTTTAATACACTTAGCTTAACTAAAATATTTAAATATGTATTGTTATCTTACATTTGAAGCAAATGTCTTACATAAATGGAAAACATTGTAGAAATTCAGTATTTAGCATCCGCGGTGCTCACAAATCTCTGATAAATAAGTATGACATCAACATTTTGTGAAGAAGAATGTTTCAGGCAAATTAATTTACATTCAAAAGGTATTAGTGAAGGAGAAATTACTATTGGCAAGCAAATACAAACAGCCCAGGGAAAAAATTGCAAGATAATACTTTTTGTGCTGGAATGTAGCATTACCACAATACTACAGAAACTTGTAAATAGATAATTGTTTCTTCAGATGAAAATGAACATTTGCATGAGGCAATAAATGATTTGTACAATTAAATATACTGGTTAGGTACAATCTAATCATTCAATATCTAATTTGGAACTAATATATTGTTTGAAACCTTGCCAGGGTGTGTTTCACAAATTATGTATGATTACTTCTGCTACATTTGTTCTCTGTAATAATTAAAAGACTATTTTGTATACTGCAAGAATTTAGTTAATTGATCTGAAACAGTTATACAGTGATTTGCATGCTTAACTTGGAGCAACTTCAATCATACATACATTTGTTATTTACACAATGCATATGCATATTGTTCCGAAAGTATATTATTGAGCAAAAACACGTAAGTTTATTATATGTACATGTATATATATGTACATGTGTGTATATATACAGTATGTACATGTGTACATATGTAGTGGGGCTTCCCCCACCCTATTTGAGATTCCCTGGCTACCAGGTGTGTAGTGCTGCTGCATACCTGTGGCTCACAGAAAATCTGAGCTCCCGCTGATGTTGGTGGGGAAACAGGACAGGCTTTAGGGTTGCTAGTTAGTTCCCCTGCATTCTGGTGTCAGCGCCTCCATCTACCGCAGGCTCCAGGAGAGCTGGAAGCAGTCCCTGTGGAAGAACTCTTTCATACTCCCCCTGACAGACTGCAAGCCCAGGCAGGAGTATATTTTGTAACAGGAGCATATTTATTCTTCTCCATCACAGAGTACAGCATACAGACAGCACTGCATACTTAACACTGGTCTCCAGCCTTAGGATAGTACTTGGACTCAAACCTCCAGCCATGGGCACCGAAGGCAGTCCCAGCTCTTCCCCGACTGCCTAGTGGAGCAGGGTGAATGGTACTCACTCCCACTTCATTAATGAAGGGGATAGAAGGTAACAGAGCACTGCACGCCTCTTCTGTGAGACCAGTCTCTCTCAAAAGTGAGAGACAACTAACTCAATTTAGGAAGTGCAAACCCTTAAGTCCCAGGGGGAGGGTTCAAGGTCTCAGCCCAGGATTGGGCAGAACACAGGCCTTGTCCCGCCTCCCCCTGTCACTCAAGGAGCTGCTTACTGGTGGAGAAAACCCTGGATTGGGCCTAACACTGCCTGCAATAATAGCAGGAATTACTGTACATGTCAGGCAGGGTAGATTAGTAGCAAAGCCAGGCATGGCTACATATAAATAAGACTAATGAGAAGAAATTAGCTGGTATTGCTCTGCTAATGTAATACACTAAGGGGTGTGGAAGGATGGCCATGCTTAGTGAGGAGGCGACACAGTTCTTCCAGTGAAGTAATAGTCTGGTGGTTTTATTTGTCCACAATAACAACAAAATACGTACCCTCTCCCTTTAAGACAAACAAAGCATAAACAAAAACTTATTCCCCTTTAGGGAAACTAACTAAACTTAGGCAAGCCTATTGTAAGATGTGTGCAGAGGTATGCAATGGAGACCGTTTTTAAGGTGAAATTAAAATAAGGCTTTATTCTGCCTGTCCCTTTTAACACAGCAAAACATATGAAAACAACAAACGCCTAGACCTGTTTAAGGGCTAAATTACTTCCCCAGTCCCTTTCTCCAGGGCTGGAGGGATAATCCCATTTCCACCTTATTCCCCAAAGTCTCAAGAGATACCTTAAAGCAGGTGTCCCTTCATGTCAGTCTCTGGTAGGTTCCTGTGTCCACTGTGTCCAGGAATATAGGTCTTTGGGTGTCTTAATCTCAGCAGAGCCTTTCTGCTCAAGTTTTCTTTCCTCTTGTCAGAACCCTTGTGTGCTGAGGAAAATCTCCCTTCCTGTTTCAGAGGCAGGCTTTTTCTGACACCTCTAATCAGCCAGGTGCTGGTCAATTAACCAGCACACTGCTGGATTAGAGGCAAGTTTTCTGAACAGGGTAAGTCCCCTGTTACATACCTCCCCTGTTTGTGGGAATCTCGGGCTTGCCACGGCCAAAGCCCATCCTTCCACTCTCATTCGAGATATCTCAGTGACTTGACTGAGAGTGGATGGAGGAGGAGAACCCTCAGTGCCACTGGGATGGGAGCCCTTCCTCCAGTTTAGTAGTGTCTCCTCCAGAAGGTGCTTGAGATCATCAGTCACTCAAGGAGAACTTTTTCCAAGTCCAGTCTTTCTACTGACCACGTGGTCATGAGCTTACCCCTGTGTCGGGTGCTCCTCTTTTTGCAGGCAGACTGTATGGCGACAGTCGCAGAGCGTTTATGCAAATCGCTTTCTCTCGCCATCTTTCCCATGTACGCCGCTTTAGCACCAAATGTCCATTTCATGGTATCACAAGAGCGCCCAAGAACAGCCACTTGAGCCCTCAGTTCTTGAAGCATTCTTCCTGCACTTTTCCCATTCAATGTAGTCGCCAGTTCAGCTTCTTTGGGATTGAGCTGCGATTCCAGCTCCATTTCCAGAGAATGTCCTATCTTTTCAGCTTCCTCAGCTAAGGATTCTTATGGCTTTGATTCTGCACTCCTACCTCTGTTTGTTGCCCGTTGGGCGGTTGCAGGTTTGGTTAGTGCTTTCTTAGGTGGCTCAAACTTCTTAATCTTGTTTTGAAGGTGAGTGGTGTCCCCAGCTCTCACTGTACCCTTGTCCTCACGGGCCTTAGTTACTGTGGGATACCAATGCTTGGGCAGAGCCAATACCTTCTCCCATATTGGAGGCACCTGTAAGTTACTGGTCTGCAGAGTCTCATTCTGTTTCTTGAGTGTTTCCTGCCATTCTCCTTTCAGGGTCTTTATTTCTTCCCTGTGCTTTCTCTGAGCTTGCTTCCACCTATCATTCATTATTTTGTGGAGCACTGTGAACTTCTTTGTTTGGGCCGCAGATACTCGTCTCAGTTTCTGGACCTTTTTGCGCTCCCTCTTGTACCGAGTCACCTGGCCTCTAAGCTTAGCCTCTAGCAATGCTTTGGTGATGGTCAGGGTAGCCTTCAGTTTATCATGCTGCTTTGCGTGGACACACTGGGTAATCAGACGTTCCTGCAGCACTTGTACTGTATTTCCTTAGCAGCATGCAGATTTTCTTCCTGCAGAGTTCGCTGCTTCTCCTCGGCATTCTGGAGGTGTGTATGCAGACCTTGCAGTTGATTCTGCAGTCGGTGCTCTGCTTCAAACTTTTCATCCTCCAAAAGTTTCTTTATGTTTTCAAGCTCGTGCAGCTTTTCATTCTTTTCATTGACATGGTCTGTCAAATCAGAATTTTCTTCTTTTAGTCTTAAATTGTCTCTTTTTGCAGTCTTTGTAATATTCAGGGCCGCCTTGTAGTCCCCCTTCCATTTACGCACTTCGGCTTTGAGACTCCTGGTCTCCTGGCGTGAGACTTCCATCTCTAGGTTGAGGGTCTGAAGCTCCTTCTGAGAGACTTAAGATCCGTATTAAGACTGAGGATAGTTTTTTGAGAGATGTCCAGTTCCTTAGTGAGACTGTGAAGTTCCTTTTTAGAGACTTCCAGTTCTATGTGGCAGCTGCCGATCTCGTGGTGTGAGGCATCCAGTGCTGTGCGGAGTATATGAACCTCCTTCTGGGATACGTCCACCTCTGTCCGGACACTGTTGACCTTTTGTTGTGAGGCATTCAGTTCTAGGCGAAGACTGTGAACCTCTTTTGCAGAAAGACTGTAATCTCCTTCAGTGTCTCCTCATACTTCCGCTTCAGCTTAGCCATCCTTTTATCAGATTGGCTCTGCTTTTCCACCATGGTGGCATTAGTAATGTTTGCAGCATCTAGCTCAGACTTGAGATCGTCCAATTCTGTTCCAGATTCAGAGTACATTGCGAGAACAGTCTTCTGTAGCTCAGCATTATCTTCCCTCTCAAGTTTCAATTTTTCCCGGAGCAGATCACAGTCATGCCTGGCAATTTTCAGGGTATTTTCAGGGCTGGTCAAGGGATCGCCACTCATTGGTTCTGGCTCCGCTTCCCTGGTATGGTTGGTTGAGGGTTTCTCTCTATTAGCACCGGACAGACACTTCTTTGGGGTACACGACTTCTGCCTTGGGCCCTCTGAATATTTCGGTCATCCGCGGGACGAATTCTCCATTTTCTCTAGGCTGCAGGGCATCTCGGCCCCCCTTTCTCTCTGCGGGATCTGCAGATGTGTCTGTTCCTTCCACGGTAAGTGAAGAACCGCTTTTCTTTTTCTTTTTCCGTCTTTTTGTTTTGGATGACTCCTTCCGATCAGGAATACTGGGGTCTCCTTCTTTATTTGATACTTCAGCGGCTTCATTGTATACGCCAGGCTTTTCTTGCAGTTGCGTTAGCTGACAGAAATATTAGGTGATCTGCTGCTCCCGCTCTTCCTCCTGCCGATCATATTCGTCATCATAGAGAGCAGTCTTTTCGGTTCGTACCGAGTTCAGGCACCCCCAACATTCTTGGGGTGTTTTGTGGGTGTGGCTCGGTTTGGGTTCCCCATAAGAGATGTCTTCTTCCTCATCGGACTGGAAAGGCCACTCTTCTGTGGGGTAGGGTTCATTACAGGAACGCCGCACCTTGTCCTCCATTTTGGAGCGACCAGGTGTATTTTTCTTCCTGACCTCAGGAGGCGCTATTGCAACTGTTATCACTGTATTTGCTAGAACCCCAAAATTGTGGTAGTCCTACAGGTGGGCCTATTTTGTTTGTAGACGTCACAGCTCTCACAGGCATCTCTGTAGACTATTTCTTTCCTTGGGTACATTTTACAATATTAGAAGTAATGTGCATGCATTCACTCTCATTGTCTGAATAAGGCCTGAAGGGACACTGCTCCGTGTGGTGGGGTTCTTTACACCAGGAACACATTTTCTTCCCCATTTTTCAGAGTCTGTATTTGACTTCAGCTGGGTGGCCATTTTAAATTCCCAGAATCAGTACCTTGCGTCGGTCACCATCTGTAAAAGTTTCCCTGCTTCAGCACAGTCTTGCATCAATTTTCACACTTTTCTGCATATACTCCATTCACAGCTGTTAGTCCTATGCGGTGTGGCAGCCTTTACTTCCAGAATCAGTACCGCTTGTGGGTCACCGTCTGTATTCACTGCATCAGCGCAATTTTTTTTTTTTAAAGAAAACAACAAAGTCTAGCTCCTCTGGAGCGCTAACTCACTTCTTGAACCCTGACTACGACTGGAAGGCAAAGCCCCTTTTTCAAGAACCATATTACACATTATTGTGATAGGCAAGTAAGGTTTACCTGCTTCAGCAGTCTCTCTCTCTCTCCTCTTGGGATTGGGAAAAGAGTCCATCTGTGGTTTTGTGGCTTTCTTCAGTGCAGTGTAGATTTCCTGCCTGGATGTGTATCCCTTTAATTCTAGTCTCTGCTGCATGTGATTATTTGCTTTGTTGCTCAGGCTGTTTGCAGGAACTATGCAGGCAAAAGCACAAAAAAATTCACAGGCAGTCTCCGGGGCCCCTTTGAACTTCAAGGGCCACCTCTCATCCCAACTTCTGACGACCATATGTAAGAGATGTGTGCAGAGGTACAGTATGCAATGGAGACCGTTTTTAAGGTGGAAATAAAATAACGCTTTATTGCGCCTGTCCCTTTTAACACAGCAAAACATATGAAAACAACAAACGCCTAGACCTGTTTAAGGGCTAACTTACTTCCCCAGTCCCTTTCTCCAGGGCTGGAGGGATAATCCCATTACCACCTTATTCCCCAAAGTCTCAAGAGATACCTTAAAGCAGGTGTCCCTTCATGTCAGTCTCTGGTAGGTTCCTGGGTCCCCTGTGTCCTGTGTCCAGGAATATATGTCTTTGGTGTCTTGATCTCAGCAGAGCCTTTCTGCTCAAGACTTCTTTCCTCTTGTCAGCACCCTTGTGTGCTGAGGAAAATCTCCCTTCCTGTCTCAGAGGCAGGCTTTTTCTGACAGTCAATTAACCAGCACACTGCTGGATTAGAGGCAAGTTTTCTGAACAGGGTAAGTCCCCTGTTACACCTATCTACCGGGCTGGTTAGCTAAACAAGGTCCAGACCAACAAGATGTGGAAATGCAGTGTGGCTCCTTACCTTGGAGCTGTCTTCCTTCAGGGACAGCAGAAGTGTGAGCAGTCTGTGTCTGAATTTCAGCTCTCCTCTGCGCTTTCTCACTGTCTTCCTCCAGAGGCTTTTCCTCTTCCCTTATTTTTTTGTGTAACTTATTTTTTATTTGAGTTTTTAGAAAAACATAGGGAAAGGGATGCATAAATAGAAAGGGAGGGATGGAGGGGGAAAAGTACCACAATTTTAACACAGGTATAAAAAATATATATATGATGCTAGACAACCACATCTCCACACATTACACAGAGTACCCAACTCTCTGAGAGAAAATACAGCCCTCGGTCCACAGTAACTCAAATAATTCACATATTCCTCCTAGAGTACCAGGGCTCGCAAACTTTATGAAATCTTCTTGAGTTATGTCTCACATAGGCTGTTAGTCTTTCCATAGATTGCACCTCATTTACTCTCGAGATAATCTCTCTCCTGGAGAGGGGTTGGGAATTTTTCCAGGCCCCTGCGATTGCACGTCTCGCCGCAGTCAGAATGTGTAACAATAATTTACATTACAATATCTTGTCAATCTTCCCAAGAAATCTCTACCTTAAAATCATGGGCCCATTGATCCATATAAAGATGTGTGCAAGAAGCATTAAATTCCCGAGAAATAATAACTTGGTACAATGTTGAGATAAGACCACACTGATTAGTTTATTTTTCTACATAATTCTTTGAATACAGAACACTTTGGGAAAGACCCACCCGGAGTCAACTGCCTAAGACAATGGGAAACTTGTAAAAATCTGAACACCTCAGCACCCGTGAAAGAGTATTTCTGACAAAAATCATTGAAATTTAACAATTTACCATTCAATAGCATATCCCCCACATCTCTAATTTTTTTAGCCTTTCATTAAGCAAAAGTACCAGTAAACCAACCCAGACCAAAGTCAGGGTTGTCAAAAATAGGGGTACATCTCGAGGGAGCTGAAAATAGTTGATAATACATTTTGACCCTATGCCAAATTTTAAGAGAAAAGTTTATTACCGCTGAATCAAAAAAGTCTAGTCTAGAACATTTTATTGGCTTATTATTCCACAGAAGGGCCGGGAGAGCCACGGAGCTATTAAATATATTTTCTAAATCTACCCACCTATATTGATTTTCCCGAGAGTGCTAAAAAATGATCTGTTTCAAATTGGAAGCTAAATAATATTTCCTAATATAAGGGACCGCCAGACCCCCTCTTTCTCTGGGTACGAGCATAACTGATCTCACCACTCTTGGTCTTTTGTTACCCCATATAAACTGCATGATTTTATTCTGTAAATCTCTTATATATTTTATCGGAATAGTGACCGGTAGTGTCTGAAAGCCGTTTCGGGAGGACATTCATCTTGACTGATATAATACGGCCCATGCAGGAGATTTGGTGACCATTCCATAATAAAATATCCCGTTTAATTCTTGTGAAAAGCTCTGGGTAATTATATTTATAAAGAGATTGATAATTTTTTGTGAGAAAGATCCCTAAATATTTCAATCTTAAATTATTCCAGTTATGATTGAAATTTAGTTTGATTAGTTTTACCTCAATATCTGATAAAGTTAAATGTAGTGCCTCTGACTTGGCCGAATTCATTTTATAAAAGCACAGAGAAAGTGACGAAGTCACAATAGTCCCCTTTTCATTGCACTAAGGGAATGAATATAACTGTGTACATAAAGATATGATATCCACAGAAGAAACCAATGAGTTCCATATACAGTATAAATAAGTACATACAAATATTTACATAACGCAGCCGTCAGGTACATGGTGCCCAAATCATAGGAATGAACTATAACAGAATATATCCACTAGAGGTCGCACACTAAGTACACAAGAAGACAAACGGGATAAGGCAAAGTGTGATATTGAGAGAAGAGTGGTATGTTTGCTGCAGGTACAATACAACTATGTGGGAAATGTAGAGGATGTAGGAGTGTGCTACCCTGGTTGACCCGCCCCGAAGGACAAAATGGGTCTCTAGGATTAAACTGGATCCCTGGATCCCACTACCCAGGAGTAAAAGATGATAAAAATAAACCATGATAAGCACATAGGCATCAGATAACATAAAACAGCTAATATAAGCCAAATAAAGTGGGGTTTATACTGTGGGGTGCAAGTGTTCCCAAGGTATGGATCCACCTGCATTCCCTCTGCAGTAACTGGCGGTCCCAGTCTCCTCTTCATGGGCCCTATGGGACATGATCTATGCCTATGAAGCTAAGAGCGTTGACATCACCCCCATGTTTAGCGTTGACGTGCCTGGCGATGGTATTGCAATGGTTGCGTACCGAACCCAGGTGCTCCAAGACCCTTATTTTAAGGGCTCTATGGGTTTCTCCAATGTACTTTTTGTTACATGTACAGGTGATCAAATAAACTACACCAGTTGTCAGGCAATTTATAAACGTTTTGATCGGGAAGGAAACCAATCTCTTAGAGTCAGAGAAGCTTTTAGCCACAGTCATTGATGAGCACGCTTTACATCGGCCGCAGGTATAGAATCTCTTAGGTTTTGGACCCAACCATGTCCTGTTCTTAGTTTCCATTAAATGACTGTGTACAAGTCGATCACTCAAGTTGCGTGAACGTCTGCTCACCATGTTAAGTAAAGACCTCAAAATCTGTGATAGGTCGCTGTCCTGTGTTAGGATATGCCAGTGTCTTTGTAGACTTTGGCGAATAGATCCCCACTGATCATTATACGTACTAATGAATCTGATAGTCTTATCTTCGGGATTATCTGTCCCTTGATTTTGTGTGAGGTGATGGGGTCTATGCGTATGGAGTGCCTTTTGACAGGCTCCCTTGATTACTCATTTGCTGTGACCACGTGCCAGAAAACAATTCGTCATTTCCACTGATTGTAATTTGAATTCAGTAACACTCGAACAGGTTCGTCGTAGGTGCAAGAATTGGCCTGTAGCTATGTTATTGATCGTGGGTAGTGGATGATGGCTTGTTGCCATGAGTAAACTCTTGGTGGATGTAGGTTTGCGGAAAATGGTGCTTTCCAATCTACCATCATTCCTTTTCATGATGGTTAGATCAAGGAAGTCAGCTTTCCTGGTGTCACAGTGATACTGTATGTGAGTGTCAAGTTGATGTCGTTTATATTGAGCCTGTCAATAAAGTCCTTTAGCAGATGTTCAGAGCCATTCCATAATAATAAGACGTCTATATATCTTGCCCAAAGTAGGATGCTATCAGTGAATACTTCATTGGCCTCCATGAACACCACTGCTTCCTCCCACCAACCCAAATATAAATTGGTGTAGGTGGGAGCACAAGTGGTGCCCATGGCCGTTCCCTGTAGTTGATGGTATATTTTATTGTTGAAGGTAAAAAAGTTTTTTGTGAGTACGAAATCCAAAATCTTGATCACAAAAGCATTATGGAGGCTGGAGTGTATATCATGGGCTTTCAAAAAGTGTGATACTGCCTGTAAGCCCACCTGGTGAAGTATACTTGTGTATAAACCATCAACGTCGATGGTGACAGAGTGTATGTTGGTCCACAGATATGCCCTCAAGTGTTAAGAGCACATCTATAATATCCATCAAGTAAGAGGGGAGGAAACCAACAAAAGTTCTAAGGAAACGGTCCAAATAGATACTGGCATTAGATTGCTGATCCCGGACACTATAGGTCTGCCTGGTGGTGGGTCCTTGCTTTTGTGGACTTTAGGTAAATAATAGAATGTTGCTAAAATAGGATTTTTTATGAAGATGGAATTATATGCATTCTATGATATTACCTTATTTTCAAGTCCATCCTTGAGTATCTGTATGAGTTCATCTTGGAAATGTTTGGTCGGGTCATTGAGCAGTATCTTATAACAGTTGGTGTCTGATAAAAGGCGTAATCCCTCTTCAACATAGGCCTCTTTCTGGAGTATTACAACGTTGCCCCCCTTATCGGAGGGCTTAATGACGATGGTGTCGTCATTCTCCAGATCTCTTAAGGCTCTATGTTCTCTGTAATTTAAGTTATGTTTATGTATTTCAGTATTCAGAGTCATGATGTCATTAGAGACCAACTGTGTAAATACATCCACATTTGTGCAAGATTCTATGGGGGGTGTAAAAGTAGATTTACCTTTGAGGTTGGTAAAGATGCCCTGTCCTGGTGGCCTCTCATTCTCTTCTATCAAGTCTTCCCTAACCTGAAGCAAAGCAAAATCGCTGTCGCTAAGGTCTTCTTGGGAAGAATTGAGATTAGACATATGTTGGCGGCGTTTAAAGAATTTGTGTAGGCATAACTTTTGTGAAAACAGGTGCAAATCTTTGATGCATTTGAACTTATCCAACCTGTTTGTAGGACAAAAGGTGAGTTCTTTTGATAACACTGACATATGATCAGAGCTAAGCACCTTATTGGATAGATTCATTATTTGTGACGGGATCCCTGAACTTTCTTGGATGGTTTCTTTGGTGCCTTCTCGACATACCCCCATTTGTTTTGGTCCCTTAACTCATCTACCCAAGCCCCTTCTCATTCTTCTTGACCTGGGACGTCGCAATTGAGGTACATTCGTTCTAAAAAAGAGGTTGTAGACAGAGAGGGGGTAGATGGTAAAGGTCTAATCTGCATAGAGGTATTGTCTCTATGGCCAGGATCTGAGTCAGACTCTACAGTACGTCACTCGTTGAGGCTTCCCACTCTGTGGAAGACTCACTCGTTTTTGTATATAAGTTTTGCCTTTTGAGCGATTAAACTTATATCTAAAAACTTTTATATCCGTTAAATCAGTAAAGTCTGTAATATCCGGAGTAAGTTTACTTACTGTTGCGCAGTGAGAACACTTACCTGGGAAATTCGGGGAGATTCTGGGGCAGTCTCACAGTAAATGCCTCAACATTTCTGTGAGATTCTTAATGGTCCATCGGATTAACACAGCGGGGATCCCTACAGTCCCATTCAAACTCTCATGATCTCATGATCAAACTCATTTCTCTCTTGATACCTTAGAACCCAAAGGGTTAAACTCAGAATGGGACCTCAAATATTTTCTTTAATGTTTTTGCAATAAAAGTATATCAGTAATGATCTTTATAGATCTATTGAAAGTTATTGCAACAATACTATATCAATATTGATCTATACCTCGATATGGATGTGGTTCAATGGATTATTATGGTTGTTGTTCATATAAATACAACTAATATAGTTTCTACTCTCCAATTCATCAACTGTATTGTTTATCATCATCATTCATTATGCTGTCTAATACTGTATGTAAGGTTCACAGCAATATGTGAGATGAAATGTGTATTAGATTATGCATAACTTATATTTAAGATTCTGGCAGCTATGCATATTTTTTAGATGTTCTATGTAAACATTTAGAGTCTATATGTGGATACATTTCAATACTTTATTAAGATAACAATAGATTTCATATGGTGATATATTTCTTGTTTGTTATATAATTCAAGAATTAATATTGCTATTAACAGCCTATATACATTGTTCAATAGGTATAATCAGCTAAATATTATTTTTCTATTCGACTCTTCAATATATAGGCAGAGGCATAAATACACCTCTATAGGCTCACTCTTGTGTAATATCTCTAGTTCGAAAGATTACTGATTAACTATTGCTGCTATGTTTCTTGTTAGATTTCATGTACCTGTTTATATATTTTTATCCATGTGCGTGTCCGTCAATATATATTTATATATACCATTGTACCATCATGAATAACATCAAGGCATCATTTTTCTTGATATGCTTTACACCACCAGCTTAAGATATTATTAAACACAACTAATTTCAGATCTAATAAATAGCAGCAAACATATGATCCTATATGTTTCATGTTTATTTATATCGTTCAAACTACCTTGGATAAACATACACATTTGTCCATTTAACTTTCTATCTATTCCATTGCATTGTGTTTAATAGAAGTTCCAATTTAAATTTATATCTTAAACTACACGTAATTAATATAGCTGGCGATTTCATTCAAGTTAATCTGTGTGATGTTTGCTTATGTCACCATCTGATCATTACATTTAACTATGGTCAGATGTTCTTGTTAGAAGAAGGGGGCTTTATAACTTACCTGTGTACCTGTCTCAGCATATTCCTTGAGAAAGTACTGTTCAGAGTGAAACGCGTAGGAGGAGAATTCCCCTTTTGTCCCCAGTATGTCCTTTGTTTTTTATCATGTAGTTAAATAAATCTTTTTTATTTTTGTATTTACCCGGTGAGTTGTTTAGTGCTTTTTTCTTGGGTTCGATGTCCAGCCAATCCTCCGCTCCTTTTTTCCATCCTGTCTTTCGATTGGAGGGACACGTAACAGCCTTGCAGGGCTCGATACATGGGACTCACATTTCTCGGTTGTAAGGAGATGGTGCTTCATTGCGAGCAGCTCCATGGTGCACCGTAACTTCAGAGAGACGGAAAAAGAACTTCAACTTCGAGCGGGGCTTCAGAGGTAATTAAATTCTCCTCTATAGTGCATATCCCAGCCAGTCATTCACACAGAGCATTTGGGCTCAATCCGCATATATACTCGGATAAGTCTTTATCTTCTACATCAACCATTAAGTTGTTCTGCTAAGCTACTTCATATACCTGCATTCAAAAGCTGCTGAGAATACCTAGGCTGTCTACAGTATATCTATACTATATTTATATATTATTGGACTGTTGGAGGTTCTAGTATTTTTTCCAGCTATCTTTTTGAGATATGAATGGCTGTTTCCTGTTTATCAATTCTTTATTTATGCATTGGTTGAAGGACTGTAGCATACATAGTATAGATTAATAATGAACAACACCAACGTTTTCTAACCATACTGTACTGATTTCCATGCCAACGGGAGAGTAGGGACAATATTCAATGCTCGGCATCAAAGCTACTAAATCATTTGGGCAACCCTCTACGGCTTTTTTAGAGACAGGAGCCAGAAGTCGAGGGGAACGCGGAGATCCAAGAGGAAACGAGGGGGGACGAGGGAGGTCCAAAAGGAAGAAATACGACTAGAAGCACCCGATAATATCATCAATTTATCGAGTGTAGATCTGTCCTTAGAACAACTGTCACTCCTCAATAAGGGACTTGGGTTTGCGCTCACTCAAAACTTTAAGCTATTTGAAACCGTAATAGATCTCCATACGTTTACGCGAAAATTATCCCTAAAGAAAATGTTTTCCTCTAAAGATAGTCCAGATGTTTTAAATGGGTTGGAGAATGTTGTACAAGGGGATCATCCCACAACTACAAATGTCATTCAGTCTCTGAATTTTCAGGAAACTTGTGTCCTCTCTGATATGGACTCCCTACTTGAATCACAGGGTGAACCTCTAATCACACATATGCAACCATTTTTTGATCATGAGGACTCTGGGTACCGCCAAAAATCAATATTTTGTCCTAGCTTTAATAAGGGTCCATCTATTACAATGTTTGAACGATTAGTGGAGCGTGATTTACGCATACTGTCCAAAGGGTTTTCTTGTTCCCATGTGAAATCAGGGAACTTAACATACACAGAAATACAACAGATTGATTGTCTCAAAAGAGACTATGATATTGTTCTCAAGAATGCTGATAAGGGAGGGGCCCTTGTGATCATGTCAACTGATCAATACCAACGTGAAGCAATGAGGCAATTAAGAGATACTACCTCTTATCAGCATCTTGGGAGCAATCCCACTTCTAAATATCGCTTGGAGTTGTTAGAATTATTAGATATGGGCAGGGTTCTCAATGTTATCAATAGTAAGGAAATTGCTTTTCTCTCCTGTCCACATCCCGTGATTCCGGTATTCCACCATCCCCCAAAGATCCACAAATCGCTGGTCGACCCTCCTGGCCGGCCTATAGTTGCGAGCATTGGATCTTTGGGAGATGGGTTATCGCGGTATGTGGACAGGTTTTTACAACCTCTGGTTTTCCAGCTACCGTCGTTTATTAGAGACACGACGGACTTCCTTGTCAGTATACGGGAACTCACGTGGCACAGGGAGTACAGATGGGTCACATTAGATGTGACCTCTCTGTATTCCATCATTCAACACCAGCAAGGTATCACGGCTGTTAGTCACTTTCTTGATTTATCCACCTTATCTATTTCACACTGCACTTTCTTGTTAGAATCTATATCGTTTTTACTCACTCACAATTACTTTTTGTTTGATTCACAATTTTATTTACAGAAAATGGGTACTGCAATGGGCACGAGTTTTGCACCATCATACGCTAATTTATTTATGGGTTTTTGGGAATCGCGTTTTATTTATCACAGTGACAATTCATTTCGTTATAATATCGTCTATTTCAAGAGATATATTGACGATCTGATCCTAATTTGGAAGGGTGACGAACATTCACTACTTTCTTTTATTGATTATTTAAACACTAATAATTTCAATCTTAAATTTACGTTTGAGCACAATATCAATCACATTCATTATTTAGATTTATTCCTGTATATTGACGAGGAAATGACAATACAGACGGACATCTATAGAAAACCAAATTCGAGGAATACGCTCCTTAGTGCACAAAGTTGTCATCCCCGTTCCCTTATCAGGAACATTCCAGGGGCTTAATTCGTTAGATTAAAAAGACTTTGCTCAGATAATGAAGTCTTCTTGTCTAGAGCAAAAGAGATGTCCGACAGATTTCTAGCCAGGGGTTATTCTGCTAAAGACATATCAGCAGCATTCGCCAAGGTGGATATTTTGGACAGAGAAACCCTTATACGCAATGTAAAGAAAAAGGATATATCAAAAAAAGAGAAGGATCAATTTTTATATCCCATTGTTTGTAACTACATTTAATTCCCAGTCTCAACAAATTTGCAATATCATATCAAAACATTGGCATACATTGTTGTTAGACAAAGATATACGTACTACAGTACAGAGCGGACCAAGATTTTCCAACCGCAAAGCCAAAACTTTGGCTTTTCATCTATCTCCCAGTATGTTTGATACTAGATCCAAATTTCCTAATGTCAAAAGCATACCAACAGGCTTTTTCAAATGTGGCAAATGCGCCGTGTGCCAGTATGCACTACCGACCAAATACATCACATATAATGCTAACTGCAGAAAATATTATATCAGGAATTTCCTTAATTACAATATTAGTTTTGTGATTTATGTCCTTCACTGCGGTTGCGGACATAAATATGTGGGCCGTACAACAAGACCTCTTAAGGTTAGAATAGCCGAGCATGTACGTCTGATCAAGAGGAAGGATTTAAATCATCCTGTAGCTAGACATTTTTCTCAATGTTCTAAAGGCGGTCATCCTAGAGGTGGCAACAGAGAGAATGTTCTGAACAAACAGGAAATGTACTGGATATACACTCTCAACACTCTCCACCCACATGGAATTAACCTTGATTGGGAGTTAAAACATTTCCTTCAGGGTTAGTGGTTTGGGGAGTCTTGAGAGTGTGTATCAATGCATCACTTTATCAGTTATTGTGTACTTTGTATCACATCATCATTTTCGGTATACTGCACCGACACACTTTATTCGAGCAAATACCCAGTTTGTACCTGGCAGATACCTGGAATGCGCCGCTCCTCACCTCTGACAAGCCCCGTTGCGTTTGCCTTCCCAGCCTGGGTTCATGCCTGGCTGACGGGCGGCTGATCTGTTAAATGATAATGATTAGGATTTAATAGGCTGCAATGCTTCGCGTGTCTACCAGATGGCATAAATTCATGAATTGTAATGCAGTATATATATATATACTGTGCAGTATTGCAGCCAGTGGGAATAAAATGCTTCAATCCCTGCCTGGAAAATACCTCAATGCACTCGGGCAGAAAACAGTCACAAACCTCAATACACCCGGGTATACCCGAATTCGTGGGACTAGCCGAGCTCGAATAAAGTGTGTCGCCAGTGTACGTGCTCAGCGTTTTTAGCATCATTGTTTACTATACAATTGCATCCACTAGACATATGTATGTTTTTCATAATAACAAAATCAATTGCTACATTGTTTATTCATCATGTTGCAACATTTGCAGTTTATTACTTTAACGTTGCTTATTATTGTAATTCTATACCTCTTCTCAGGATTATTACTTCTTAATTGAATATTTTGATGTATTTATATTATAGATGCTTCACGTTACTTTCTTTGTTTTTAACATTTATATTATTTTTTTTCTTATTTTATTTTTTTTATTATATTTTTTTTCTCATTTCTATTTGTATGTATGTTGATTTTATTCTGTTTTCCATCTATATACAGGCATCCTGTGTAGAGCAACCTTGTTCTTCCCTGGCTTTTCAGCGTAATCAAGCTGATTGCCCATCACTGTGTCTTATTACTCACTGACCAATGAGGGGAATAGGTTGCGTACTTAAGTTGCCTGTCTGTTAAGAGAATATTACTCTTTGATAAAGTCCCACGTCGGGACGAAACGCGTCAGAGATGTTCTCTCTGTAATGTGCAGCATCGTGAAATAAAGCTGATTTTAACTGTTCATGGCTGAGTTCTATTATGCAGTGACCGCCATCATCCTTTCTTCTACCAACATTCAATGCTCACCTGATATAAAATGTTATAACAAGGGATTTGTGTATTATCAATCAATACTTTATACCTATTGGCAGTGCTTGACAAATCACCCAAAAATCTACTCGCCGAATCAAAAAATCTACTCGCCACCTAGTCCCGCCCCCAACCCCGCCCCCAACCCCGCCTCTAGTCCCGCCCCCAGCCACGCATTTTAAAAAAGCCATAAATTAAATAAATTGAATAAATTCCTAGTAAGAACATTCGTTTTTGATATTAGTTTATTTATTGTATTACATTATACTACAATTAGTCCTTGGTGTGTGTGTGTGTGTGTGTGTGTGTGTGTATAAATGTCGAATCTAGAAAAAAAAAGCCAGATGTGAATGACTAGTTTCCTGCACCCCTTAACTAGTGTCTGGATGCCCCCGCTTCACAATATTTAAAGCAGCAATCCCGTCTGGGATCTTACCTGATCCGCAGACCCTCAAAGTCCAGGTACCTTCATTCCCGCAATATTATACATTGGAGGGGAGGTGTTCGTTACCTGTCTTCTGGGTTAGGGGGGGTTCGATGTCTTCCGTGTGAAGCTTGAGTCCGATCTGGAAGTAAGCAGTATAGGTTATTTCAGTGTAGTATAGGGCAGTTAAGATATCCAGATCCAGAGTGTGAGAGTGTGTGGGGGAGAGAGAGAGTGTGTGTGGGGGAGAAAGAGAGAGTGTGTGGGGGAGAGAGAGAGAGTGTGTGTGGGGGAGAGAGAGAGAGAGTGTGTGGGGGAGAGAGAGAGAGAGTGTGGGAGAGCAGCGTGAGGATGAGAGTTGAGAGAGTGGGCAGACGGAGGTAGAGGGGAGAGGGCGGAGGTGAGAGTATGAGAGAGTGGGGAGAGAGAGAGAGTGGGAGGGGAGAGAGAGAGTGTGAGAGAGTGGGAGAGAGAGATGGAGGGGAGAGAGAGATGAGAGAGCGAGGAGAGGAGAGTGGGAGAGTGCGGAGAGAGAGTGGGAGAGTGGGAGGACAGAGAGAGAGTGAGAGGAGAGAGAGTGGGCGAGATAAAGAGGAGATGAGAGGGGAGAGACAGGAGAGAGAGTAGGGAGAGTGGGAGAGACAGAGAGGAAGTGGGAGAGACAGAGAGAGAGTGGGAGGGACAGAGAGAGAGCTGGGAGAGACAGGGAGGAGGGAGAGAGAGAGCAGAATGGGAGACAGAGAGAGAGAGAGAGTGGGAGAGAGAGGGAAGGGAGGCGACAGACAGAAGAGAGAGAGACAGAGAGAGAGCAGAGACAGCAGAGAGAGAGACAGAAGAGGAGCGACGACAGAGCGACAGAGAAGAGCAGATAGAGACAAGATTAAAGAGACGTCAGGCGCCGTGACGTTGACGCTGCTCCGCGCTGATTGGATGTTTTCAGCCGACAGGTGCCTATGAAAACACGCTTGGCTGTCGCTGAAAAATCCAGCGCCTCAGCACGCCTGCGGACGCATCGCGGTGAGCACCCCTCTCAAGGCAATTCATCATGAGTATGCAGGGGCTCAGCGGAGAGCATCCGCACGGATCAGCGCGGCCTGTCCTTCTATGGACTCGGCCAGAGAGACAGATAGAGAGAGAGCAGAGAGAGAGAGACAGAGAGAGAGAGCACAGAGAGAGAGAGACAGAGAGACAGAGAGAGAGCAAGAGGACAGAAGAGAACACAGAGAAAGAGAAGAGAGAGAGAGAGAGAGAGAGGCACACACACAGAAAAAAGAAGGAGACACAGAAAAAGAGACACCACACAGAAAAAGAGACACACACAGAAAAAAGAGAGACACACACACAGGCAAAAGAGACACACACAGAAAAAAGAGACACACAACAGAAAAGGATGAAACACACAAGAAAAAGAAGAGACACACACAGAAAAGAGAGGACACACACAGAAAAAGAGAGACACACACAGAAAAAGAGAGACACACACAGAAAAAGAGAGACACACACAGAAAAAAAGAGAGACACACAGAAAAAGAGAGACACACAGAAAAAGAGAGACAACAGAAAGAGGACACACAGGAACAAGAAGACAACAAAGAAAAAGAGAGACACACGAAAAAGAGAGACACACAGAAAAAGAGAGACACAGAAAAGAGAGACACACAAAAAAGAGCACACACACAAAATGGAAGACACACAAAATGAGGACACACAAAAATGAGGACACAGAACAAACACAACAGACGAGAATGAGAGACAAAGACAGAGAGGGGGCGAGGGCGACACAGGGACTGGGCGACAGGGAAGAAGCGGAGGGCGACACAAGGGAGAGGGGGACACTCACAGACACCACCATCACTTCACTCACTCAGACCACTCACAGACACGCAGAGACACACTCACGCAGACCACTCACACAGAGAGACACACTCACGCAGGACACTAAGCAGAGACAACAACTTCACGCGAAAGAACAGAAACACTCAGGACACTCACAACACACACAAACACACAGACACCACAGGCACACTACAGACAGACACACAGGCACAACTGACAGACACACAGGCACACTGACAAACACACAGCACACTGACAGACACACAGGCACACTGACAGACACACAGGCACACGACGCACAACAGGAACACTGGACAGACACACAGCACACTACAGACACACAGGCACTCACAGACCACACAGGCACACTCACGACCACAGGACACCACAGACAACAAAAACACAGGCACACTCACAGACACTAGTCTGTCACTCACACACTCACCGGGTGCACGTGGCAGAGCAGTGGGGTCTCAAGCACGGCAGTGGGCCTCCCATGGCTGGGGTGCCTATCCAAGACATGGGACGCTCACACAGAGGAGCGTGGGCCTCAGCAGCAGCAGGTTTTTCACCATAACCCCCCCCCCCGAAGCGGCCGACGCCGCAGCACGCTCCCCGGACACCCCCGGGCAGCAAGCGAGGATCGGGGGCAGGTGATTAGGGGGAGATCATGGGCAGGAGGCGGACTGGCGCAGGAGGCGTGCACGGGGGAAGCTGGGTTGGCACTTCCCCCTCCGTCCCACGTGGGGAGCGGAGGGTGCAGGGGGGCTGGATCGCGCGCTTGTTTTGGGCTTCCCCCTCCGTCCCACGTGGGGAGCGGAGGGGGGAGGGTGTGGGGGGGGGCTGGATTGCGCGCGGCGCTTGTTTTGGGCTTCCCCCTCCGTCCCACGTCGGGAGCGGAGGGGGGGGGGGGCTGGGTTGCACGCGGGGCTTGGTTTGGGCTTCCCCCTCCGTCCCACGTGGGGAGTGGGGGGGGGGAGGGATGCGGGGGATTCTGGGTTGCTGGGGGGAACAGGCAGCGGGCCCACAGGCAGCGCAAATGGTAGGACACTCTGCTTGCCCTGTGCACGCGCGCCGGGACCACAGGAATCGCCGCCATTTTTTTTAACTTTTTTTTAAATGTCATTAACAGGCACCCGGCCGGGCCCCCCCTGACTCACGGGAGGAGATCAGGGGGAGGAGATCAGGAGGGGGAGGAGATCAGGGGAAGGGGCTCTTCCCCGCGTTAACCCAATCAGGGAGGGGGATTATTTATTTATTTAAAAAAAAAAAAATTGGCACGAGCAGGGGAATTCATAGAGCTGCAGCACGGGTCGCCAGCTGCCTAAATCCACTCGCAACGGGCGACTGGTTATCATTATTTGTCGAGCACTGCCTATTGGTATATTTACTCTCTATTCAACAACCATTGCTTGAAAATGAGTACAGTTATTTCAGTGCTTAATAGAGTAAATAATATTAAAAGATGTTTATATAAATGAAAATAACTGAAATAAATGTGTTAGCTGTATAATAATAGAATAACAGTATTACATCCATCTGAAAAAGGAGCCTTACTGGTCTTGAAAGCTTGCCTTCTTTTAACCACAATTTAGCTGTTAAAAGTATCACTTATACCTTACTTTTATGTAAGTATTCAAGCTTGTGGTTTTAGTCCATTCCAAGATTTTCTGCTGTCCCATATTCCTTGCGCATGAAAAAAAAAAATATTTGAACTTGACACCTGGATACTCTTTGAGGTGCTGCAACATTGATTTTGACATTGCAATTGACATTGTTGATACTGTACTTACCCATGACTTGTGTTTTTTTTTTTTGCTTTGCAACTTGAACTTAATTGGAGTGAATAAATATGTATTCTAGGCGTGCTGGAACATTTTGATTTTGATACTTACAGTACCCATAAATGATTTGTCAAAGTCTCAGCATGTACCCGGTCACTCTGTTTAAAAAAACCCTGATTGCTACCATAATGAAAGTTGGGCTACATCCGTAGAAATGTATTTTAATGTAAGATTACAGCTTCAAGTAAGTAACTTTAATCATAAATTGTAGCTAGGATGATTTATAATTTTGATAAATTGTAGGCAGCTACAGTATAACATGAGATTCCAGGTGTGCAATGCATGAATGCTCTAGAATAACACAATTAAAGCATGCATTGCAAAATGATAACACGGAAGTCAAATGAAAAGATTCATGCCACACAGCACCTGTTGAACACCTGTAGATGATTCAGCAGTGGTAATTAACTCATGTTAGACTTCTTATAGCAGAGCTAAATGTAACGCAACCTGTGTAAGTTGCAAGAGCCTTCTAATGAAGAAACAACTGTATGTGCAGGAAAAATGTAAGCCATAAAAGGCCCAATTAAAACAGCTAGTTTGGCAGTACGCACATAACTTCCTGCCAGTACTGTGGCACCATCATTCTAATTTATTTTATAAGCTAACTGTTTCTTGTCTCTATTCCATTGAATAGGAACATGGTTATTTTGTCGGAACAAAAAACTTTGAGCACTGTTTATATTAATCACAGGGGAAAATAAATATTTGATCAAACTTTTAAAGAATCCCATTACTTAACACCTTCATTCTTGGAGGGGACAGGAAGAGTGTAGCTTAAAATTGTAGTCAATGGTGAATTTCTGGAAATTATCCTACGATATCTGTGTTACTAGTATGGACCTTAAAGGTGTAATTCCCCAAACTTGTCTTTGTTGTTGTTGTTTTTCCCACCACCTTTTATTACATGGATAGGGAACAGGGGACAATGGAGCTGAAACAAACTATTTTCAGCTCTGGGGATCCCCTGAAGATAGAGCTTCCAATTAGCCAGTGTGATGTGTAATGCCTAATCCATGAGACAGTAAAAATGTTATCCATGACTGAATAATATGGGCATTTGACTGATACTGCCTATGCAGTCGCTTTTGTGGGATGTTCCAATTTTTAAGAAGTATGTATACATTTGTGGTTCTTTTAGAATGATTATAATGCCCATCGTTATTTGTATTAGATCTTATATGCACACAGCCCTAGCCTCTCTGACCTTAGACAAGCATTTCAATTTGATTTTTCAAGACTTGAAAACTCAGCTTAGCTAACAAGACACCCTCTACAACTCAATATGCCACTTTATCCTACAATGTAACTACAACACATATCACTGCAAAATGCTCAGAGAACTAGATTGGCCATCAATTGAAAGGAAGAAAACTGGAAGAGCACTACTATAAGTATGAAAAAAGTAGTGGAGAGGAAGGTGCGTATCCCATAAAAAAATGATTTATTGGTCATGGAAAAAAGGGCAAAGGAGAGCCCCACCAACGTTTCACGCTTTACAGAGCGCTTTCTCAACCTGTGGATCACATGGACGTTGCAGCACTCAGAGTGAGTCAATCGCTTGCTACATGTTTTCCTGTTCAGGACTTTATCTAGACATTTGGTACATTTTAGGGTGTTATTATGCTTAGTTTTCCTGGTATCATTGTTTACCACAGCGTCACTTATTAGTGAGCTCATCATCCAGGATTGCAACCCAGTACCTGCCTTCTATCAAGCTTATGTTTAGGGGTCCCCCCCGCAAGTATCTGGTTATTCATTTATTTACCTATCCTACTGTTGTGAAGTCTATAGCACTACGCATTTACATGGTCTTGCCATCAATTGAGTCTAAGTGCAATTTAAATTTTTCCTGTCTTCAAATACTTTCTAAGAAATCTACCCGCCTATGTGATAAGCTCCTCACCCTTACCACATGCAGGTCTGATCACCTGAGATTTGACTCCAAAAGTCTGCTCACAGTTCCAGGGTTCAACAAGAAATCTGGTTGCTCCTTCTTTTGTTACTATGCTCTTCTCATCTGGAAAATCCTACCAGAGACTCTCAAAAGACACCAATAGGCTAAATTCTTTCAAGACTTTAGCGATCTCACATTTTGATCTTGTCTGTAGCTGTTACATACACCCATAACATATATTAAACAAAACAAAAAATAGACAGCACACAAAAAGAAGTTACTATAGCTTTAGATGGTGCAACGTGGAACAAGGAGGAGCCCTATTTCCTCCAAATAGACAATGAACACAAATACAATGTTCCCAGCACGCATAAAAGACAAATAGATAAGTTATAAGCCAAATATTTTAATGGAGGAAAAAAAGCACAAACCATTAAGGGGTATAAGTAAAACACAATACCAGAACAAAAGCGGCAAGGGAGAAGGGAAAAAACAAGGTGAAGAGAAAGGGTGGGATGGGGAGGGGGTAAAGGGTGTGTGTGCAAACAAGGTGATAATGCAAGGGAAGGGGGGCAACATTTCGGGATTAGGACCCCTTCTTCAGGCCCATTCCCAAAGGGCAAAAAGTAATGTCCTACGGTACTACCCTTGACCCTGTAAAAACTCCCTAGAAAAAAATGGCAACAAAGCCCATCCCATAGTGAAAAGGTGAACAATCAGTCCGGCACCTTTCAGCAAAAAATTGGTTATATTTTCCCCTGTGATTAATATAAACTTGGCTGTCTGGTCTGCTGAAGGAAGATTCTGTGCTGCAATGAAGTGAGCCATCTTTGTAAGTCGATCCACTAGTACCAGAATGGTATTATGTCCACTTGATCTGAGAAGGTCAACAATAAAATCCATTGATATGGACCCCCAAGGACGAGTAGGAATCGGAAGAGGCTGCAGCAAACCCACAGTTGATGCTCGAGGAGTCTTGGTCCTAGCACAGGTCTCACAGGAGAGGACATAGTCTTTAACATCTTGTGCTAATTTAGGCCACCAAAAAGAGTGGGACAACAGTTCCTGTGTCTTGAGGACACCTGGGTGACCAGCGGGTCGGGAGTTGTGCATTAATTGGAGCACATCTAATATTACCTCTTTAGGGATGAACAGATGGTCCGTACAGTTCCACAGACCATCACATAGAAATAGTTCAGCTTCCGGAGGAGGGTTTTTAAGAAAAGAGTCATTTGAGTAGGCTCCCTTTATTCGTGTGAGGAAATCGGCGGAGAATGTGACGCCCAAATACATTTCTTTTTGAAAGAATAGTTTCTTCTTGCTCTTTATCAGAACTAGGATTAGGCAATGACCGTGACAAGGCGTCAGCTTTCCCATTCTTGGAGCCAGGGCGGTATAAGATGTGGAACTGAAATCTTGCGAAGAAGAGAGCCCACCTGGCTTGTCACGCAGAAAGTCTCTTTTCGGATCGAATGAATTCTAATTTCCTGTGATCCGTAAAGACAGTAACCGGGTGATTGGCCCCCTCAAGTAAATGTCTCCACTCAGAGAATGCGGCTTTTATAGCCGAAAGATCTTTGTTCCCGATGTCATAATCTCTTTCAGCTGTTGTCATTTGGTACGAATAAAAGACACATGGATGAAGGAGCATCTTGGGTCCAATTCTTTGTGACAGAATGGCACCAACAGCGGTGTCGGATGCATCCACTTCCAAGATGAATGGTAGTTCTGGATTTGGATGGATGAGGATAGGGGCAGATGTGAAAAGTGACTTCAATTGTTCAAATGCCGCATCCGCTTCAGGCGACCATTTGAAGGGGAATTCTTTCCATGTGAGTCGGGTGATTGGGACAATGAAGCCAGAGAAAGTTTTAATAAAAAGTCTATAGAAATTGGCAAAGCCCACAAATCTCTGAATGTCCTTCTCATTTGGAGGAATTGGTCATTCCACCATGGCTTGAATCTTGCCTGGGTCCATACTCAAACCCTCAGGGGAGATGACGTAACCGAGAAATTGCATGCTGGTCGTTTTGAATTCGCATTTTTGTAATTTGATAAAATGTTGTACAATTTGTGCTTACGGAGACACTCTAGGGCAATCCGGACAAGTTTCTGGTGATCCATGATGTTACATGAGAAGACTAGGCTATCATCTAGGTATGCCACTACGAATTGGTCCAATAACTCTCGGAGAACATCATTAATTAAATTTTGGAAGGTAGCAGGAGCATTACAGAGTCCAAAGGGCATCACCAGGTATTCATAGTGCCCATAACGGGTTCGGAAAGCTGTCCTCCATTTGTCACCGGGTCGGTTGCGGACCAAATTATATGCTCCTCTGAGATCTAATTTGGTAAAGATCTTGGCTGACCGAATTCTTTCCAATAGTTCGGGAATCAGAGGTAATGGATACCTGTTCTTCACTGTGATCTTATTTAGTTCCGGATAGTCAATGCAGGGACGTAGAGAACCGTCTTTCTTTCCCACGAAGACGAGAGCAGTGCCTGCTGGGGAAGTGGAGGGTCAGATGAAATCCTTCTACAGGTTCTCCTGCAGGTTGTCATTGAGGACCTTCTATTCTGGTTCTGAGAGGGAATAGATTCTTTCAAAAGGAATTGGAGCACCCGGTATTAATTCAATGGGGCAGTCGTGAGAACGATGTGTATCCGCGTTCTTCTTGTCACACACATGCAAAAATTCATGTATGGAGTTGGCAGTAGATTGGCAGTAGATTTTCTTGGGACGAGGAAATCTTATGTATTCCCACACACTCTGGTATAGGAGTTTTAGGTAGGCAGGCTAGCTGGCAGTGCTCAGAAGGAAACGTGAGTGCCTTCCAGTCGATTAGTTGGTTGTGGATCATGAGCCATGGAATTCCCAGAATCACTGGAAACAAAGGTGAAGGAATGAGATTAAATGAAATCTTCTCATGATTGATAGGCTCCATGATTAGTGTTATGTTACTGGTCTCATGGGTAACAGGTCCAGAGCTCAAAGGAGAACCGTCAATGACTTCCATCTTTTCTGGCGATTCCTTGGCTATAAAAGGTACTGAATGACTCTTGGCGAATTCTATGTCCATAAAATGTCCTGTCCACCTGAGTCGACCATTACTGTGGTTGAAAAACAATGTGTTTCGTCCTCGATTATAATAGGGACCAGGAGGTGTGGATGCAGAGAAGGAGGATTACCTTTATTCTGAGAAGCAGAGAAAACAGTCTTTGAAATGGCGTGCAGCTGATTTCTCCTAGGGCTCTGGAAAGAGGACCGCCGCCTGGACTTATTTGGGCAATCGGCGAGATAATGCCTCTCATTTCCACAATACAAACAGAGATCTTCTGTTCAGCATCTATTCCTTTCTCCAGTTGAAATAGGTCCACGCAATGTGTTTACTTGCATCGGCTCTTCCTCTGCCTCCCTAGAACGTCTTGGGGTGCTGACATCTCTGACCTCGGAGTTGTTTGGCATGAACCCCTGTCTCTCCAATCGCCTTTCTGAAATCCTTTGACCGATTTGAATGCATGAACATACGAATTCCTTAAACCCCTCTGGAGGCACCACTTTGGCCAGTTCGTACTTAATTTGCTCAGAGAGACCCTGCTGAAAAAGATATCTCTGGGTGCCTCATTCCACTCTGTATCGGTAACCCATCTGCAGAACTCAGCGGCGTACTCAGCTGTTGAACATCTTCCTTGCAGAAGATTGTTCAGAGTTGCACCACGGTTTGGGTCATCAAAAATCAGGCTCATGGCTTTGATTAATCCCTCCAGAACCCTTTGTAGTGGGCTATTCTGTTCTAACATAGGGAAGACCCAAGCAAGGGCCTCATCCTTGAGCAGGATGATAATTAGTCCCACCTTGGCCACCTCAGTATCATAGATTTTGGGCTGTCACTGAAAAAGAAATCTGCATTGGCTGAGGAAACCCGGGAGTGTTTCTTCCCCCAAAAAAATTCCGGAAGGGTTACATGGGGCGCGGTTTGCATAGACACAGTGTTTTCAACAGATGCAGCAATTAAAGCTGCCCACAGTTCACGGTTTTCAGCTTCTGCGGAGGTGGTTCTTGTGTCTGATTGGACGGCAATTTCTTCCAAGCGGGCAAAACGTTCTTCCTGGATGGCACCATGTTCTTTCATGAGACCAAGACGGTTGAAAACATGCCCTCGTCCGAGCCTGGGTAAGGTCTTTTCCGGCGGAATCCATGGTAGGGCCTATTTATTCTGTCAAGGGTTGATCTATGGCTGGAGTGGATTCCAGTGGCAGGAACAGCAGGGAGTGTGGTAGGGGTCACAAGCAGAGGTCAGAGGCAGGCAGCAGATAGCATAGTCGGGGTCATAAGCAGATGTCAGAGGCAGGCGGCAGATAGCATAGTTGTGGTCACAAGCAGCGGTCAGAGGCAGGCGGTAGATAGTGTAGTCAGGGTCACAAAGCAGAGGCAAGCAGAGGCAATGAGGAAACAGGAACAGATCAATAGCAGTAGGAGCAGCAAAGACAGGTACCTAGCACAAGCTAGAGGAACCGGTATAAGCAAGCACTGAGAGACAGGAAGGGGAAGTTTATATAGGCAGGCTGAGAGGTAGAGCACAGGTGCAGAGGTGTCAGGTTCCAAGGTCTAGAATGTTCCTTGGGAGAGCTAGAAGAGCAGCAGCAATCCTTGTGGACAAATATGGGTACTGCAGGCTTAGAACATGACACATTTATTTTAATGTATATGTTGTTAAATGTAATTTTTTGTAACGCCTTACTATGTGCAATATCTCTATTAACCACATTTGGCTAATAGGCCTATTTTCCATAATGGTGTGTGTGTGTGGGGGGGAGGGGGGGTTGTTGGTGGTAAGCAGGGGAGGTAGTTTTGTTGGAGGTGGGGAGGGGAGATGAGATAGTTGTGGGTGGTTATGCCTCCAAGGTGGATGGTACTAGAGGTTAACCTATTCATTAGCTTAGTGGTTAGTAAAGCTTTGCTTAGCAATGCTTAGCAATGCTTTACTATTCCCTAATATAGCCAAGTGGAGGAAGTAGTGTATTTTAATGTTGTTAATTTAAATTGTATTTCCTTCAATTTACCATTGATTGCCAATGTGGTAATGGCCCAGTTGAGGGCCTAGGTAGCCACAGTGACAATCGATTCTACATATGTTTTTAATATGGTATGTTTGCGTTCTTTCTAATTCATTTAGTTTGACTGTACTGTATATAATGTATTTTATGTATTGTATGTGCAATATGCCTACTAGCCCCTTTTTGCTAATAGGCCTATTAACTATTACTCTAGGGGTGGAGGTTGTTTAGTTGGGGGGGGGGGAGGGTAGGGGGATGGATTATTGGGCAAGTGTACCAGAAGGGAGGTTAGACTGGCCGTGGAAGTTATGGAGGTGGGGGTTAACCCCTTGTATGCCATTGTGATTGTATGATTAACACCTTGGTTGCCTTAGTGACTATGACAGAGTCTTTCCCCAGTTTAAAAAGGCAGCATACATAAAGCCTGTCTGTAGCTGATGAGTCCAGCGGGGAGCTGGTTAATTGTAGCTAGAGTCAATAAACCAGCCTTCACCTGGCTCATCAGGCAGGTTTAAAAGTGTGCTGCACAAACTGCATAAGTCTCTATAGCACAGGGGAGGTGTGAGCTGACAAAGAGAGATCCCAAGGAACCAGATGCTTTATTCCAGGACACAGTAGTCCCTGGAACCTGCCAGAGGGTGCACCCCACAGACACCAACCCAGACCCGGATACGGATGTAAAGAGCCCTTTGCTTAAAGGTACCTCTTTGTACTTTGGGTCAGAAGTTGAAAAAAGGCCTAGCCTCTCGGACCTGCTGATAGGGACTGGGAAGTGTTTGTCGGCCGTTAGAAAGGGATAGGCCTGTTTTATTTGTTTTTGCTGACATGAAGCTGTATTGTTTTGAAGCTACAGGCTAAATAAATACCACTGTATAGTTCCCCAATCTATGTCACCCTGGTTGTAACTCTGCACTTGTCTCCTACAGTGGTCATGAAGGCATGCATTATGCAAGTCCTGATGATCACTCTGGCTTCTAAGCGATTAATACACTGGTTGTGGCTTCATTATTTGACCTAATATTCAGGCAACATAGGAATCCAAAGTGGGCCAATTCAGAACCCTGGACAATGCCAAACAATTGTCTGCTACCTGGCGTTAAGTGCTTCTAGGTATAGCAACATCTTTAAAAAATGCATTAACCAATGAGTTATTCCCTCAATTAACTGTAACGGACTGCTGAGGAGATGTGGTTAAGTGGTCCCCCCAACTTTTGCATATCATTAGCACAATCGTCCATTAAAGTTAGCAACAGGCCATCGTTACTTTAACACGACACTTAAAATGTCATAAATGAGCTTTGAAGATATCAGTAAACTCGTAATGATACGTTAACACAATTTAGTCGATCGTTAAGTATTTAACGACCTTCTGGCGATTTACCCCATTCTCATTTTTCACTTACTGCTGAATAGAATTGGACTGTAACATCACTCATATGACCAGTGACCACTGGTAAACAGCTCATGACTACCACTGAGATCAGTGTGGACTCGTGAAGGTACAACGGTTATTCTAACACAAACCAGTGGCAATCGCCAAAAAGACCCAGGTACACCAGGTACATGCTGGATACATGCCTTAAACTAGACCCCACATTTCTGCATTGATTAATGGCCCATCAGATTAAAAGCGGGGGTCCCTGGCAGTCTCATTCAAACTGAATAGGACTGCCAGGGACCACTGCTGTGTTAATCCTATGGGTCATTAGTCAATGCCGAAATGCCTTAAACTTGCCTTAAACAAGCCAGGTTACACCCAGCACATACACAGAATGTAACCGGGCTAGTTTAAGGCAAGTTTTAGAATACTCGTGGCCTCGTCTGTAAACTATTTTTTCAACATAAATATGCACAGAATTAGAGTTATATGTGTGGAGGAAGAGGGGGGAATAGGCCCAGATACACAAACAAGTTTACTCCCAGTCATATGAATGGGAGCTGAGGCATGCTTACCACCCATTTGTGGATCTGGACCTTAGATTTAATCATGGGTTGCTCAGCTCCCTTCTGATCCAAATAATTCCAAATTGGAAAGGGAGTCAACTGACTTGCAATGGTTTTCCCATTTGCAGATGAATGCTAACAATGCTGAGACAGTTACTGAAGTCTTAGCTGAACTCACAACACATCCCCCACTCCCCAGGACAGTCCTAATCGCAAAGTGACTAGCGCAAAATATAGTACCAGCAAAGATGCAGATACACACACACAAAAAGAGAAAGGCAGAGTAGACCCTAGAAGAGTCCCATACAAGACCAAAATGGAGTAATGAGAGTGATAGGTCCACTATTTTAAAATAAAGTCTTACATGACACCAGTCGTTAAAAGTTAACATATTAAACATATTATGTTACTGCATCTTTATAGACTGTACAGATACAGCCAATGTTGTTTCACCCGCTAACGCAATGCTTTACATCAAAACTGGTCTGCCATTTAGAGAATTGATGCAGCGTCATTGAAACAAATTTTGGTACGTACAAAATGATGCTCCATCAGATGTCAATAAATGAGCTTGATTTAGAACATTGATGCGTCAATGAGGGCAATAACATTGACTATTGCATATTTAATATTGGCTATTTCCCTATTTCAACACCCCAAAATTATTTCTTTAACCTAACTCATATGCATACCATAATTTTACAAAACAGCCACACAAAATCAGAATACCAGTGTCTTTGTCTACAAATCAATTTCTACTTTTCCAGATATATATATTTTTTTAATTGCCATATTCCTGTGAGGTTTCAGCAATCATACATTGCTCATGGAGTGAAAGGACAACAATTCACTCATCGCTATCTATAGTATGTGTCCATCAAGGGCTGTTAAGTCATTGACAGTTTTGTCTATCTTGCCACTACTCTGTGAATGAGATGGCAGCATTTCAAGTCATTTATGGTGTGATTGATGGGTGCTGTCAGGATCTACTTGTTAGACCTGAGAACTGACAAGAAAAACCTCTTCTCTTGGGAAACTAACTAGCATACATAACCTATATCTCCCACATCCTGAAAAGGAGGAGGTATGCCAGTGCATTTTAATTGAGCACACTTAGAAATCAGATCTATTGTTAATGTTGAACTTCCTTGACTCAATAGACACTTTTAAAGATGCTATGCAAAGCTGTTTTTACATTACTTGCTATAAACAATAATACATGTCCTAAGGCACATTAGAAAAGTCATAGTTTTAATTGCCCACATCAAACTACTGTGCCGCTGTTAAAATTCCGTCCATATTGACTCTTTGAAAAAAATACAGAAAAAAAAAAATTAAATCATAACTCTTCTATATTTGCATTCTGTCTCCAGAACAGTTTATTCCATTATTTCTATATAATTACTGTACTCTTCAATCACCATTCACTTGAACACCCAGTAACAATACATTATCCCACATTAGTAAAGAGAATCATAGGGCCCATGTTTACTAAGCCGTGCTATTCCAAAAGACACCTTGCGGTCAGGGCTGCCACCACTCCAAGTTTGACCTGGACACTACGGGTTTTGGCCACGTATCCCCAAGCTACGGGTTTACCTTGTAAACCTCTGGGTGGCGGCGTGTGGCGGTTTTTGGTGGTGACCGCCTGGCAACTCCCCCTGCAACTCCTGTCAATATAACTGTGCAGCGTCAAATGGTGCTGAGTTGCAATGACCACGGGAACGCGACATGACGTCACAGTGTCATGTGACACCCGTTGCCATGACAACTGGACACTACGTGATGTCAGTCGACTCGTAGCCTTGACAACCTGACGTCACGTGACGCCTCTGCCCCATAAGGCTTCCTGTTGTCATGGCAACTTGACTACCTGATGTTACGTAGCATCCTGTTGTCATGGCAACGTGACGCCATTTGACGCTGTGCAGCCATATTGACAGGAGTTGCAGGGGCAGATGCCGGGAGGATATTGGAAGGATACCAGAGGATGCCGGGAGACACGGCCGCTGAACGTAAGCGCTAAATGTAAAAATGTTATCTCCGAGTTAGCCTTCAGTAGAAGGTGGCAACCCTGCTGGAGGTGCCGGATGGCACCTAATGGTCTATTCACTTAAGTGGGTTGCAAGGAGTCTTGTGGTTATTCAGTGTGTTATTTTGTGCTAATGGGGTAATAACGTTTGCAAAAAGGAATGAGATGGGGCACACAGATTAATAACGTTTGCTACATCTATATGCATCGCTTAGAAATTTATATAATACCCATTATAAAAATCCTGCAATATATTTTTGAAAGTCTCTCATTTCAGATGGGACTGAATTCTACAAAAATAACATGAGAATGAGGGATTTTTCCACATTAACATGATCATTTATGTCATGCAATAAAAATATTATTTATATAGCCTTATTGCTGACTATATAGCTTTTAGTGAATGTATTTATGTTAAAGTAAGCAAAATAATATAATATCTCTCATCAAATAAATGACAAATCTTTAGTAAATCCAGGCCACTAACTAAATTAATTGTGAAAAGAATATAATGCTGTACATGTCAACTGTAGTAATGTAGAGACGCTGCATCCAATCACCATTACTGGTTTATTTCACTATAACCTATACGCCATCATTGTGTATAATGATGAATATACACCATAGACTAGTAGCAGAATATGGGCGTATAATAAATATACAATATGACCATTCTTTTCAGATAAGATTTTTAGTAATGAAGAGTAAAAGTCCCATGTTGTAGCTGTGTATAAATGCACCAAGACTTGCATACGTTTTAAATTATTTTGTTGTCAACACCAACCTTGCATTCAAAACCATTCTTTCTATAAAATTCAGCCATGTTTAAATGTTGTAATCAGATTGCAACAATCTCAAATAGAAAGTTACACATTCAAATTAGAATACCTTACTTAATCTATACCTCACTGACTTGATATTTTTTTTAATGACCACCTACAAGTAAGTGGTCTTTTGAGAAGATACATTGATCGCTGTTTTCTCTTGGTGTAAAGTGGCATTTCTATGCTCTGATAATGGTGTAAATTCCCTTGTAGATTAGCATTAAGAAACAACACAACTGTCATTAAAGTGAATAATTAAGTTGTAGTGAGCTAATTAACTATTTCAATGTGATAAACCCTTTCTTTGGTACAAGTAGGCTAATTAACCTATTCATTGTTTGTGTCAGTACTTTGTCTAATCAATGTTTCACTTCTGCTTGTATAAATGGGCATCAGTGTTTTTCTAGGGAAAAATGTGACGGAACTCTAAGGAAATAAAAATTTAATTATATCTACAAAAAGTAAATCAAACTCAAATAGGAAATGTTGTAGAAACTGTATTTATATATTGCTAGTCAGTATTCTAGCTCAATTTCTTCTTACAGTATGTCACAATATGTGGTTGATCCCTAAAAAAAAGGTACCCATGTACTGTAGTGTGAACATTTGCTCCATTGTTACATTTTCCTACCAGTAGGAATTTTTAGACAACCAAGCTGTGATAAAATGTTACCTGTGAAATCTTCCTAACCTGTAGTAGCAATTTACCACAGGTATACCTGTGAGAATGTCAAACAATGTCAGCATCTCCCTGGTTAGTTCAAGGAAGAACAATGTCACAGGTACGCTAGTCATATGTATGTACTGTAGAGCCATACAAATATTCTACCTGTGAGAATGTCATACCTGGCTCAGCAGCTCCTGGCCTGATATCCCTGCCAGGTCCAGGGGGAGGACAATTTCACAGTTAATGATATATAAGTGGAAGAGCTATGAGAAAATGCTACATGTGGAAATGTCATACAGTAAAGGATCCAGAATCTCCCAGTCTGGTCATGGTGTAGAATAATGTTACAGGTAGTGATACCTATTATCCAGACCTGTAACAAGATGTTACCTGTGAAAAGAGCATTTACAAACTATAAGGGATCTGTCCGAACATCCAGGATGACTGCTGACAGGAAGTGACATCATCTTCTCTGAAACTACCACGGCCATCTTGCTTCCTGGCAATCCCTGCCCTCACAGGAAGTAAGCCTTGCTTTTGACCTCGTTGCCAGCAACTGCCTCTGGCCTTTAAGTAGCAGGCAGTTGCTATCCAACTTTGCTCGTGCAAAGTCCTGGTACTGTACCTTGTTCTGTCTGAGCTCTACCTTTATACACCAAAGTGATTCAAACAGGCGCTTTTAAACACAAGTGAAAAAGTGAAGTAGTGAAATACTTAAATATAAGTGAACAAATTAGTTATTGTAAAGTGATAAAAATGAAGTCTCAAGCTCCAAGGGATAATGTACACAATCCCAACTACAAGTCAGCAAATCCAGGAATCGGAGAGAGCATGTTCATCAGGATCACCCCAGAATGAGAGAAAAAAAAATATAGTGCACTTCTGTTTTCAACTTTTGTAGAGACAAATAATGTAACTTGGCTCATATAGAGAGCCTACTTACAGACTGTAAGGAGTTAAACCAGCGATGAGAGGAAGATGTATCAGCAGCTACTCAGGTATCTGTAGAGTCTGGTGTATATGGTGAATACATTAAAAAGGCACATCTATTAGTAGGTGAATGTGACTGTAGATCCTGCCGAGGAAAAAGTTGGTGAGTCACGGAGGCCGTCTCTGTTTACAGAATCCTCCCGCAGCGCGGTTGCTTCGGATGGCGTCTGACGTCACATCCGCCTGTCTTGCAACTGCTTCCGGGTTCGCGGGGGAAAGGGACAGATAGTCGGCGGCTACTCCTCTCTGCGTCACGTCACAACTCAACGCGTTTCGCTGAACACGGTCAGCTTCGTCAGGAAGCTGATAGCGCTCCTGAGGAAGCTGACCGTGTTCAGCGAAACGCGTTGAGCTGTGAGTTGTGACGTGACGCCGAGTTGTAAGTCCTGATAGCTACAGGCTTTGGCAGACTATTCTAAGGGGTTTGACCACCCTCATGCTGACTCTCTGAGTGACCGAAGAGGGGGTGCCACAAGGGCCTGTGTACAGCCAATTGTGATACAGACCTTGTGCCCTCCCCTTCTGGTGCATCAGAGAGGAAGTACTAAATTATAGAGTCAGTTCTGCCTCACCCTCCTTGGGTGAGGATGTGGGTTCTGCTCCTGCCCTCCTGGGTAAGGAGTGGAGCAATATCAAGCTGAATTAAGGCCTCACTATTATCCTAAGGCCAATGTATCATCCAAAGGTCTGGGGTCCCAGCTCTACCATTCTGCATTCGCTGTACTGTTGGCAGTGACTGCTCCAATAAATCATCCCTTTTATATACCCCTGCCTGATCTCTCAGTCTATTTGGGTAGAGGTATGGATGGAATCTGCCCTAGTGGGAGACCGACTCTGGAGATCCTGAAGCCCAATGGAGCTGGAGGTGCTGACACCCTGAGTTGAACATCAAGATCATCAAACGCATGTCCTGTTCCCCCACACCATCGCAGACCACTCAGCTCTCCTGGACCCTCACAAGTATGACCGCAACACGACAGCAGTAACATCTTCCAGAGAGGGGAGGAAACTGTTACATGTACAAGACATTGCATGCACAGTTAGAGATAATATATATTATAGGCGTATGTAACAGTTACAGGCCAGATTAAAATGTAAGACAGCTTTAGTTTTGAAAGAACTTAGACTGATGGTTGCTGTGTGTGTCTCCGGTAGATTGTTCCAGTTTTAGGGTGCATAGTAAGAGAAAGGAGTGGCCAGATACATTGCTTGAACAGTCTTTTGGAGTCAGATCTCAGATGATAAGTGCTGCATGTGGTAGAGGTGAGGAGCTTGTTCAGGTAGACGGGTAGCTTGCCCAAAAAGTATTTGAAGGCAAGACAGGAGAGATGAACTTTGCGCCTAGACTCAAGTGATGACCAACCTAGTTCTTTGAGCATTTTGCAGTGATGTGTGTTGTAGTTGCATTGGAGGACAAAACGATAAATTGAATTGTAGAGGGCATCAAGTTAGCCAAGGTGCGCTTGGGTTGCCGTGCCACATACTATGTCCCCATAGTCTATAATTGACATTAGCATCTGCTGTGCAATGTGCTTTCTGACAGCAGACTTAGGGAGGATTTGTTCCTATAAAGTACACCTAGTTTGACATAGGTTTTAGATGTCAGGGTATCAATGTGCAACCCAAATGTTAAAAGGGATTCAAACCATATGCCCAAATATTTAAAACTAGGAACAGGGCTAGTATGCTATTAAGTTGGTTCTGATCTGGAGCTCATTCATTGGAAGCTTAAAAAATGTAGCCTTGGTCCAAAATACCATTGTTACAGTCCTGTCAGTGTTTAAACCCAGTTCGTTTTGGAAAATCCAATTTTGAAGTCTCAAAGTCAGATTGAAGCACGTGTTCAAGGTCAGAGAGGCTAGGGCTGTGTACATATAAGATTGTGTCATCTGCATACATGTTTTGAAGCTCCCTTACAAGCTGTAGGAAGATCATTGATGAACACTGAAAAGAGTTTCCAAATTGTCTTTAAAGAGCTTTTCAAAGATGTACAGTACTAGAGTGCAAATCCTCCCAGGGTATTTATGGAAATAAACACAGAGACAAAACAAACAATCCAATATGGTTCAAGAACTAGTGTTTCCAGGGGGAAAAAAGCAATTGAAACACTCACAAGTGTCGGATTTTCATGCTTTTCAAAGGTAATACACTCCTTCAGCAGACAGGGTGTATACTCCCTGTATTCTGTGCTACTTGGAAGCCCACCAGGGGTCACTGGTCCATAGGAGACGGTTAGGGGGCACACTGGCTTCTCCTTCATGTCTTTATTGTCTCTCTGCACTGTCTCCAGTCAGAGCCCCCATTGCCCCCCCCCCCCCTTTAGGGGCCGCACATGAAGCACTGAAGGGCCTTTGGCCATGGGTTGGCTACCCCTGCCTTAGAGGATAAAGACCAGATCCTGGTGAACAAAATGCAAATGACACTGAGGGCGTTCTCATAATGGCGAGTATTAAAACTAGTGAAGCAAGACTATCTCAATTAGTTTTTTAAACAATAAAAGGTGGGAAGGCGTTGCAGACATATAAATCAGGAAAAGGTGCGGACACTCAGTCTAAATTTCAAGAAAGGGAGAACGCCGATCTCTATCAAAAAAGTATTTGTATCTCAGTGTACATACACAGAAAAAGTGACAATTAATAGATTAAATAGATATACTGTATACAAAAATAGAGAAAATTAAACCTACAGCTGCAGCTACGAGTATTCTAACACTGCTTTGAAAAATCTGGGGCATTCTCTCAGTAATGCTGCAAAATGTATCTGACATTTCTGCAGAAAGACTGCAGAAAGGCTCATCATATTAACACAGCAGGGGTCCCTGGTCAGTTTTAATGGGACTGCCAGGGACCCCGCTGTGTTAATCCGATGGGCCATTAGTCTGTCTGCAGAAATGTCACAGCATTACTGGGAGATTGCCCCAGATTTTCCAAGGCAAGGGTTGGAATACTCGTGGCTGCACCTGTAGCTGACATACTCGCCCGAAAAGCCTCAACGTTTCGGGCTATGGCCCTTTGTCAAGAGGCCAAAGTGTATGCCTCCATTCAGCTCAGCACATAGCCACACCACTATAATTTCTTTTGTTTTTTATTATAGTAAAGTTTTAAAATATGATGTTTTTTTGAAGATTGCCTAATTTTGTTTACCCTGCTTGCCCAACAACCTTTTTTATTTTTGTGCCAGAATGTTTACTAAATATATGGGTGAAGGTTTGCGACACTCCCCGGTCATGGGAAAGGCTCTATATGGGACCTCAGTTGGTTGATATTTACAGTAATTGTAATGAGACATTTATTTAGTTTTGATGCCTGATGCTTTAATTTCTGGATCAGATGGAAGAAGAAATTGAATGAGTGGTCATGACTCTCAATGTACTTCAGTCTCTTTAAGGCTGTTAAAAAACAAACAAAAAAACCCATATATGACTGCGCTGTGGCTTCAAAAGTCGGTATATACAGTAGATGTTTCGATTATTTTATAATTAATTTGACTTGGCTCCTCCTATATTGTTCATCTACATTTTTAACACCCCCCCCTTCCCTTTCCTTTTTTCATAATAAATACACAGTGTTATGCTATGGGGCGTGCGCGCTCTCTCTGTTATATATATATATATATATATATATATATATTTTTTTTATTTAAAGTTTACCGCTTGTCTAATCATAAATTATGCATTTATAAAAATTTGATGGAATTTATTTACCCAACTGAAAATCTGAAGTACATATAGTAAAACGAGATTAGTATACATATTTAACATTTAATTGTCACAAAAGGCTTATCATTATTTTTACATATTTGTCATGGTGTCCTGTTGCTGTAAAGTATTTGCAGGGTTTTCATGGGTTACCGTTTATGTCACAGTTCTAGTAGAAATGTCTGGCTATCAGACCTCTATACAGGCATACCCCGGTTTAAGGACACTCGCGAATAAGGACATATAGCCCAGTAGGCAAAAGGCCACTCGCGCATGCGCCCATCAGCATGTCCTGAACAGCAATACCGGCTCCCTACCTGTACCGAAGCTGTGAGCAAGCGGGAGACTATAGAGCCTGTTACAAATGCGTTATTTACATCAGTTATGCACGTATAGGACGATTGCAGTACAGTACATGCATTGATGAGTGGAAAAAAGGTAGTGCTTCACTTTAAGTACATTTTCGCTTTACATACATGCTCTGGACCCATTGCGTACATTAATGTGGGGTATGCCTGTAGTAGCTTGGGTTTTGTTGTTTGATAAATTTTTTTACTTATTTATTTTACATTTTACTAAAACCAAAGGAGACATTCAAAGACATGTATGCAACATTTTACCATATTTTCTTTTGCGGTGTTTAGTGTTTATCGGTTGAAATCATTAAAAATTCACTGTTGTAACTGCCAAATCTGGAAACCACACATTACCTCAATTAGGAGAGCAACAGATTGTCCCATATTTTATATGATAAAAAAAGTAAAATGTAATACTTCACAGTTTTACATGTTTATTCATCTAAACAAGCTACAAAATAATAGTGTGACATCTGTTTCAGTGTTACATACTGTATAGCAAAAACTGCCTCTCAAACTGTAGGTTTGGCTAATTACAGGAACTACTGCAAAGTTACTGTAACTACATTCAACAAAATACCTATCTCCGTTTATAGCCTAAAAAAAATGGCACATGCATTTATTATTAAATGTGTGCTATCTCTGCAAAGGGTTTTGTTATGAAAGGAAAAACAATAAAGCATCATGGCCCATTTCTCTTTTCACTTGACCTGAAAATCTTTTAGTTAATTATTCTTTATTTGCATTAGCCTCATTCAGTGCAGTTTCTTCTGCTAGAACGTAAATTTTTAGCTCAGTTACCAACAGTTTCTAGTTGCTTTGGAAATCCATTATGCACTACTCTAAGTAGTTCTGATCTCATAATTTCCACATTGCTGTAAAGTGCATTATAATTATCTCCTCAATCAAAAGAACATATTTAGCAAGTAAATTTAGGCTCAAGTAGGTTTCCTATTTTTATACACAAATTGTACAATGCTTACTCTAGCCAGCTTCTACAACCCCTAAAGGGGTAATTTTGATTTGTCATTGTTAAAAGTTCCATTTGGATTATGAGCAGGTTTTCATTTAACATTTTCTTTCTTGTTCTGAAAAACAGTTGAATAATATCTGAAAGATTTAAGGAAACTGTCCAACATTCAAGAGGCAATCCAAGTGGCACATATATATATATATATATATATATATATACACACACCATATATATATTATATATTATATATATACACCACATATATATAATATATAGTCTATATTATATATATATATATATAAAAAAGAAAAAAGTAGCGCCAAAAGGTGAATATTAGTGTACCAATATATGACAATAAATGTGATTATATAGTTAAACTAAAATTAATAAAACAATTAATAGCGTACAGCAAGCAGCATTATAACAATCATAAGGATAACACAAGATAACATATAAATTATAAAAAGTCCAATGTCCAAAACCTGTGAAAAGTCCTGACAAATAGCACCAGAACAAATGTACAGATCCCAGGGGTCCACGGCAGCTCTCACATGGAGTAACCAGCTCCACAGCAGAATCTATAGAAAAAACAAAACAGAGAGCGCACGCCCCATAGTGTAACACTGTAACATTTAATGTTGGGGAAAGGTGGATGGAGGGATTAAAAACACTCACAAGGTTAAAATGAATATAAAGCAATTTGTGATATATAATCACCACCAGGCATGTCCAAACTGCAGCAGGGAGTCCAAAATTCGCTGGATATGGTCACTCAAACAGCGCTGTCCCTCCGGTTCACTCGAAATCCTCCAAATAAATTTGGTATCAGAGTTGGCCTTGAATTCACTGCATGTGCTCCCCGGCCGTAAAGGAGCACACTACGTGATGACGTAATGTCGTAGGTTACATCCCTGACGCGTTTCGTCGCAACAAATGCAACTTTATCAAAGGGAATGTCCCTGAACAAGATTAACACTGTTTATGTACTGGATGGTCCCAAATTTGATTGGTTGGTGGTTAGAATGGATGTCCCACCCCTAATTCTGATCGTAGCTATGGGCTAGTATAGTTTTATTTACCCAAAGTAGTTCAAATTAACTCATTATTATCTAGATGGTTCTTATAGGTATAAATGAATCATGGGATAGATAGACTCACCAGTAACTTTAACAGTGCTAAGACAAAAGATACTAATATACTAATACACACTCTGCCTAAATGAGTATAACATACAACAGGTAGTTGATGAATTATCAAGAGATATCTGCAATACAAAACAACTTAAAACAATATATATGTGTAAAATGTGTTACACTATTTATGCTCATAGCATAAACAACAATGTTATAAGCAACAATTTTATTCCACTTAATTAAAAACCTTTTAACTTCTATTTCTAAAAAAAAATATATCAATTATAAAAAATCAACAATTATAAAAAATATATAAAATATTTGTTATACTAAAACAATAATTAAGTCTATATAAATATGAATAAAGAGGACCCAACTCTCAAATCTGATTATACCAGTGTGATAACACACAAATGCATTGATTAAAAATGATAAAAATTAATCTAAAATGTCCACATGATTTAATTGAGGGGATAAGCGAACGGGGGGGTGGTGGGTGGGAGGAAAGAATAGGGGCGCGTGGGGGGTGGTGGGGGGGGGATGAAGGGTCTTGGGGAGTGGAGTGTGGGGGGAGGGAAAGGGGGGGGGGGGTGGGGGGGGGGGGTGGAAAGGAAAATTCGGGGGAGGGAATTACTACATTGGATGGATTGGGCTAAGGAGGGGGATGGCAAAAGGAAGCAGCAGAGATTGACTCAGAGAAACTACACCCAGGATGGATATACAGACCTATACCAGAGTACTGGTATCTAAACATTCATTTAGACCACCGGGGGTGAGTGTCCCCAACCGGTGTATCCAAAAGGTCTCCCTTCTACAGAGTGATTTGAAACGGTCCCCTCCTGATTCACTAAGAGGAATGTGTTCGATACCCATAATTTTTAAGGATTCAGGATCCTTATTATGTATGTTAGAAAAATGTCTTGGTAGACTATGGGTACCGACACCATTTATCACATTCCTCCTGTGCTCCAGGAATCTGGTACTAAGGGGCCGAGTGGTGCGGCCTACATATTGGAGGCCGCATCCACATTGTATTAAATAAACGACAAATGTGCTGAGGCAATTAATATTGCCCCTCACATTGTGTCGTTCATCTTTGTGAAGGGAGGCAAACTCCATAGTGGTATTAAGATGTTTGCACGTGATGCAACGGCCCCTGCCACATCTGTGATTACCAATAAGGTTCACTGAGGTGGCACCGGCAGCCGCAACCGTAGGTTTAAGTTTGCTTGGAGCTAGAATGTTCTTTATGTTTTTAGCTTTCCTATATACAATGGGGATCTTCTCAGGAATAATGTTCCCCAAATGGGGATCACATTTCAAAATACTCCAATGGGTATTTAATATGCCCTTTATGGATCTGTGGGATTGGTTAAAAGTCGTAATAAACCTAGAAATCCCATCTACTTGTGGTGATCCATTTCTTGGAGTATTATATTTTGTATTTTTGTTTTGGATAATACACTTTTTAAGTATTAATGACCTGTCAGATACCATCACCTTGTTGAGAGAGTCAGATACCAGGTCAGGGTTATATAACTTCAGCAAAAACTTTTCACTCAGTTCTTTGGATTGGTGACCAAAGTCACTTTCCCTGGAACAGTTCCTTTTAAGACGATGAAACTGTCCCAGGGGGATGCTTCTAAGCCACTGTGCATGGTGATTACTTGAAGCATGAACATAATTGTTCACTGCAACAGGCTTGAAATATGTGGTGGTAATGATATTACCTTCTGGATCGGCAGTTAATACCAGATCCAGAAATACCACAGATGTAGGACTGATTTCAAATGTAAATTTCAAGCCCATGGCATTATGATTGAAGGAAGTGAGGACATTAGAAAAAACAGTCATGTCACCCTCCCAAATGATAATAATATCATCGATGAAACGACCATAGTATACAAGGCCCGCCCCCAGCTCTGGGTTGGGCCAAATTGCTGTTTCTTCCCAATATCCCATTAAGAGATTGGCATAGCTGGGGGCAAACCTCGCACCCATGGCCGTTCCACAGATTTGTAGGTAAAAAAGTTCCTCAAAAGAAAAATTGTTGTGAGTAAGAATAAACATGATACTATCTAATAAGAAAACTTTGTGAATAGTAGGAATAGAGGGATCCGTGTTGAGCCAGAAGTCAATGGCACGCACCCCCCTGGAATGATCTATTGACGTGTACAATGATGACACGTCACATGTAGCCCACAAATAATTGGGCTTCCATTTGATCTCAGAGATCGAGTCGATGACATGCAGCGTATCCCTAATATGTGACCTGAGCTGTGAGCACAGCCAGGGTTAAGGTGCATACCCAGAAAACCACCCACAGACAGCTGTTTCGACCTTGATGGGTCTCATCAGTGTGGGGTTTATTGCACCTTAACCCCTGGCTTGCTCAAAGCTGTGACCATGGCGCAAGCTTAAGCCTATAGGGAACCATTTAAAATGTTTTTGAAGGCAAAAAGTGGCACTGTGTGCTCATTTGCATGTCATTTCCCAGAATCCCTTGCTGCAGTGGAAGTGCTGTGTGCTGGTGATAATGGGCGAAAGGCGTGGTTTGCAGACTGCCTAAGGCATGCAGATGAGCATAAAGTTGTATTTACTTTGCATATTTCTTTGCTGTGGAGGGTTTTTGTCACTTTTTTAACTCACCATAACTTAACTCAGTATTATGGTTTGTATATATATATATTATATATATATATATATATATATATCTCACATTAACATGTCTTAGACAGGTCTGTACAGTAACCCTGCCTTTCAAACATTATCACCTAGCATACAGTGCTTCTACTGCAGCAAGGGATTCTGGGAAATTATATGCAAATTAGCACACGTGTCACCTTTTGCCTGGAATATCAAAGGTTGAAGCAGAATAACGGTTATTATTAAAAAACTTAAGAATTGTGAAACGTTTCAGTTTCTATGGCTGCTCCCTTCAATGTGATGTTACGGTGTGCTCAGCAAGAGTTTGCACTCACATATTCCCTGTTTAATCCCTTCCTTACCTTTATTGGCTCTCTGATACAGGCAGGTGGAATATTGGTAGAGGAAACACTTGCTTAGGAAACACTACCCCATTCAGAGACTCCAAATGGAAGGGGATTTTTGTTTCATTTTCAAAGGAAAAAAAAGACAAAGATTTGTGTCAAGAATGGTTAAATATGTTTAAGGAAGTTTTTAGTGGTTTTTTTTGGTCAGATATCAGGGATTATTTGTGGTGTGTAGGCGGTCACTGCAGCAGGAATTCAACCGCAAACGTGAATGGTTAAAAACAGTTTTATTAACCTAGAATGCTGCGCATCACAGAGATCACTCTGACAGCGTTTCGTTCCTGTGTGGAACTTATCAAAGAGTGATGATCTCTTACACGTGTGTCAGATATATACACTGGATTCTCATCCTGATTTGGTCAATACTTAATTGTCACAGGCAATGGCAATCAGTTGGTATTTGATTTTGGGAGGATCCTGTACAGATTGCAGTGTATGTATTGTTCAACAACATAAATAAAGGTGACACGTAAAAAATACAAAATAACAATGGTTTAAAATCACAAATAGTAAATTGCGCATCTATATTCAATGTATCACATAAACAATAAAATGAATAATGAATAAGATTTGAAGAATCATTGGAGAATAACAATACAATTTGAAATCTAATGTATGAAAGGTACAGAAAGTACCCAACTATGAAAACATGCAGTTATACATTATAGTTCTAACTCGGGGGAAGAAATATAGAATTGAAATACAGTTGATGTATTGAATTTGTAATAGGTACAGTAATGCAAGAGATGTACTAGGATGTACACCCCCAGAGACTCTGGGAAGAAGGCAGTTTCTCGTCGAAACACGTTGGAGTGGGAGTCTTGCTGAGGGGGACCCCTACCTTTCCTATCTACAACATGGAGTATTGACTTTACTATTTGTGACAATCACCTGCTGAGTGGTAATGTATTTTTTGCAACCTGTTACTTTCATTCCGTGAACCCTTATCATGTAATTACGCAACAAATTATCTGGCATAATATCTACAGTGGTCACAAGGTCTCAGTATAGGTAGATTGTCACGTAGGTGTGCTTAGATATAGCCACCTACCCCCTGTATGTGTCTTGATTTTTTATCTTTACTTGACTCTTGCCTCCATGTCTAATATGCTTAGGTAGTGTTGAGCCCCCCTCTCCTTTTAAAATTTCATCCCCTGTTTTAAATCACTTGAATAAAAACCATTTTTGTTACACCTTCATTTATGTCCGTGTGCTATTTAAAGGTTGCTTTTCTCTTGTTGTTTGCATATTTCTATTTACCTTTAGCACCACTGTTCAGTCTTACAAAAATTGACTTATCAACAGTGTTTAGGACAATATTTATGTAAGTGTTGAGCGATATCTTTGTGTGTTCCAACATATATATATATATATATATATATATATATATACACACATATATACACAGTGTATATATATTTTTAGCAGTTACATGCTATGGAGCTTGCGCTTCTTTTTGTTTTTTTGTTCTTAGGTTGAATAGTGGTTGGCTATACCATTTTTTCTAAAGCTGCAAAGTGCTCCTAGGATCTGTTTGTTGTGACTATTACCTCTCTGGATCTTCAGCAAGTGGAACATTTTGGACTTATTCTTTTCGATTTAAGATATTTCTTCACTTGTCACTTTATGGTTATTTATAATTCATTATAGTACAGTTATATATATATTTTTTCACCAATTTATTTTTAATATTAATTATTCAATCACTGTAATTCAATGTTATTCTACCTTAGCGCTACATCTTTGTGTGTGTGTATGTGTATATATATATATATATATATATATATATATATATATATATATATATATACCCCTCATATCATAACCTTTTAATTGAAAATGAATTACCTAAGCTGCCAATATCAATTTATTCTCCAGTGATCGACCAGCAAAGATCCTCCTTCCCAGTGTTCACTGAATAGCTGCCTTTCAGTTCCAATCAAATCTTTCAGTCAGTGTAACTCAGCAGCTACAATGTATTCTTAGATTACTAAGGTTACACTTTTCAGCTCAAACTTCTGGGAATATTGGCTATTGGCAACAAATTATCACAGACAGGAAAGTGTTGCAAAGATCTTGCACTGCTGGGGAAGTGTGCTAAACCCTGCTATAGAAATCAAAAGGTACATAGCTCATTACAGTATATTAAAACTAATTAAAAATTGCATTAAGAGTTGAATTTAATTTTTTTATTAAGTGTTATCTAATACTACAGAACTGATTTTTCTTCTTTAAACACATGTAGGATATTGCACGCATTGCTCCTTTAAATGTGGGATTGATTGTGGTTGTTCTTTTTTTAAAATTATTATTATTATCTGTCCCCCGTCTAAAATCTTATAACAACTATTCAATAATTAAACGATAAAAATAAATAAAACATTTCTAATCAACTTTAGTTTTTTTATCGATTTGCTTTGATCAGAACATACTCTATTCTGTTGCCTGCTGTTACAAGCAAAAATAACTGCACACTGGAATCAGAGACATTACAATGTCATTTTAATTGTAAAGGCCAACAAAACAACAACTGGAATAATAAAACAGACATTTCAGGAATGCATTATTTATGTAGCTCATTAACCTTTTGAATGTTGGAGGTGCAGCAAAGCACTGCCTTGCTTCCAATTCCATCACAATGCAATGATCTGTACCTCATAGAACTGCAGAGGTTACAGAAAAAATCCTTCATATAGAAGCATTATAGACAAATTAATTTTAAGGTACTCTCTTTCATGTATATGGAGTACAGATTCATTCTAACATCATTTAAAACAATCAATGCATAAAGGCTGGTCAGTATAATGATTTAAAGAGATTTCTAGTATCACGCCTACTAATTATGACAACTACAAATGGACAAATATCAATTTTAATACGTACAGTAAAAAAGCCAACTTGAAAAAATATTCATTCCCACTAGAGATTTTTTATTTTAAAGCATACTTGATCGTTTTTGTACATTAAAGCATGATTGAGACCAAAAAAGGGATTTCTATAAGATTGTAACATACCAGTTGTGTGTGAATTGTCACTATTTTAGAAATGGAATGCATCAGTTGACATACAGTACTGTATGCTGGCGATCATTGCAACCACTGATATATACTCTGTAGAATGCATATTAACTTTCTGCAAGAAAGCATTCGAGCCTCTGAGCCGGGTAGTTCATGGAAGATATTTTACCGAAGTAAATGCAATGACGGATGTCTTGCAGAAGCTAGTTACTTGAGTCTTCATCAGAGTCCACTGCCACAGTCATGTTAAGGTAAAAGAAAGTGTAGAAAGCTAGCAGAAAAACCAACAAGGCTATAATGACAAGAACCACCTCCTAGAAAAACAGAAACATAAGAGATTTAAAATCAGTACATTCATTTATGACATGCACACATCTATACTATGGGTACTCTAACATGCAGTCATATTAAAAGCAAATATTATGCACCACAATTGAAATGGCTCGTTATGCTCTTTGCTTCCAGAGCATAGCATTGCTGGCCCCTCGAAGTGTTAAAGGTAAAAACCTGCCTCATATGAAATCAAGTGAAAATATAAACTTTGAAGTGGACAATCGCAATTTATTATATATATATATATATATATATATATAATATATATATATATATATATATATATATATATATATATACAGTGTTCAACAAACCTATACATTTGCACGCCCTGGGCGAGTGGATTTAACATCGTGGCGAGCTCCTATTGCCCCAAGCAGCACACGTGTGGTACTAGGTGGCGAGTATATTTATTTGTTAGGCGAGTAGATTTTTTGGTGATTTGTCGACCACTGTATATATATATCATTGATTATTGGTTCATTATTTATAGGTTTAGGTAGGGAGATCTTTGAACTTAGATTTTTCTAGGCTATTTTAGCTTATTTTAGCTTATTAGTACAGATCATTCCTTCACAGATTTTATAGATGTGCAAGTAATTATGTATTTTTCTTGCTATCATTTATGATTTGCTGCTGTCAGTGTATGGTTGTTTTTAATATTAGGGTCACCCACTGTGTCTTATTAAAATCTTTCATATATTGTCTTCTGACTCTTGATCCATTTTTTTATTTTTATACATACTGTATTTAGGTTTTTTGAGTGCTATTCTAGGGATCGTGTTTGTTCTTTATGTGCTTATATATTACTTCTATCCCTTAGCACCACTAGTTCCCAGTGTATTCTTATTTTTGGTTCTATTTTGAACTGATTGTATTTTTTCATATTTTTTTCTGGGCTCTGTTTTTTTTGCCTTTTACATATATAGTGTTAGCGATACCCTTTAGTGTGTGTTTCATTTCATATATATATATATATATATATATATAATCAAAAAATAAATAGATGATACCGTTCTGTGGCTAACGAAATGCTTTTATTTGTGCGAGCTTTCGAGATACACTAATCTCTTCTTCCGGCGATGTTACAATGAATGAAGCAAGGATAACTTAAAAACAGTGTCTCTTGGAATGTTATCTGTGCTTGTCCTTCCCCCGGTGTGGATGTGTTTTATGGTTTTTGAGGCTATATATATGTGTTCTAACTCACTCTGTAAATCACATCACCTTGATAAAGGTCCCGCACGCGGACCGAAACATTTTAATGATGTCTTGTTAATTTAATACATTATTTTTGACAACCTTCTGGAGTGCTGCCTTTGATATTCGTCTACACACGGTATCGTACTGCCTATTTATACCATACAGGATTTGCACCCATCTTATTGATTTTTCAGACGGAGTGCCTATTGTTCTTTATTATCTACTATATATATATATATATAAGAGACAGTCCTGTCGGCGAACATTTCTCTGACTCTGGCCATAAGATGAACGATCTGAGGGTTTCCATACACAAAGGTAATCTTAAAACACCGAAAGAGAGACGGTTGCATGAATACAAATTTATGCAACTGTTCGGGACACTTAGCGGTGGCCTAAACAGAGATCGAAATGTTATGAGTCATTACTGACACAAGTGAACTCTCTTCCCATGAGCGCTATAGGCCATGTCTGTACATACTGTGCTATATGTATGGACACACAGCTGTCTCTTACACATACTAATACTCCTTGTTTTTCCATCCCTATACACCTATAGGAACCACATAATATCCACACACACTTTTAGTTGTGCTACAATCTCTCACATTTCCACACCTACCCACACCATTTATATCCACTCCCACTCCACACACACCTTTTGTAAAGCACTGTATATACTGTGGGCTCTCCATTCATCTATATTCACACAGATACACACACACACTCATACATCACTTGCTTTCAGGTACCTTTTGACACCTCTAGCCATAAAACACATCCACACCGGGGGAAGGACTAGCACAGATAACATTCCAAGAGACACTGTTTTTTAAGTATACGTTTTGCTTGCTTCATTCATTGTAACATCGCTGGAAGAAGACATCAGTGTATCTCGAAAGCTCGCACAAATAAAAGCATTTTGTTAGCCACAGAACGGTATCTATTTATTTTTTGATTATTGAAGCTCGGCTAACACGGTACTGATACCTCCTTTGAAATTGGTGGCAATTAGCAGTAGAGAGGGGCACATTTTTTCAGATTTGGATCTGCAATAGATCTGACGGTTTCTTTGGTCCGGGAATTTCTACAAATCAAATTTCAAAAAGTGCGATTTGTATTTTTTGTATTTTTTTTTCCACTGACAATCCAATCGACCAATCGACAGATTCTGCAATCCGCTGGTGGATATTAAGAATCCAATCCGCGGATTGCTGAATTCGCTGCTGCCTCTGCTGCTGCTCCCTGTGTGTATAAAAAGAAAGGATACTGTATGGGGCAGTACATTCGAATTTTAGATTGACAATAGAGCCACATGGTTACAGCAGTTTAGCAATACCTTTCCATCCTCCTTCTAACATGCAACAGTTATACCATTACTCAAAAACAACAAGCTTGACCATATATATATATATATATATATATATATATATATATATACAGGCATACCCCGCATTAACGTACGCAATGGGACCGGAGCATGTATGTAAAGTGAAAATGTACTTAAAGTGAAACACTCCTTTTTTCCACTTATCAATGCATGTACTGAACTGCAATCATCTTATACGTGCATAACTGATGTAAATAACGCATTTGTAACAGGCTCTATAATCTCCCCGCTTGTGCACAGCTTCGGTGCAGGTAGGGAGTTCAACTTTGCTGTTCAGGAAGTGCTGACAGGCGCATGCGTGAGCTGCCGTTTGACCATTGGGCGATATGTACTTACTCGCGAGTGTACTTAAAGTGAGTGTCCTTAAAGCGGGGTATGCCTGTATATATATATATATATATATATATACATGTAGAGGTATCAGTACCGTGTTAGCCGAGCTTCAATAATCAAAAAAATAAAAAAATAAATAGATGATACCGTTCTGTGGCTAACGAAATGCTTTTATTTGTGCGAGCTTTCGAGATACACTGATCTCTTCTTCCGGCGATGTTACAATGAATGAAGCAAAAGGTAAAGTCTTGTATCTTCCTGGATGGGTTGTATGTTTGTAGGTTGTAGTTTCCTGGCGATCTTGCGTAGGGCTCCTAGGTGTGGGTTATATGTGACCACCAAAGGTACCCTGTCGCTTGTCTCCTTCTGTTTGTATTCAAAGAGATCACTTCTTGGTATTCTGGTGGCTTTGTGAATTTGCTGGTCTACAATTCTGTGGTTATATCCACGGTTTATAAAGTCTGATCGCAAGGCTTTAATCCGCTGGTCTCTGTCTGCTGTGTCGGAGCATATCCGGTTGTATCGTATGGCTTGACTGTAGATGCTTACATGTTTGGTGTGTGTCTGGTGGAAGCTGTTGTCCCTCAAATAGCTGGCTCTGTCTGTAGGTTTGAGAGTGTGGGACAGTGTGCGTCAGAGTGTGGGACAGTGTGCGTCAGAGTGTGGGACAGTGTGCGTGAGAGTGTGAGACTGTGTGCGTGAGAGTGTGGGACAGTGTGCGTGAGAACCGCAGATCCTGCCTGCACATCGGGGAGAATTACGGGAACAACCTCGGGCACCTACATAAGTTCTGAATGTATTTTCACTCAAATATCCCCCCTTAAACTTACACTCCCGAAATCCCACTGTGATTCCATGATGGGAAAGTTATACATATTCTGGACAGGTTTAAAGCATGTTACACACTGTGTCCCTAGCTTATGGTGCTAGTGTGTGTGTGTGTGTGTGTGTGTGTGTGTGTATATATACACATACATACATACATACATACATACATACATATACACATGTAGAGGTATCAGTACCGTGTTAGCCGAGCTTCAATAATCAAAAAATAAATAGACGATACCGTTCTGTGGCTAACGAAATGCTTTTATTTGTGCGAGCTTTCGAGATACACTGACCTCTTCTTCCGGCGATGTTACAATGAATGAAGCAAGCAAAAGGTATACTTAAAAACAGTGTCTCTTGGAATGTTATTTGTGCTGATAACATTCCAAGAGACACTGTTTTTAAGTATACCTTTTGCTTGCTTCATTCATTGTAACATCGCTGGAAGAAGAGATCAGTGTATCTCGAAAGCTCGCACAAATAAAAGCATTTCGTTAGCCACAGAACGGTATCATCTATTTATTTTTTGATTATATATATATATTTTTTTTTTGCTTTGACCTTACTTTTTTCCCAAAATATGCGTTTCCTAATCCAGCCGCATTATGTCTCTAACTCTATTTATATATCTCCATCTCTCCTTCCTTCGCCACTTCTCAGTTCACATGAACACCTTTCCTACCTGCGACCTCTGACACTACACAGCTATACCCCCTGCACCAAAACACACCCCTACAAATCATCCTCATACAATCTCTTTCTTTCAATGCTTCTCCTCCTTGCTTCTGTGGATATCTCTCCCAATCCTGGTCCCTGCTTTATTTCTACATGCTCTCATCCTCGCCTCCCATATACAACTTCTACTCCTTCTGGTGTCAACCCCTCTAATCTCATACCCATCCTTCGTCAACCTCCATCCTCTCTCCAGTGCCCTTTGGAATGCCTGCTCCCTTTCCAACAAGTTCATCTCTGTGCATGACTACTTCATTTTTTCTCACTCTCTGCTCCTGTTTACTATAACTCAGATTTGGTAAACTCAGTTTGATGGCAGGGTTGGAGGTGTGGGGCTATCTCCTCTCCTATCTGCCATTACCAAACCCTTCCTATTTCTCCCTCTCTTTTCCCTCCTTTAAGGCTCACACTGTCCAGATTTTCTTTCCTCTCCCTGAGCAAGTGGCGGTCATCTATCACCCACCTACCTCTACTCATCCCCCTTCTGTCTTTCTCATTTTGAATCCTGGCTCTCTTTTCTTTTCTCCTCTGACTCCTCTGTTCTTCTCCTTGGAGACTTCAACTGCCATATTGATGACCCCTCTCTGCCTTGGGCTTCCCACCTTCTCTCTCTTTAACTTCTTCTTTTTGCCTTCAACAGTAGACTGCAGCAAGCACCCACAAGTATGGCCACTACCTAGACCTGGTTATCACTAAAAACTTCTCTCTGTTTTCTCCATTTTCCCTTTTCCTCTCTCTGACCATCATCTCATCTAATTTTCTCTCTCTCACTTCTCCACCTCCATCTACCTCTCGCTTCTGCAGAGACCTGCGCTCTATTAACCTACCAGCTTTTGATTCCACTTTACGCACTACCCTCTAAGCTCCAGACTCTGAAAACCTGGTCAGGGACTACAACTCTGCCCTATCCTCCACTCTTGATCTACATGCCCCACTTTCTTTCTGCCGTTCTCGCCCTTCTAACCCCAGACCATGGCTAAATTTCAACACATGCATGCTGCGTTCCTGCACTCATTTCTCTGAACGCTTCTGGACTTCCATCACTACAAATTTATGCTACCCTGTTTCAACTCTGCCCTCACCCAGGCTAAACAAAGCTACTTTTCTTCCCTAATCAATGTGCACAAGTCTAACTCACACCGACTCGTCTCTGTCTTTGAATCCCACTCAGACCACCCTCTGCTGCCTGTTTTTCTTCCTACATCTCACCTCAGGACTTTGCTAACTATTTAAGAAAAAGGTGGAATCCATACATCAGGACGTCCCCTCTGTATCCTCCTCCCGTACTACACCTCTTCCTAACTTTCATCCTGCCTACCTAACCTCTTTTTCTGCTGTCACAGAACAGGATGTGTCGCTACTGATCTCCTTCTCTCCCTCTACCACATGCCCTCTTGATCCCATCCCGCCCATCTCCTAAATCCTCTTGCTCCTACTATAATTCCTACGCTCACACACATTTTAACTCCTCCCTCTACTCTGATACCTTTGCCTCCTCCTTCCAACATGTAACAGTTATATCATTACTCAAAAACAGCAAGCTTGACCTACCTGTCTTTCTAACTATCGTCCTGTCTCCCTCCTGCCTTGTCCATCTTTACTCCATGAACGTCTTGTAATCTCTTGCTTGCTCCGCCAACTTAAACTTAACATGGCAAAAATAGAGCTCCTCCCCCCTTGCCCCCTACATTTTTTTTATCCCAATGTACAATTGAGCTTACACAAGAATGAATATCTATCTATCTATCTATCTATTGATAATAATAGATAGATAGATAGATAGATAGATAGATATTCATTCTTGTGTAAGCTCAATTGTACATTGGGATAATTTTTTTATATATATATCACCATATTACCTGCAGGCAATGAAGAGACCGCACTCAAGGCAAGTGAAAAAAATGTATTGATAATACACATATACAGATCCAATGTTTCGGTCCTGTGGCGAGACCTTACGGGGAAGGTCCCGCCACGGGACCAAAACGTTGGATCTGTATATGTGTATTATCAATACATTTTTTTCACTTACCTTGAGTGCTGTCACTTCATTGTCTGCAGGTAATATTGCAATATTTTCTACTATGGGATATACACCACTTCTAGACTTACTACGGGTGTGCCAAATTGACTATTTATATATACACACATACACGCACACAAATAAAGAAATACAGCGCCAGTAAGATAGATTATTAGGTATGCAAAATTAATAGTATGTAATTCTAATTTTGACCCTCAATGGGACAACTATATTGGGGAGGAGAGAGGGGAAGGAAGGTTGTAGGGAAGGATAGGGAAACAGGGAAGGGAACGGGAGGGAGGGAAGAGGGAGAGAACAGGGGAGAAAAAAAAACAGGGGGAGGGTAAGGAAAGGGGGATAGGGAAGAGGTAGCAAAGGCATGTCTAGATGGACAAGACCACCTATGGCTGTGCTTTAGGGTGACTCAAGCGAAAATAAACAAAACCAACTACAATTAGACAACAAACTACAAACAACACATAACAATAAATTGTGAACACAGGGAGAGAATACACAGGGTGGGCAGGATGGGAAGACAGAAAAACAAGGAAAACAAATATGCCACAAGTAAATATAAAAATTAAAAAACAAAGAATGGATAAAAACGCTGGAGACTCCACACAGCTTTCCACAGGAACAACCACCTTCCTCGAAAATCTATAATACCAAAGAGGAAAGTGCAGGCTCCAAAGCATGATTCAGTAAAAATTAGGTTTAATCAAAACAAGGAAAAATCAGCTCACTCACAAAAGTCGCTAGGACAAATCGCATAAAAATTCTGTGGCAAGGGGTCTTTGCTGGATACTGCACGGTAGATAGCTTATTTTTATTGAATTACACTACGGAGCCTGCGCTTTCCTCTTCTGTATAATATATATATATTTATATGGTGGCAGGTCGGCCTCACGGCAGAGTCAGTAAGACGCTATATATATTATTATAATATATATTTATTATATCACTCCCCCGCATTACCCCCCCAGTGCACGTCACATATTCTCTCACCACCCCTTGCACATCACATCTCCTCTCCCCTGCACATCACATCTCTCCCCTGCATCTCTCCCCCTCCCTGCACATCACATCTCCCCTCCCTGCACATCACATCTTTTCCCTGCACCTCTCCCCCCTCCCCAGCACATTACATCTCTCTCCTGAATATCTCCCCACCAGCACATCACATCTCCTGAATATCTCCCCACCAGCACATCACATCTCCTGAATATCTCCCCCCCAGCACATCACATCTCCCCCCAGCACATTACATCTCTCTCCTGAATATCTCCCCACCAGCACATCACATCTCCTGAATATCTCCCCCCAGCACATCCCATCTCCTGAATATCTCCCCCCCAACACATCACCTCTCCTGCATATCTCCCCCCCAGCACATCACATCTTCCCCCCAGCACATTACATCTCTCCCGTGCATATCACATCCCCTCCACACACGCTCAGCTCCTCCCAACCCACCCCTGTTGCCGGCTCTGATTGGGCGAGCTACACTGTCACCACTGGGGGCTTGACTGTTGGTGACGGGGCTCTGTGATCAGGGCGAGTGGGTCCATTGAACCGTGTGTGTGTGTGTATGTATGTGTGTGTATATATATATATATATATATATATATATATGACAGAAAGAAAAGATATGTGTAAGTATTACTATTTCACACTAGGGTATTTGTGCACACACAGTTTACCTTTTTATAAGGGAACTTTGTTACCGGCTTTAGCCACATTTTAACTGCACAAAATAACAAATAACATATGCGTCATTTATTTAACCCCTTCAGGGCACTTTCACATACTTCAGAAAGTTTAATCCACAGGACAATAAGAAATTGCATATATTCAGTGTAGGTACCTGCTAAATGTAGTCTACCTTGACGAGGTTGGCAGGCCTGAATATCATGTTTTGATCAAAATATGTAACCAAATGACTCCTTTGTCACACAGACTTAGGTTCTAAATGTAAACATGTCACTAGTATATTTTAGCGTAATTGGTAGGAGCGCAGGAATTGTTTTTTGATTTTATATATATATATATAAAATAAAAATATTAAGCAGCACAGTAGAAATGTGGACATTAGAAGGGACAAGTAGTACAATGCTCATGGTTGTGTTTTATGTTGCTGAATTGCAATCATCTTGCATCTTCCATTATTCCAAACAAAGGAATTTAATTTCATTAAGAATCTTACTTATTACATTTTACAAAAAAAATATATATATATATATATATATATATATATATATATAAAAACCTTCAGCTCGCAATTTGCAGTTTAATAAACCTCTAGCCTGAATAATTTAATGCGTTCATGTTCTGCAGGGATTTCTACCTGACGGTTCATGTTCTAATTCTAATGGAATACATTTGTTCAGAACATTCAAACTGTAACATGCGTTTCTCTATGGCATCATCATCTTGATTTTGCACTGTGACAAGTTGGATCATTCCACTGATATTTTTATGGCTGTTGTGTGGGATAAATACACAGTCGCAATAAAAAGCAAATGATAAAAATTTGCTTAAATTAAAAAAAAATAAAAAAAAATAGAAACAACAAACCACAAGTAATTAGCTACAGTAACATCTTAGCAAAGAGTGTATTTTCTTTCTTCGCAGTCGGTGCACTTTGGTTTCTCAAAAAAAAGCATTAAGCAGGTCTCATTTATTTTCTTTTTATCCGCAGCTGTGTTTCCAGGCCCATCTGGACACCCAGATACTAATCTTAAGAGGATGTAATAAGCAAGTGAGACACAACTGCAAGAGCCATCTGCTTAGGAGAGTGGACAGCACAAACCATCCAGTACAGTCACAATTCTCAACCCACATACAGTATTGCATGTCAGAGCAGCTACATGATACAGTACATACAGATGTGTTTTGCTAAAGTGTAAGGAAACATACTATCAGTGATGTACAGATACCTGTCGTTCTTACACGACTTTAATACCACCAATAATGTATGTAAAGGTACCGCCGAAAACAAGCACTATATTTGTTTCTGGAGATTTTGCATGTGTTTCTGAAATGCATGTATTTTTAGTATTGATCATCTACTCCATGGCTCCGCACATACAGTATGCATGGATATTTCTTTAGGAGCGTTTAGAAATGTATTAGACATGTTCGCCTCTTTTTGCATTTGTGGCACTATGGCAGTAACAAATCTAATAGGAAACACTATTACATTGTAGGTTTAATCCCAAAACAAATTAGAACACAATTTCAAAGAGCCAAGTGATAATATCACTGCATTTCCAATGCTATGCCCAGAGTGGTTTTATAATCACTAGAATTTATTTATAATTTTGACCAAATTACGGATGATCAAAATGACTTAGCAAGAAAGCTGAAACATTCCCAGCTCGAACTAATTGGGGTTTCGGTCTCATCAGTAAAGTAATTGATTTCAATGAGAGTGATGAAAATGGGTGGACTAAGAGAGAGGAGGGGAAAGGGCTGTAAAGTAAGGAGTGATGGGTCGCACACGGAATTAAAGAGATTGATAAGCAACCTGAATTTTCTTTCATTTGGACTTCTATGCTACAGTAAATGCTGGGAAGCCACATTATTTTTTTGGTACAGTAGGTGTCATTCTAACATTCTGCGGGGAAGACAATTTTAGGGCATACTCGGTAAAGCCTTGGCGTCACCAAGATAGCATGACTACAATAACATTGTTGTCTATATGTAAATGTATTATTTATCATAGAAATGCACTAATTTAACTTAAAACATAAACTAATAACGTCTCACGGATCGGGCCATCCAACTCAAGTGAATTCTGGTCTCAACTGTATCAGCAAAGTACAGGCATACCCCGCATTAACGTACGCAATGGGACCGGAGCATGTATGTAAAGCGAAAATGTACTTAAAGTGAAGCACTACCTTTTTCCACTTATTGATGCATGTACTGTACTGCAATCGTCATATACGTGCATAACTGATGTAAATAGCGCATTTGTAACAGGCTCTATAGTCTCCCCGCTTGTGCACAGCTTCGCTACAGGTAGGGAGCCGGTATTGTTGTTCAGGACGTGCTGACAGGCGCATGCGCGAGATGCCGTTTGCCTATTGGGCGACATGTACTTACTGGCGAGTGTACTTAAAGTGAGTGTCCTTAAAGCGGGGTATGCCTGTATGTATAAATGGGTCAGCATGAGAAGTTAAGGTATTATGTAAAAATATTGTATAAAAGGAGTAATCCAAGCAATATCCTCCTTTAATTACAAAAAAAATTAAAAAAAATAAAAATCAGTTCTATAGTATTAGATAATACTTACTACTTTTTATTTTAAAATTCAACTCCATGCCATTTTTAATTAGTTTTAATATACTGAGCATCCTTTGATTTCCTATAGCAGGCTTTAGCCCCCCTCCCCAGCAGTGCAAGATATTTGCAACACTTTCCATGCTTATGGTAATTTGTTGCAAATATTCCCTGCAGTTTGAGCTGTAAACTGTAACAATAGATAGTTACCTTAATGATATCAGGATATATTGTAGCTGCTGAGTTACACTGACTGAAGGATTGATTTGAAACTGAAAGGCAACCATTTAGTGAACACTGGGAAGCAAGATTTCACTGATCCATCATGGGAGAACTAATCGATTGGCAGCTTACGTAAATAGTTTTCAATAAAGATAATCAAAGGCTGCATATATTAAAACAAAAAAAATATTTATTTTCTTGAAGCTGCTTGGATTGCCTCTTTAAAGCATAATAAAGGTGTGACACGGGCAATTTATAAAGTGGATCCATTTATATGTACCTTAAAAAAAAAAAAATCTATCCAGCTTGGAGACCTGTAGTTATTGCTCAGCAGAATGCAAGCTCTCATAAAACACATAACACATGTTTTTTTATGCTATATAAAACCTTTAAGCAGCCCATTGTCCTGCTCAATTTGTTTGTTTTTTCCTTGTATAAATTAAGGTCTGGGGGATTGCCTTCTAAAATATTCAGACATAAAAGCTCACCAAATCCTCTAAGCCAGTGTACCGATTGATAATAAAATAAGAGAAGTACATAATATAGAGCTATGGTGAGCTAAGGACAAACACTTATGTAGAAAACACACCAAATTATACAAGGCTGTGTGTGCAGCTTGTTTGGGGGGAGAATCTGAGCATCAGGTGAAATAAAATGAGATGAATATAAACGTTGATTGAACATCTTTGCTACATAGGAGGTCAATCATCAACATTATTTAAGTAATGATCCCCGAAGAACAGCTAGGAGAGTCTAGGTTGTTACCCCAATTCCCAAGTAAGTGTGTCTTTTTGCTGTATTTTGTGTAACATTGTGTGTCTGCCTATTCCTGTGAAAACATTTACAATTTATTTCATTAACTTGTTTTACTCAATGAATGATCCTGGTAAAAAGGTGTAAATGGCCTGGTCTCCTGTGACACTCTGGTTCCATGGACCTAGTCTGCATGGATTTCCTCTGTATTGAGGCAGACTCAAAGGGGATCGGGAACATCCTGGTAGTACAGATCACTGCACCCGACACTCCCAAGTGTTCCCTACCAAGGACCAGAAAGCTCTCACAGTAGCCAAAGTCCTGTGGGAGAAGTACTTCATCCACTATGGTTACCTAATCGGATACACTCCGATCAAGGGAGACACTTTGAGAGATTGCTAATTAAAGAGCTTCTAAACCTGCTCAACATCGAGAAGTCTCGCACAACTCCCTATCACCCTGAAGGAGATGCCCTGCCGGAAAGGTTGAACCGAACACTACTGGATATGATAGTCACTCTGAGGGCTCCGAGAAGGCCGAATGGAGCAAGCATGTCGAGCTATTGGTACATGCCTACAATTGTACCAAGCACAAAAAGTATCCAAAGGGATAAAAAAAGATTCCTCCTATTTGCACTCTATATTATATTATATTTTTACAGGTATAGGACAAAATTGTCCTAGCAAAACAAATGTGGTAATACAGCCTATTGTAGGCCTTTAGATCAGTATACTCAGTTAAAAACAAAAATAATAAAATGTTATTACATCCAAAAATAATAATCAGTGACTCAGTGAAATATTTACAGTGAAAAATTGTTTAAAAGAATCCTCTATAGGGGTGGAGTGGATTTGAGACTCTATATTTGTAGTTTACAGACTATTAGTCACATTAATATGTGTGTCTGTGTTTCTTTTTAGTCCACTCCGACATCTCAGTGTGATTTCCAGTAATTCATATAAGTGGAAGGTAAGTATGTTCCGGCTCAGTTTACTATAAGGAAAATACCTTATGTTGCAAAATGTGTATTTTTGTATATATACACACACACTTTCTGTTTGTGCTATGTTGCTACAGTACGATATAATGTTGAAACATTGCACATATTGGTCACGCAATTGCATCTTTGTCTTAGATAATATTATGTATATTCTCCACTGGTATACGGGTAGCTCATTCCACGTATAAGTAAGTTGTTTCCAAATAGAGACAATGATAGTTATCTCACTAAACAAAGTGAGATCGCAAAGCATAGACACTGTTGATATATGCGCATAAGGTCCCTATAATAGGGTATATCTACATGTAGTCAAAGTTAATATAGGTGTAACAATACTTCACCCTCCACTTTAAGTTCACGGCAACCTGGTGATTTGTATACCGTTCACACGAGACAAACACCACAAAACAGCCTTTGACTTTTGGTTTGGTCCGCCGTGACCCACTAAGTGGATGTTTGCAAATGTACCGTGCTGAATATGTGTATACGTAGGTCTGCCGAGACCAAGTGTGTTTTGTTTGGATATATTTACATTACCCCATAAATGAACTTAGGGGGTCATTTTTGGCCAAACATACACACATCTATCTAATTATATTGCTTTAGATATTACCATCGGCTTCTGACATATATGGCAATAATCCTTACTGTAAGTATACCTTATTCCTGTTATCCTATATTAACTTTGACTACATGTAGATATACCCTATTATAGGGACCTTATGCGCATATATCAACATAGTGTCTATGCTTTGCGATCTCACTTTGTTTAGTGAGATAACTATCATTGTCTCTATTTGGAAACAACTTAGTTATACGTGGAATGAGCTACCCGTATACCAGTGGATAATATACATAATATTATCTAAGACAAAGACGCAATTGCATGACCAATATGTTTCAACATTATATCGTACTGTAGCAACATAGGACAAACAGAAAGTGTGTGTGTGTGTGTGTATATACAAAAATACACATTTTGCAACATAAGGTATTTTCCTTATAGTAAACTGAGCCGGAACATATTTACTTTCCACTTATATGCATTACTGGAAATCACACTGAGATGTCGGAGTGGACTAAAAAGAAAGACAGAAACACATATTAATGTGACTAATAGTCTGTAAACTACAAATATAGAGTCTCAAATCCACTCCACCCCTATAGAGGATTCTTTTAAACATTAATCACTGTAAATATTTCACTGAGTCACTGATTATTATTTTTGGATGTAATGAAATTTTATTATTTTTGTTTTTAACTGAGTATACAGATCTAAAGGTCTACAATAGGCTGTATTACCACATTTCTTTTGCTAGGACAATTTTCTCCTATACAGTACCTGTAAAAAAATAATATAATATAGAGTGCAAATAGGAGGAATCTTTTTTTATCCCTTTGGATACTTTTTGTGCTCCCTCTGTCTATCCTCATGCACCTTATTTCCATATTTAAATTAAAGTTTCTCACAAAAAGAATGAGCGGTTATACAACCTTTCAGTAACCCTACAATTGTATCAAGCATGAATCCATGGGGTACACACACTATTTCATGATGTTCGGCAGAGAGGCGCGACTGCCTGTGGACATTCGTCTCCGAGTATCCACCGACGGAGAAACAAACATGACGCACTACAAGTATGTGAAACGGCTCCACGATAGCCTCCATAGTGGGTATCAGTTGGCGGAAAAGGCCACCTCCAAATTTTACGAGAATAACAAGAGGAGTTCAGACCATAAAGTACGCTATCATGAACTTCAGCCCGGAGACGCAGTTGTCCTGCGGAATCAAGAGATACCAGGGAAACATAAGTTAGCGAACCGCTGATGAGAAGCTCCCTTCGAGGTGGAGCTGCCTGGCTTATCGGGGGCCGCCGGAGCGCCGTGCGATCGGGGAGCTGCTCTGGTACATGCCACGGCCATTGCAGAGGTGGGGCGCATGGCGGCCATTTTGGATGACCTGGAAAAGGCATTGGGAATGGCAAGTCCCATAATGCCTTGTATAAATAGCGCGTTGGCCATCTTGGACAGGCTCTGCATAGCCTGCAGAGGGACTACATGTCCCAGGGTCTCTAGGAGGGAAATACGCATAGGGAGTCCCAGCCAATAGGGCTTTAGCACCAGGGAGACACAGGATATCCTGTGGTACAGGAGCCAGTGTACTCAGTCGGACAGAGGGAGCTAACGAAGCAGGTAGTGTCCAGGGATCAGTTCTTCCCTGGACTAGTCCTAGACTTGCCCCTTAGGCCCCAGGTAAGCCGTAAGTCACCTCAGTGAAGTATTGTAGGGAAGGCCCCAGGTAGGGACGCTTCCCCTCAATAGCTATCAGTGACCGGATGGCCATGCAGTGCCCTGTGGTCTGGGACAAGGCCACAGGCCACATAGACATTCACGAGAGACATTCAAGCTGGAGCTCACCCACGAGGCGGATCAGGACTCTAAGGAGTGAGGGGATTGGTGTTGGAGGCCCCACGCGGTGGGACCGGACTGATCTTTTGATCCGACAGTGACACCTGGTATAGGAGTGCCCAAGCAGGTATCCCAAGTGCACCAATGGCTCATAACACTTTGGGGTAGCGCTACCTTACACTTTGGGTGGGATTATTTTGCGGACATTGGGTGTTTAAGGGCCCAGGGCGCCCTCAGTACTTTGGGGGATCACCAAGTGTTGGGACATTGGGTATACACCGTGGGTACAAAGAGTACTGTTACTATGTGTTCAGTATGTTATTTTGTTTGTACAGTAAAGATCCGTTATATACATTGTGTGTGAATTATTACTAAGTGGTTGAGTCCTATGTGGGACCATCCCGCCCTGCTGGGATACCTCATAGGTGGAGTCGCTGCACCGAACAAAGAGTGCGAGCTCACCCCAGGCTACCAGTGGTGGAGGCTTAGGCCTCCTGTGAGCAACAGGTACAGCAGCACGAGTTGTCGCCCGTGTAGTTCCCATAGGCATAAGAAAAGGTGGCTACATACATACAATATATATATATATATATATATATATATATTCATAGGATTTCCCTATTGTTTCCTCTTTGTAATCCCAATGTTTAACACTTGATATACTGTACAACATATGATGTATTTAGCAGCACACTAGTAAAGCCAGAGGCTACAGTGATAGCAGTGAGATTTAATGGAAATAAGAAGCATTACTTCTTCTGGACATTCTAAGCATGCAGATGCTCCTGCCATGATGCTGCCACTTGTGATGCCAGACAACCTGCTGCTCTGATATCCATGTTTCTGATGCCAGGGCATCCACAAGGGAAATGGTATAATAGAACACACAGGTTGATGATGGTAATCCAGCTCAATTCTCTTTCTCTGCCCAAAAAACACAATCCTGGACCAGACGTGCTCTTGGAAGATAGCCACTAAGGCGGTTATTCATTAAACTGTGATAGTGCCATTGGGGATTCTGTCATATGGAGTCTCCCATTGAAGCCAAATCTGAGTTGCTGTGCAATAGTGCCCCGATTGGCATTATCACAGTTTAATGAACAACCCACAGAATCTCCCAGAGCAACAATCATAAATAAAGATTAAAAAAACAAAAAAACATCTGATCTCTTTGGAAATGCAAATTTTTACAACTGTAGGTGTGGACAGTTCACTAATCTATAAATAGTACAAAAATGCTGCTTAAATACAGTATGTTCACAGAGTAGAATAAATGTTTACGTTTATTCTGTTTAGAAACAAAGACTGTCTATAGAATTGACCACTTCCAGCCTTTTGGCACCAGACACATTCTATAAAATAAATAAATTGTGTTTGGCAGAGCTGCTTACTGTTGTGCTCCCTATAGTGTTGTATTTAGGAAGCTTTTTTTTGCCAAGCATTTTATACCTGGCACGGGTGGTTCAGCAGTGAGGGTTATGCCAGCTCAAAACAGGCACCATTTTTGGGATAATCCACACTCATCCCATTATAATATGACTACAGAGATAACTCCTTCTATTGCCACTCTCCATGCAAACTAGTGCATGTGGTAAAATTAAAGCTCAATATATTTTATATATATATATAATATACATATGACAATATACATTGCCACAAGAACATACAATATTACATTTTTTCTCGTTGCTCCACTTTTGCGCAAAATTACAGATGCATTATGTTAATTCTCAGATGATGTACATTGTTTTAATCTTATATATTTGGAAAAACAATCTTAGACATTTAGGGATCTTTGTTTGAAAAGTAACAAAAGCTAAATTTTACCAAGGACACAGAGTATTTTATTATCAGGTTGATATGTTAGTGAATAGTGGAGTATCGATGCGAGGCAATGTGAACTGCACAATTTTTCTATATTTTTGCATTCATTCCTACAGGTTTGAAGAAGCATCTTTCTGTTTACTTATTACCATGATACTGGTTCAAATTGAAGCAAGAGATGTCTTGAATCACATCAATGTGAAAATATTGATAGTTTGATACAGAAAAAACAAAAATGCCCAAAGCTACTTCCAATGTGAAAAAAAATACACAGTGCAATACCTATATATCTCTTGTAAAAAGGGTCATTTAGTTTAACCCTTTGGCCAAAGCGTCTTAAGCCTGCTGCCACTAACAAGGCATGACCGAAGCAGGTCCTAACACTCACCTGGGTCCTAACACTCACCTAAATGACTCTTTTTACAAAAGATATATAGGTATTGCACTGTGTATTTTTGTCACATTGGAAGTAGCTTTGGGCATTTTTGTTGTATACATTTATACATTTATTACACGCCCACTAGCACTCCTTTTGACACTTATATGCATATATATATATATATATATATATATATATATATATATATATATATATATATATACAATAGGGGTCTGCGCTCGTGTGTGGAACGCCAGAAGTATAGGATATATAAAATCAATTAAACCGGTAATAAATCATAAATACATCAACATAATATTAATGAATTAATATAATGATATACCAATGCAATATATCCTAAATAATGAAATTAATTAATATACCAAAAATGCACTGTGAATGTCCAATATAAGCACAAAAAAAAAAAAAAAAAAAAAAAGCTAAAAACATACAATTATACAAAAAAAAATTATTTTTTTGTGTGTGGTGCTGTGAACTTTGCCTTAATCTGCTCAATGCAGATAGTCCTCTAGAGTCAACAAATAAGTCCAATTGGGGGAGTGACAGGTGCACTATTAGGACCAACAGGCAGCTTCTTAAAGGGCACAACGACCCTCCCTCTCCACCTGCATAGAAAAATATAAGAAAAAAAAGCGCAAATCCTAGTGCATTACTGTGCAAAATAGATATTTAATTCCCAAAAATCTCAATAAAAATGAACTCACAAACAAAACAATTAAAAGCATTGTATGAGTAATACTCATGCTCCTAGACCAGGAAACGCTGCTTTGCTGCAGTACTCCCTCCGTGACTCCACTGGAACAGATTGCTGCCTCTGTTGTTCACTGCCTGCAGGAACTGACGTATCATGCACTCCACACGATGGTCTCTCCCCCGGTAACACCAACAGTTGATCTTTAGTTCCACCGGGACGGTTGAAGTCGGACCAGCGGGTGACGTCACGGAAGTTCTAATTACCGGACGGTACAGATACTCAGCAGTTAATGGCAAGCGTTGCAAAGTCCACTGCCACACCTTCCCTACGCGTTCATCTGATTACAGAACTGAAGCAGTCTGTAAATCAGATGAAACGCGTAGGGAAGGTGTGCAGTGGACTTTGCAACGCTTGCCATTGAACTGCTGAGTATCTGTACCGGTCCGGTAATTAAACTGTTCCCGTGACGTCTCACCGCTGGTCCGCGACTTCAACCGTCCCCGGTGGAACTAAAGATCAACTGTTTGGTGTATACGGGGGAGAGACCATCGTGGAGTGCCTGATACGTCAGTCCTGCAGGCAGTGAACAAGGAGGCAGCAATCTGTTCCAGTGGAGTCACGGAGGGACTACAGCAGCAAAGCACGTTTCCTGGTCCTAGGAGCATGAGTATTACTCATACAAGTGCTTTTAATTGTTTTATTTTGTGAGTTCATTTTATTGAGATTTTTGGGAATTAAATATATCTATTTTGCACAGTAATGCACTAGGATTTGGCGTTTTTTTTCATTTTTCTTATATTATATTATATATATATATATATATATATATATATATATATAGTATATATATATATATATTATTATGTGGTAATGGTTGGTGTTTCTCAGAGCTTGTTGGGAATCTGTACAGTTTGATACAGAGGTAGAAGACGTTATCGCACCTGTAACAGGGGACTTGTCCTTGTTCACAAATGTGCCTCTAATCCAGCAGTGTGGTGGTTAACTGCTGGTAGGCAATTAACTAACATCACCCGGCTGATTATAGGGGTTAGAAAAAGCCTGCCTCTGAGTCAGGAAGAAAGACTCCTTAGTCCACAACTGGGCTGAACAAGGAGACAGACGTCTTGAGCCTGCCAAAAGAGACTGCAAGCTGACAACAAGACACAGGGGATAAGACTTCCATACCTGGATCCTGACATTGCCTTATCACAGACGGGTGTGGACACCAGGAGAACAAAGAAGCCTTCCCCTACAGCAGGCCTGCACAACTCGTAAAGTGAGAAGGGCCGAACTGCTCCAAGAAAAAAAATTTGGGGCCGCACGGGTAAAATCATCATCATCATCTCTCCTCCAGCACCTCTCATCATCATCTCTCCTCCAGCACCTCTCATCATCATCCTGCACTCACATCCTTCTCCCCCCTGCACCTCACATCCCTCTCCCCCCTGCACCTCACATCACTCTCCCCCCTGCACCTCCCATCACTCTTCTCCCCCCCCGCCTGCACCTCCCATCACTCTCCCCCCTGCACCTCACAAGGAAAACAGACTTCTCCCCCCCCCCGCCTGCACCTCCCATCCTCTCCCCCCCTGCACCCACAGAAAACAAGTCGCCCGCACAGTAAAACACATTTAATTATTCAAAATATCATTTATTTACGATGTTTACTTGAAACAAAATTACATTTAAAATACTTTAATTCAAATTAAATTAATTTGCCCTTATCAGCAGCCCCCCACAGCCCATTTAATTTCGGCATCCCCCCTCCCATGTCAGCATCCCCCCAATGTCAGCATCCCCCCCCAATGTCAGCATCCCCCCTCCCAATGGTAGCACCCCCCCGATTTTAGCATCCCCCCCCAATGTCAGCATCCCTTCCTCCCAATGTCAGCATCCCTCCCCCCCAATGTCTGCATCCTCCCCCCAATGTCTGCACCCCCCAATGTCGACATCCCCCCCCCCAATGTCTCATCCTCTCTTCCCCCCCAATGTCACCCTCCTCCCCCGCCCCTCTCTCTCTCTCCCCCCCCACCCTCTCTTCTCCTCTCAGAAACTACACGCCCCCCCCTCTCCAATCATAACAAATAACAAAAACACCCCCCTGACCTCAAACATACCCTCATCTGTCATCCATCCTCAATACTGCCTTCCCAGCCTACGACATGTCGTAGGCGAGAAAGAGTACAAGGTTCAAAAAATGGAGATCCTTGAGGAAAACCAGAACGCTGAGAGCCGTCTAGTGGTCACAATGAAGGTAATCTCGACGGGAGCGCATCGAACCACGCGAGCTCTGCACTACCTGAGAAGGACCATCTCGGGAAAAGGTGTGGATGGGCGTGACGACTCTTAGTGAGAGGACAAGTCTCACCCCCCTCTTACGACTGCATAGAAAGAAATGCAGTCAATCGGTAGACGATTCTCATTCGCTCCACCAATCTCAATATCTGGACGTACAAGGCGGGCAGGCGGTGCTGTAGGTCCAGAGTCTCTCATCCCCCCATGACTGTCGTACTTCATCAAAGAAAAATGAATCGAGATGCAGATCAATACACCCTCAAATCGTGCATCTATCGGTCTCTCACAGAGCATACATTTAAACCAAGGAAAAAGTCGGTCGTCGGGCAATGGTCGCGCGGCCCACATAAGTAATGGCGTCGTCGGAAGATCAACATGCCCCCCACTGTCATTCGTTGTCGGCGGATAGCCAATGAATCCAAAAACCCACTCCATCATCCCGAAGAGATACATTCTTATCTAAGAATACCTCAAGATACTGCTCTCTATATAACTGTTCATACATGGAGATTTCCTCACAGTGATACTTGAAGAATAATCCAACTGCGTTCAGCAGAGGTACCTCGCTCCCCAGCGGATTGACTCTCTCTCTGACGACCAAGAAGGCTGATTAAAGGGTGGCGTCGCCTCGTGAACATCGTCCCCCCCACACGAGTCACTTTCAAATCCTCTACTCCCGCGCAAGCGCTCTTCTCACACGCTCTACCAAACACAGGGGGGGGGGTCGTGCCCCGAGGGGAGGCACCCACCTCCACTCGTCGGGTCTCTCTCCCCTCACATCCTACTCTCTCTCTCCCCCTCTCCTCTCTCTCCCCCGCATCTCACTCCCTTCACCCCACTCTCAACTCACCCCTCTCCCCCCACTCTCTCTCACTCTCCCCCCACTCTCTCTCCTCTCTCTCCGCCCACTCTCTCCTACTCACCCCCACTCACTCTCCTCTCCCCCCACTCTCTCTCTCTCCCCCACTCCTCTCCAATCTCAAAAACTCTCTCATCATCTCCTCTCTCCCCACCACTCTCTCTCTCCTCTCTGCACCCCATCTCTCTCTCTGCTCCCCCACTCTCTCCTCTCGCCACCCCCCCACTCTCTCTCTCTCCTCTTCATCTCCCCACTCTCACTCTCCCCCCACACTCTCTCTCTCCTCTCGGCTCGTCCTCTCTCTCTCTCTCTCTCCCCCCTAACCTCCTCATACCTCTCTCGTACGCCCCCACTCCGGCCGCTCTCTCTCCTCCCCCCCATCTTCCCTCCTCTCTCCCGCCCGGCAACCGCCCCCCCCCCTCTCTCTCCCCCTGGAGTGCATCTCGCGCTGCTCTCCTCCACACCCCACCCCCGAACTGCTCTCATCCCCCCCGCCGGCACGAAAGGTACAGGGGTGTGGTCCGGGCGAATTAACCGCTCTCCCTCTCTCTCTCTGCCCACTGCTCTCACGCCCCCCCCCCCCCACCATCTCTCTCTCTCTCCCTCCCCTCCTTCGTCTCTCCCCTCTATCTCTCTAACCCCCCCCACAACTCTGATCGCTTATTTACCTATATATCTTATTCCCTATATACTACACACCGAAATAAACCTATACTGCGGGTCTTCCAGATCTGACTCCAGCTCACACACACGGAAGATATCGGAACCCAACCCCCCCTAACCACAGAATACAGGCTAGTGAACCTCCCCTCCAATGTGTAACATTGCGGGATGAGGTACCATGGACATTGAGGACTTAAGGCGGATCAGGTCATCCCAGGGCGGATTACTTGCTTTAGATCTATGTGAGCGGGCACGTCCAGGACAAACTGTTACTAGTGCGAAAACTAGTTCATCTCACACCTGGCTTTATTTCTCTAGATCTTAAATTTTCACCACACACGTAACAAGAGCCTACATGTAGTATAATGTATAACAATAATACATTTACATGTCAAAAATGATGGTTTCTGACTATGTATTTATTAATGTATGTTTATTTACATATATTTTATTTGAGTAAGCTGGGGGTCATTGTGGGCGGGACTAGGGTTTGGGGGCGGGACTAGGGCGGTTGTTGGGGGCGGGACTATGTGGCGGTAGATTTTTTGGTTGTGGGCGAGTAGGATTTTGGGTGATTTGTCGTGAACACTGATAATATATCATAATATCTATAGATAGTTCTGATATATATTATATAATAATATAATATATATATATGTATATATATATAAATATAGATATTATGATATAGTTATGTAAAACATTGGACCTCCCGCGCTGAGCTGGTCTAGTTCTCTGATACAATTGCACGGGCCAACCTGTTCAAAAGACTATGGAACAGTACCTGGACAAACTCAACACAATGCATACATCGATCACAAGCGGTGTTGGGCATCTGCCACAAGAAAAGCTACAGTGTGGCAGGCAATCTAATCCTGCTCCCCCTGCAACGTCGTCCGCAGAACCAATTCTAACCCACGACCGTCCCTGACCAACAACTCTCTACTCGCTAATCCGAACCGCTATGGCGGAGACCCCCCATTCAGTGCTTACCCGCGGTTCCTATATCAATGTTTTTTTCAGTTCGAACTGACATCTTAAAACACAAAACACTTACTCGCTGGGTGTGTCTCACATCAATCTAAAATTAAAAGGGCATATATTATATAACTGTTTAACCTAGCAGCTTTGCTGGGCTTCCACTACAGTCACCTCCAGCGCGCGGCCCCTTTTATTCTCAAACATCACCGCATTTTTCCTGGGATTTGTTTTTCGAAATGCCACCACTTCACCGTCACCCACTTCTCCAACGTCTCTCCGCATTCTGACCGACATTCATACCGCATTCATGTTGCATTCACAGCCACGGTTGATGCGCGGGTATGATGTGTTTATTGTAAGGATCGGATTTAATGGTTGCATTTGGTCGTCGTATCCGCCAGATGGCAGATATTCATGAAATTGTAATGCCCCATGCGCTCAGTAATGTGTGACTGCAGGTTTTCGTTTAAAAGATACCACAGTGGTCTATTGGTAAATTAGCCTTGGGACTGAAGAAGAGTTGCAATAATGTATCAACTTGGCTTTTCATCTTAAAAGAAAGACAAGCTTTCTTCCAAGAGAAAATTGTGCCTGAGATGTGGAGTACATCACATGTGATTCCCAGTATGGTCAGACCAGTCTTTCTCTTCTAAACCAGTACAACGATCCAAAGCACAACACGCGTCAACAGCAAAAAGATATCCTTGAGCTCGTATCAACGGGTGAATATTCCAAGCGGAGAAAGTTACCGATGTCTCATGTTTTTTCTTTCGCACTGTTATTTACTGGGATACTGTTATCTCTTACTAATATGTCCTTTTTTTCCCCCCCAAGACAGATTGCCGGACTTCAATCCTATCGAATTGTCTGGCATCAGCCTGAAGGACAATTCTGAAAAGTCGTAAAACCTCCAAAAGATCACAAGTTGCGCAAGGCATAAATGAGTTTTGGGAACGATGTAACTCACCGTGTAAACGATGCAATAAATATATTTGACCATATTGCGACTGTGTTGCCCATGCTGATTGCCCGTAATAGGGCAAGCTCAGGAGGTAGTATGGATAAGTGCTGTACTAGTAGTATTGTAATTCCCAGTATGATACAGGTAAGTATGGCACGATTTTTTTCTTTCCTAGTGTCAGAGTATCAATTATTTCCAGTATGACTAGTTGATTACTACTTCATACTGTATCCAATATGGAGTAGCCTATACAGTACACAATTGCCATACTAACAGTATGCACCTACTTAACTGCTCATTTTTTCTTCCAGAGAGAGCAGCACCAGCCATCTGGTTACAAAGTATTTATACAGTAGTTTACAGTATACAGTAGTTCAGTATAGAGAGTTTGCGAACAGTACTACACAGCACACAATGCCATAATACAGTATGCACTAACTGCACTATTTTTTTGTTTTCTCTTGTCGTTTTCCAGACAAAAAGGATGGCCTGGGAAGAGGGGGGTATGCATGTAAAGTCTGTGAAACCTGTTTGTAACAGTTAGAGTGTACATACTCTAAACTGCAGTCATGTTAGCACAAACCTCTCGCCGCATCTCATGATCTACTGTATGTACCCGCATGAGGAAGTAAAGATAAAAGACGGAACTTATCTTACTATATATATATATATATTATTATATATTATATATATTATTAATTTATAATTATATCAATGTGCCTTATTCCTCAATTATCCACGCGGCCCTCAATTCCACTGACAGAAGAACTTTAAAGACTAGCATTCGTATTACATTCATGATATATTTATATTGGTTTTTTTTTTGTCGTTCCTGATTTAAAATAAAGAATATTTATTTCTTCCTGATTAATCATATCATTGCACTAATACCCCCCAAAACAAAACCCAACCCCCCACCCACACACACACCTACAAAGATTTTAGCATCCCCCCCCAATGTCAGCATCCCTTCCTCCCAATGTCAGCATCCCTCCCCCCCAATGTCTGCATCCCCCCCAATGTCTGCACCCCCCAATGTCAGCATCCCTCCCCCCCAATGTCTGCATCCCCCCCCCAATGTCAGCATCCCCCAATGCTTACCTGATGTTGGCGGCGACAGCAGAGGTGATGGCGGTGGCGGCAACAGAGGAGGCGTCAGTGGACAGAGGTGATGGCGGCGGCAACAGAGGAGGCGGCGGCAACAGAGGCAACGGAGGAGGTGGTGGATGGGGGCGGCAGGGTGAGGGAAGCGCGCTCTAGCAGCAGACCCGGAAGTTCCGGGTCGCGCTAGAGCTCGTCCCTCTGCTGGAGCAGGGGGAGGGGGGTTAGGGGAGAGCGCGCTGATTCACAGACACTGCTGGAGCGCGCTCATACTTAATGATGGAGCGCGCTCCTTTCCCTACCAGGCAAAAGGGGTGAAGGGGGGGAGGGATTCCGTCACGGGCCGCAGCCCGCGGGCCGTATGTTGTGCAGGCCTGCCCTACAGCAACCCAGCTAACAGATAAGACTTTTCTTTTAAGACTATTATCTATGTCTATCTAAGTGTAGCATGGAGCTCCCGTGGCTCCTGGAGACCTCCCTCCCTGGTTGCAGCGCGGTCGCGGGTGCCGACGGACCCGACGGCTGCTTCCAAGGGTGGGGGCCGGAGCAGGGAGCAGCGCGTCTTCCCCTGCATGCGGCCGGTTGCCGGGGACGCGATCAGGCCGTTGCTAAGACCGCGGTCGCGTCGCTAGGGTCCCGGCGGCTAGAGAAGAGGGCGCCGCCATTGAGGAGAGACTCGCGCATGCGCAGTGATCGCGCATGCGCAGGAAGGACCCTAGAGCCAGGGAAAAGTCGCGCAAGCGTGAGACTAGGCAGGGAGACAGTGAGGCAGCCCCAGATAGCTTGCGCAGGCGCAGGTCAGGACATAGAAAGCCCGCGAACCCCTAGCCTTCCAGGGAAGGCTCTAGGTAGGGACTACGAGTCCCATGAGCCTCTGCGCGCCCCACGTGATGCCAGGGAGCCATTAGGTCTTAGGATCTCCAGGCAGGGAGAAAGATACATTTTCGTGGGTTTGAGCCACGCTAGTCAGTTGGAGCCAGGGAGCTGTGAGGGAAGGAAGGGTGCAGGGAGTGAGTGCAGCTCCTGCACCCAGATAGGTACCCACACCCCAGGTAGGCCCCAACTCCCCACAAGGTTAGTGGGTAATTGATTAGGGACGGCCCAAGATAGGGACGCTGCCCTTAGTGTTAGTGTGCTGTCTGGTCAGGGTCACGGCTGTCAGTGCCGTGTGGTCTGACAGGCAGACACAGTGTTGTGTAGCACGTTGGCAGCACACATCCAATGGGTCACAGCTTGTTGCTGCAGGCGCTGGGATCAGTTAAGTAATAGTCAGAACTGGGAAGAGTTAGGGGATTGGAGCAGGTTATTAACCCCTGTAGGCCCCTAGGAGTTTCCCCCTCAGACATCATTGTTGCTGTGCTGTAGGGATGGCCTATAGAGCAGTATTGTCCATATAGTTATAGGAGTCAGTTAGGGACTCAGCGGGCGCTGCCTCCGTGTATTGAGGTGGGCGCAGTTCGTCGTTGCGGCTGCAGCAGTCCTCCGGATGGGATCGTCCTGGAGGTGGTTCCGGTGTTCTTCGGTCGCCGGATCCTTTGTGAAGCCAGTTGGAGATCCGAGCACGGGAGTGTTCGGGCAGGTACTATTAAGTCAACAAGTGCCCTTAGTTTAATAGTGACTGCGCAGTCACCCACGTTCTCTCCAAGAGTGCGGGACATTGGGTGGGGATTCTCGGGACACTGGGTGGGATCACTTGGTGTTGGGGAAGCGTCCTGCGCGACGCAGTAAGTGTCTCCTCTAGAGAGGGACACAGGTTATTATGGTATTGCCATGATATGTTGTCTTGCATGTTCAGTAAAGTCACTAGTTATTATACATCACTGTGTATTGGTTGTTTGTATGTGTCCTGCGAGGAACCACTCCCCCTATGGTGGGAGCCATCGCAGGTGGAGGCGCTGTATTGAGTAAGTGGTTACCCCATGTATATATTGCCCCAGGTTCCCCGTGGCGGAAGCTCAGCCCTCCTGTGAGCCAACAGGTAACGCACCACACCCATGGTAACACTGTATGTTCTCCGCACCCACAGTATAATCTGCGATTGGGATGGGGGGGGGGAAACCCGTTACATAAGTATATGAATGTCTCTATGATTTGGGCTGGTGAATCGCTGGGCTAACCACGCAGTTAGAGAGCTGGATCAAAAGTGTATATATACTCCAGAGTAGAGCGGATTTTGTTTGCTGATTTACATGTTTGCTGTGTTTAAAGCAACAGGCGCAATAAAGCCTTATTTTAATTTCACCTTAAAACAGTATCCATTGCATACCTCTGAACACGTCTCTTACAGCACCCTTTAACACAATGCGTTAAAGCTACCGTAATATTTAACGCAATAAATACTATGGCTCCATTGAAAACAATAGTAACGTGTGCGTTGTCTTTAATGCACACATTATTTTCTGTTATTTATTAGGTTTAGAGATAAAAAAAAAAATATCAAAAGTAGGATGTTTTCTAATAGTAATTGAACAAAAAGCTCTACTTGCAGTCTTTTCACAAGATTTTTTTAGGACCAAGAGAGAAACACAATCTTTCAGTTCCAACATTAAATTCCATCAAGGTTAACGCAGGGACTTAATGTTACGTTATTTAAGTCATACCTAAACTTGATGTTACCCCAATCCAGACCCCGAAATAGAGCATTTGCAGTGTTTGGATAGGAGTAGGTACTTCTTAAATATCATAGCATTATTTTCCAGCATTATTTCTCTTCCCTCTCCAGCAAAAGAGATATTTCAAGATCTCAATAGGAATATTTCAGTTGTGTCGTGAGTGAGAAAAAGGTGTATTCTAGCAATATTTTGGGGGTGGACAAGGCAGGGGTTGAATGTCAGGAATGTAGGAGGCATGTCAAAGATGACCCCTAGGCACGGGCGTGGGGTGTTGATACAATTGTGGGAATGATGAAATCGTGGTATTAATAAGAACGACCCAGGGTCCGGAGGCGCTCAAAAAATATATCAATAGCCAAATAGACATGTTAATGTCCTGTACTGTGGTAAAAATTAGTAGTTCTGTTTCAGACGTGTTAAGCTTCAGCAAATGGTGAGACATCCAGGAAGAGATTGCGGAAAGACAGTTGCTGAAGCGGGACAACAGAGAGGGGGAAGAGGTCAATGGAGGAGAGGTAAATTTGGGTGTCATCACCATATAAATATTGAAAGCCAAAATATTATATTAGTTCCCCAAGAGAAGAGCTATAGAGTAAGAAGAGCAGAGGGCCAAGGACTTAGCCTTGTGGGAACCAAACATAAAGAAGAAGTGAAGAGGAGGAGACACCAGAGAAGGAAACACTGAAGGAGCAGTTGGATAGGTAGGATGTGAGCCAGGAGAGGGCTGCGTCATGGAGGCCAATGGAGTGGAGAGTGTGCAGGAGAAGCGGGCGATCCAGTGTCAAAGTCAGCAGAGAGAGACAGGAGAATTAGTAATACAAAATTACCCTTAGACTTAGCTGTAAGTCCGTGGCCACTTTTTGTTAGTGATGTCTCGTGGAATGTAGAGCGTGGAAGCCAGATTGCAAAGAGCCAAGCAGGGAGTTGAGGAAAGAAAGTGAGTCAAATGGTTTTATACAAGTCACTCAAGTAGCTTGGAGACAAAGTAGAGAAGAAAGATAGGGTGGTATTTAGAGAGATTTTTTTTTTAGAATGCTGGTGATGTATACCTTTAAAGGACTATAGGATTGTGCCGAAGGTGACAAACGGGAGTTAGGATGGAAATAATGTGGCCCAAAGGGAGTGTGGAGAAGATGTGAGGTAATAGGGTCAAGGGGGCTGGTTGTAGGGTGAGGGGATGAGAGGTGTGCAGAGATCCCCTCTGTCACAGGGCAAAATTAACGGAGGGCGGATTTAGATGTTTGAAGGAAGGTAAGTGTGTGGAGCCTGACGTGGAGAGGTCAGGCGGCAAAGTCTTGGGCTGTGGAGGTAGAAGGGGGTGCTGTTGTAGCTGGGCAGAGAAGGGTGTTAGTGGTAGCAAATAGTTGTTGAGGATTAGACGACAGGGTGATTAAAGGGGAAGAAAAGTAGGTTTGCTTGGTAAGTGAAAGAGCAGTGTTATAAGACAAATTTATAGTGGACAAAATAAGCTTTAGAGTGTGATTTCCTCCAGTAACGTTCAGCAGTGCATGAGCATTTTTGAAGGTAGCAGGTAAAGTTTGTGTGCCATGGCTGTGGCTTAAATTGTCAGGAGCGACGTGAAGTGACAGGAGCCGAGTTGTCTAAGTCAACTATTCTATGGAGAAGTTGCCAGGTTATGGCAGGAAAGGGTAGAAATGGGAGAGAGGAGACGTTGTAAAGATGTGAAGTTCTCTTGGCACAGAAAGGCAAAGGAGGAGCTTCTAGAACATCCTTAAAGTAAATAGGTATTGCATTTGGCACATGACTAGGTGAACTGTGTTAACATGGCCTCACAATCATTTATATATTTGCAGTGCCATTGAATAACTGCATGTGTTGCGATGTACAGTATGATTGACTACATGAATGTGCATGTATAAATGATTAAATAAATGTGTGGGTGGAAATGAAAAAAAGGCACATTCATTAAATTCACAGTAATATACAGTAAAATAAAGGAATACCACCTCCATAAAGGTTAACTGGTAATACTCATTAAGTATTAATTATTTATTTTTGCATTCATAGAGTGTGTTTTTTTTATACAGAATATACTGCTTTAATGTCTGGACAGTCACTTACACAATTCCCTTCACATTTCTTATTTTCACATACAATTGTTGGGTGAATGTAGGTGTAGCCCCCTTTCCCGTGTCTAAGAGAAACTACATGTGGTGCGATACCCGAGTGGTTTACAGGAGACCTGATCCTCCGCTGCTGGTAGCCTGGGGTGACTGTGTTCTATCTGGTGACAGTGCCTCCACCTGTGAGGGATCCTAGTGCAGCTGGGATCTCTGTTTGAAGCATTAGCGAAACTAGTTCGATTTGGACTTGCAAGCCACCGTAGCTCCCTGTGACGTGTGGAATCCCCTTTGCTAAAGCTGCCAGCAGTTTGTTCCGTGGATACCCATGTGTGGATGCGGATGCTGCCGAGACATTGCTGAAACATCTCCTCCAGGCACTCCTGACCGTGCGCAAGGAACAGGGGAGCAAGAGAGGTGCAGTATCTCCCCTCATTAAAAAAACTTAGGTCACGGACACAGCTGACATCACTGAAGGGGGTTGTGGACACCGTAAGATGTGGTGTGAGCAGGACTACCATCACAGCGGAGACGCCAACTACCACACGCTGGGAAGCTATCCAAAATTATGTTTTAATATGTATTGGCTGTAAGTGCAATATTGTTCTAACCAATCTCGTTAATAAATTTATTGCGCCATGATCTTTTCTCTCTTTATCTTTTCTTTCCATTGCATACTCTGAATACATTGGAGACCTAGCCTTTCCTGATTAACCCCTGCTATTATGGATGGGATGAAAATGATCAGTACAAGCCACATTTAATTTGTAAGTGCAAGTACTTTATTATAAGTACTTTAGTAGGTATATAACCTTTATTAATATATTGTTGTCTTCTTTTGCATTTATCTGGACAACCCTCAACAACTATACCCGAGTCAACACGCCGGTGGACACTTTTTTCTTCTCTGCTCGCATTTGGAGGGACGTGGAACTCCCTCCTGGGCTCTGGCTGCTGGACTTAAATATACCTATATTGGACTCTTTAATCTTCCTCTATTTACACATTTGTGTTGTATTTACACTTGATTTTTTTATTGTTTATTTAATAATTTTAGGATAGGGAGTAGCGCTACTTTTTCTTTTTTTTGCAATAACAGTACCAGGTTCACATACAGTACCCACACCATATACACTATACCAGTGAGGTCCCCCAAAAGTACTGAGGTACACAGTTCCACTGAGTACTGAGGTGTCCACAGAGTCAAGCCTGCCTAAGGTGTCTGGAGTAGCACTACCCACAGTGTGTGTGTGTGTGTGTGTGTGTGTCTGTTGGTACACTTGTAGATACCTCCCTTGGCACTCCTGTACCCAGGTACTGCCGAGTGACACAAGCATCCGTCTGATGAAAGTCAATCCGGTCTGTCCAACGAAGATGTCCGCCTCTGCGTGGGGTGAACTCCCGCTGGAGCGTCTCTCCTTTAAGAGTCTCTTAGATAGACGGTGGTCTGGTCCCAGACCACAGGCCGCAAGTCACCACGCGGCATCTGTCACTGTGTAGTACTGGAGAAGCGTCCCTACCTATGGGCCTTCTACAATCTACAGGAATCTACACACAATCTACAGGAAATCGGGGCCTAGCTTGGACCTGGGGGGGGGGGGGGGGGATTGCTGGCCTAGTCCAGTGGAGCACTGCTCCATGGACTCTACCTTCTTCCTCTCCGTGAGGTGCTAGCACGCTAAATGTATCAATCTCCCTACAGGAGATACTGGAAGCTCTATTGGCAGCTGTGTGTCACGTGGTATGCATCCCTAAGGCTCATAGGACATGTCCCTGCGCGGAGCCTGTCTCTAATGGCCGCCACAACTATACCGTACGTACGTACGTTAATGCGGGGTATGCCTGTAAAGTATAGTTCATTTATCCAGATTGATTTGATTTTGGACTATTTTAAGTCTCGATCAAATAATACAACCGACTGTATTTTGAGTACTCAGACTAACATTATGACTTGAACAGATATGCACACAGAAAAAGAGGACTGGCGCTACAGGTAGTGAATGTAATTGAAGGCCAATGGAGTAATAAACCAGGGAAAATCACAGAAAAGTGAAGAAATAATGACCCCTAGTGGTGAGAAGTAAACCCAACACCACTACACCATAGAGTGCAAAATCACTGAATGGTGAAAATCAAAGACAAGCAGTGATGCCAAATAATTCACAAATGTAGTCCCACTAAACCTGCGTATATAAAAAGTCTTCTTTTTCCTTAAGAAATATTGGACAAGCAGAGTGTGGGAGCGAGATGTACCATATGTGAAAAGATAAAACAATATATAGTGCAAAAAAAAAAATTGTTGTTGGCTTCAGAAATCACCATAAGTTATACTCACATACGTGTGAGTTGACTGAGAATGTCACACACAGTAGATAGGTGTGCAGGAACACAGGTCCAAGTTAAACCGAATGACCCCTGGGATAAGGGGGAGCAGTATGGGTGTAACTTTGTGCAATAAAAACAAGCACAGAATAATAAACTTGGAGCGAGAACGTTCTCACCGCTCCTCTCTCAGTACATCAGGTCTACGCCGATGAACACAAACGCTGAGCGGGTGCTGTTTCTTGATGCGGCCGCTAGAAGCAACAAGTCCACTCCACAAGGCTCTATTCCTGATGTGGCTCCGTCTCCTTCTGGATTCAACGCGTTTCGCTATATTAACAAGCTTAGTCAGGAATGACTTGGCTAGTTAAATTTTTTACAAACATCTGTATGCAGCATTCAATTGTCAAACAGTCTAGATTACTCCAACTTGGAACTACTATGTTGAGTCCAATAACCCTTAGGCCTTTTGGGGTGTTCACTCTCATATTACTATCCCCATAGACGGGATATTAGACTAGCAACTACTGGTTATTATACCTAAGGGGACTGAGCACTTTACTCCTTTATCACTATATAGATTCCAACACCTACAATGGTGATTGAGGAATCCAATTCTGCGTCATTGTTTTTATACCACCATTATTTTAGAGGAATTATGTTAATAAATTAGTTTTTAATTATGTCATAATACATTAATGCATAATACCTTAACTCTGTGCCCAGGACATACTTGAAAACGAGAGGTAACTCTCAATGTATTACTTCCTGGTAAAATATTTTATAAATAAATAAATTAATTTATGGGGACTTAGGTGCCCACAACTGGGTTTACTTGTCTTGCTGTAGTTCTTGTAGTATCCGGACGTTCCTCCTTCTCCTTCCGTGCACCCCAAAACTGGAACAACCTACCAGAGACTCTCATATCCACCACCAGCTTAAGTTCTTTCAAATCTAAGGCTGTCTCACACTTTAATCTGGTCTGTAACTGTTTCATACACTCATAATATATATTTTCTTTAACTGTGCACGCAATGTCTTGTATATAATGTATACCTTGTTCATTTATGTAACTGTACTTGTAACCATGTACTATTTATTTTACTCTGTGCCCAGGACATACTTGAAAATGAGAGGTAACTCTCAATGTATTACTTCCTGGTAAAATATTTTATAAATAAATAAATATGAGCATGTGGAGTTGGCTAGGCTGAAATTGGAGAAAGAGGCACCCCATTAGCTAATTTAAGGATTTCACCACTGGGGGTGGTTCCTAAGGAGTGTTTTTTTTAGGTTAATTCATGGCTTGGTCTTTTTTTGAGGGGGATTTGGAAAATAATGCACGGTTAAGTTTGCATAATTTGATAAGGCTATGGATTGGGTGCAGCGTTTTGAAAGGGAGGCATATAAGGCAAAAGTGGATATTGAATCAGCATTTAGTTCACAAACTTTTTCTCGTACGTGTGTGTATATATATATATATATATATACACACACACACACAGTTGTGTGAAAAAGAAAGTACACCCTCTTTGAATTCTATGGTTTTACATATCAGGACATAATAACAATCATCTGTTCCTTAGCAGGTCTAAAAATTAGGTAAATACAACCTCAGATGAACAACAACACATGACATATTACACCGTGTCATGATTTATTTAACAAAAATAATTCGAATATACGATACCGTTCTGTGCCTAACGAAAGAGACACACCCGCATTTGGGAGAGACAGTATTTATACCCTGGGGTTGGGCTTGTAACCCTGCCCCATAAAAGAGCAGGTCTGATACTGACAGGTCATCACAATCCAGCCACTACCTACCCCAGCTGACACACTCTGGCTTTTGCTAGGCCCGCCCTTAGGCGTATTTAAAGGCTGCAATAGCAAACAAGGCCTTATGGAGGAATTAACCCATCCACTGCCTGTACCTAACAGGGCTTACACTGGTAGGGCCCAGGGAAATAAGTAGCGGCCGGAGGCTAGGCTACACTGTTTTCAGGAATGAGCCTGAAAATGGCAACATTATAACTTATCAGGAATCAAACTCACATGATAGTCCATGTGCTAAGGGGTTAACTCTAGCACTGCCTGCTATTACCAGGCTTACAATGCTAGGCTAGAGACATATACCAGGGTGCTACATATAAAACTCCAATAATGTACACTGTGCTTTACAAAATAGAGACATTAGAACACAAAGACATACAGTATAACACAAAAAGTGCATCAAACATAAAAGCATACCAGGCCTCAAAAAGCTTACAAAGTACTGTAAGTGTTATGCATTTTAAGAAACAGGGAAAGTAAAAGCGCAATAATAAAAATAGTATTAACATATATTATTTTACTAAGACAAAATAAATCAAAGGAAAAGATCATAAAAAGGCTAAAAAGTATTTAGATGTAATCATTATGTTAGATATTTGAGTGAGGCTAAATATGTAGTATAATTGTCAGTAAAATTGTGGCAAAGTTAATGAATTCATCCCAAAGAAACAACACTCCCGCACTACCCCTTAATAGCAATGTAGTGAACATGTTAATTTTCAACGTTTCAAGCAGATCTGCTGTGGTTTCCATTGAGGCTTTATATTTTCGTGAGCAGGCAGAAATACTGTATATTTAAAATAATTATTAGGTTTTACCATAAATACAGTTTCACCAAACAGCTGCTGAATAAAACAAAATGAGGAAAATCTAAGTCTGGCGCTCCTGTTAGGGCTGCCAGATGTCCCATGTATAACGAGTCTCTTATTGTTTCCAAATAAAATATCAAATCTTTGCCTTAGAGACGGCAATTGTCACTTGTTCAAAAATATATATATACACTGTATGTTCTTTCTATTCTATGGGGAATTACAAAGTTTCTAGATATTAAGTCACAGAACGTGTTCACTCCAAAAAAAAATGATAATAAAATAAACTACAAACAGTGGCCTTTCAGTGATACACAGATGTGCATGGTTTTACTAGGCTGTCAAAACATGTAGAGGTAGAAGCAGTGCCGAGTCCCCTACATTAATAAGATAATCACAGATTTGGCCCTCATATGCCCCTTAGGACCACCTATCGAAAAGCCATATTTACATTTATGAATGATAAATAAATTGTAACCTGCGCATTTATGCAAAAAAAATCTTATATTTAGAATACAAATAGGCAGAAGTAGCAACCAGTTGATCCCCTTCCCCCTTTGGCAGCAGGATACCTACTACGGAGATACAGTAGATAGATTTATAAACATGCATATTTAAGGGTAGAGAGCAACTCAGTATTGATTTCAGACAATAGTCCTGCACTTTAACTTGCTCCTAATTTGCTTAGACATTACACAGAAGGTCAAGTTGTTCAGGATCTCAGACTGGATGTCATTTTTTCAGATATGGACAAAGGGTGTCAGCTACATTTCCCCATGGACCATAGAATGTCACCAGAGTGTCCATTGTATAAAATGTTATTGTACTGGAATAACCAAGCTCCTATTGCTGTGTAAAAAAAAAAGCAAAATCCCCCTCATAAGTAAGGCTGAAATAGAATTTTAAAAAACGACCCATTTTTTATTAATTATATTAATATCATTTTAAGACTTTGATATTTTTTTTGTACAAAGAAATAAATGCGTTTTTTCTATTTATTAATTCTGCATGGTCTCTCTGACATTATCATCACGGATAGAATTGTTCTTTGGGGAAATTAAAAAGTTTTAAATATCAGTGGTTGAGAGTAGCAAAGGAGGGAGGGAGAAGTGGTTGAGAGAAATCCAGTTACCTTAAACTACTGCCTTAAAATGACATGGTAATAATATTCTGATAAAAAACAACCTAATTAGTAGAAGCATAGCCAACCTCCAAGGGCACAGTGTTTGCAAGAAGTATTTTGTGCATCACTTTTTTTTCAAGGAGCTTCATTAATTTGATATTTTTCATTCAGTACAAGTTTGCAATAGCTCACACACAAGAAGGGTCAGATTAATTAATTAGTCGTGGTGCAATGAAACCTGGTGGCAGAGGTTTTCGCCCATCCAATCAGCTCTACCTGTCAAACTACTTTATACTCTCTTACTGTATAAGGGCTAGAGAAAGTCAAAATATACTAGGAAGTACGCAAAGGGCAAAAGGCATTGTGAGTGTCCTGTTTAAGGAAGGAATATTTAGGGTCATTGATGTGGCATTTAAAATACCATTTTCTAAGTTTCTCAAAAACAAAAACCAGTACAAATGGAACAGAGGCCAGAAGGACTGCAGATTGTAATTGTAACACTGCTTCACCCTTCCCCCTCTGGGAAATGTAAGGCTGCGGCCCCGCTGGCGCTTACCACGCTGAGCACGCGGTGCTTGTCGCTTTTACTTATTTATATGTGTAAGGCCCCGCTCACGCGGTGTGTGCACGCACGCTCACTCAAGTTTGGCGCTTGAGTAAAAAAAAAATGTAACTTTAAAGCACGCTCAACTTGCCCGCAACGCCACCCTGCACGCGCTTGCGAAATACCCAGGACACCGGGCACTCATGCTTTGGAGAGCTGGTGACGTCACCACTCTCAAGCATGAGCGCGGTCAGCACCAGCGGGGCTGCAGCCATACTGCTGCTACTAAGACTGCGTCCATGGTATGGACGACCGCGCAGATGCTTCTGCACGCTGAGCGATCAGACTGCCTAAAGGCAGTGGTCGCGTCTATACGGCGTGCGGAAGCGGGAGGGGCGCACGTTGTGCAAAAAATCAGTTAACTGGCGCAACAGGCCAGTGACGTGAGCGGTTCGCCCAATGAAAGCGAACCAGCTCCGTGACGTCACTGGCACGCCCCTAGACACGCCCACGGATGGCGCGCGTACCATGGCCATGGAAAGCACCTGCTTTCCCTCAGCCTCCGCCCGCCTCCACACGGGTGAAGTTTCTATGGACGCAGCCAAAGTTGTTGTGGTGCTGGCATACCTGTGAGGGTAAGGAGAGCTGAGATGTCCGCGTTAGTGTGGGGACAGGCTTTTGATAATGGCTTTTTCAGACTTCGTTCATGGTGACAGTGCCTCCAGCTTCAGTGAGCTCCAGTAATCCCAGAGTCAGTTCTCACCAAAGCACACTTCCTTCCTTCCCCTGCCCAATATACTGCAACTCAGGCAGGGGTATATAAAACAAAGGGCTTTATTGCAGACACTGCAGATGGTACACACACAGCGGATGCAGGTGGATAGCAGAAGACCCCAGACCTCTGGGTGGTGCTGGACCTCTGTTAGTATTGAGGCCTCTGTAGTATTTAGATGGTCTCCCAGCCCTCTAGGGGCTGGGGGGCACACTCATCCCTGATGGGAGAGACTAACGGCCCTTCCTCCAGTCTCAACCTCCAGACCGGAACTGACTAACAGTTTGGCACTTCCTCTCTGAGATCTGGAAGGGGAGGGCCTAGTGTCTGCACCACTATTGGATGTACACAAACACCAGGTCACCTCCTCTCTTGTCACTCAGAGAGTAGCATGAGGGGGGAGGGCAATACCCCTTAGGATTGCCTGTCACAGCCTGTAGCTATCAGGAACGTACAGTGACAGGAGGCAGAGAGGCAACTGGGACCAGCCCTGTTACATAATATTTGCTAATGTGTTAGAACAGCAATTATCTATCATTTCACAAATAGACAAAAAAAATTATCAAACTGAAAATGAAAATGCTCTTACAGCACAGGGGGAAAGAACTTAACAAAGACCTTAGTTTCTATCTCGCTATAATGAATGTACGGAAAAAAAACTAATCATAAATTCAGATGTAGACTGTTTTATTTCCCGGGAGCCAAGTGAAACTACTTTCCTTGCGTGTCCGGGGAAACAGCCACCGCAGTGGCTGTATAAGAATGATTTGGAAGCATAACCCACAAATGAGAAACATCAGTGGTTGTTTTCACCTGGCAATCCCTGGTGGTGGGGAAACTTAGTCGGGCTGCATTTGTACATGTGATTTTTTATCATTATTAAACTGTGGTCAAAGTATTATGGTATTAAGGGGGGGGGGTTGTGAAAAAGTCTACCACAACTTTTTTTTTATCCAAAACATTTTTTTTTACATTAAAAAGGGATTTAAGAAAATAACTCCCTCTTTGTATTTACATCATAAATATTGCTTATAACTTTCTAAATTACAATCCAATGAGCGTTGTCACCAATGTGTAATAAATGTTGACCTTTTATAAATCAGACACCGTAGCACTACATTTTTATTATTATTTTTTTTTTTTATCTACTTCGACATTGCTTTTAGATGTCTATTTTGCATCAAGACATTTTTTTTTCTTTAACACATCTGGTGCAGTTTTTTTTTTTTTTTTTAATTTCACTCCTTTTACCATAATAAGTCGAGTGCCTCAACCTACTACTCAAATATGTTATAATTCCACTTAGCAAATTATCATGGGAAAGCAGAAGAGTGGAAGTACTTTAACGTACACCGGGGCTGCCCAAGTTGAGTTCTCAAGAGCAACCAACAGGCCAAGGATTACAGGGCAACTCATGCTTAAAATGGATTAAGTAGCTAATTAAGTTTTAAATGGAACAATCTTTAAAACCCGGCCTGTAGGTTGCTCAAGGACTGACCTTGAGGTTGCCAGAATTATACGAAAGAAATGACATTCATCACTTTTCCTACTGTTATAATTTCAGAAAGTTATGTATATTTTATAGTGTTGATGCCTTCCCGTAGCTCTTGAAATGCAGGTGTAACGTGCTGCGTAAGAACAAATGTTTTAGCAATTCTAACAAACAGAAAGGCAAAGGAACAAGTACAGCACACATTTTATAGCTGAAGTTGTCAGGATGAGACACAAGACAAAGGTGTCTAGGATGGTGCTCTCCAACAGCCAAATAAGAGCGAAGAATCACTTATTAAGAGTGCATGTGAATAGTGATCACATTACCACAAGGATAGTGGTGTGTGGGAAAAAATGGGTCTCAATAGGTAACTTAACGTGATTATATGGGGATAGATCACTATTTAAAGTGAAGAGAATAAAAACATATGTAGCCTAGTGCCCCTGGCTATAGCCTTCCACTGGCCTCAACACTATAAGTCCTGATAGGAACAGACAGTGTTGGGGTTAAACTCCTGCACAGGGTCTAGCCAGCAGTTGCAGCCTGGATGGGTACTGTGTTGTCATATGCTAAATCGGCAGTTGGAGTGTCAGACCTGGGGAGTGTACTGACTGGGTCACATGTATATAGTATGATGCCTGTCAGTACCCTGACCTATCCTGTTATGGGGAGGGGTTACAAGCCCCCCCCCCTAACCCCCGACTATAAAAGCTTAGACTCCACCAAATTGATAGTGGTGATTGGTGTGTGTCTTCCTTCCCTCAGAGGAGGGGGAGTGTTCCCTCATCCCATCAGGGGCTGAGGGAGTTTAGGAAGGATGCTTGGGGCCTCAAGCCCAGTGTATCTTCTCCAGAGATTGTGGAGGATGCCACGTGCTGCATGGAATAAAGACTCAGTTATACCAACTATACTGTGTGGTCTTTGCAGGAGAAAGAGTTGCCTATGGGGGCTATCCTGCCAGCCAGGGCCCTCATGGGATGGAGGCGCTGCATCCTGCGGAAAAGCCTGCCCTGTTGCTGCTCCCACACACCACCAGAGGAGCCCTCAGGCCTTCTGTAAGACCATCAGGTGAGCTCACAGCACTGAGAACACCCATGTAGTAGCCAGATCTCCAGTAGGTGGGGGGAATAAGTGCTACACATATATAACTAAATCAGTTCAGTGACGTGAACAAGAAATGAGACGTATCACAAGTATATAATAAATGGAATAAGACCCTCCACTCTACCTTCAATGGAAGAAAGCATTTCCCAGTTTCTTCAAATGCAGTGGTTCCAGAAAGATGAGGGAGCAGAGGACATATAATAAAACAAAGACACTAATAGTATATGTAAAGACTGATGTGTAAAGATTTCTAATAAATCTCCAATGTTTATACTCGCATGCTTGAGAGTAAATAAAGGCAAATAACAAATCTGTGGCACTGCAGGCAGATGGCGTGGTGTGTGTGGGTTATCTCGGGAGAGAAAAGAAGACCACCATAGTGAAAATATCTGTAAAAATCTGAATCTAAAATAAAATTTACATCCAAGCCTATAGTGTGCACACTTACAGGAAGGCCACTCTTCAAGACGATGCGACATAAAAACAAGATCTCGCAACAAGTGGCAATCTCATCGCTTCCGCGAAACTTATGTGGTTGGCTGTGGGATGCCATCTGGTGTAGCTTCCGGTAGCCGCCGCCCGGGAACTTTGACAGGCCCAATAGCAGTTCCCTCTCAGATACAGATGCTCTTCTCTGGGACTCTACGCGTTTTACTTGTATCTCAGTTTCATCAGGGGGCATATCACTGACCCACACACTGATGTTTATTTAAAGTGACTGAACTCATACCATTGATTGAGCAATTAAAACATAATTCCATCTAATGGTAACAAAAGTTAAAACAATTTAAGAATACAACTACTAGAACTGCAATCATTAAAGTAATAAAAATGGGGGGGCGTGGCTTGGAGCCTAACAGCAAAGGCTGCATTTCTTTGGAGCTCCTCGAGGCAAAGCATTAAACAAGTGAATAAACGAAATAAAATTTGGCCAAAATACTTCAAACTGAGCACCCCTGAAGAAAGCAGGAGACGGGGGAGATTGGGAAACTAAAAGCAAAAAAATTGGACAATATTTAGACACTAAAAACAAAGGATAAATAAAAAGGCAAGCAAAGGTCATGCTCCTCACAGCGAAAATACAGGGATCTGGGTCCATAAGAAGTGGAACTGAGCGGAGCTGCGGGGCGCTGCGGGGACCCCCCTCCCAACAGATTTGAAAGAAAGAAATAAAGCACCCAACAAGGAGGAAAAGAGCCGGTAAGAGACCTACCAGCACAGGCACGGCAATCGGAGGTTCGGGCGGGAGCTAAGGGGGAAGACGGCGGCCATTTTGACTCCGCTATGGAGGAACGCGCCGAGTGGAGTGCGGCCTCCTCCAGAGGGTGAGTGACATTGTGGGGGTCTGAAGGAGGGGGAGGGACCTCACGGAAGAGAGCGGAGCCCCTAGCCAGGGGCAACGGGACAGAGAGCAGCACATAGCCCCCAAGTGAGTCCCGGAGTGGAGTCGAAGCGCCACCTAAGATGGCCGCCGGGCTCACATGCGGGGTCTAAAGCACAGCGGGCTGCGCAGGCGGGGAGATTCCCCTGCGATGACCGGATCGAGGGCCGCAGAGAAAGAGAGGGAACCGGAGCTACCCCCCTCCTCCGCAGAGAGAGAGGGAACCGGAGCTACCCCCTCCTCCCCTGCGGGGACCCCCCTCCCAACAGATTTGAAAGAAAGAAATAAAGCATCCAACAAGGAGGAAAAGAGCCGGTAAGAGACCTACCAGCACGGGCACGGCGATCGGAGGTTCGGGCGGGAGCTAAGGGGGAAGACGGAGCGGCCACTTTGACTCCGCTACGGAGGAACGCGCCGAGCGGAGTGTGGCCTCCTCCAGAGGGTGAGTGACATTGTGGGGGTCCGAAGGAGGGGGAGGGACCTCATGGAAGAGAGCGGAGCCCCTAGCCAGGAGAAACGGGACAGAGAGCGGCCCATAGCCCCAAGTGAGTCCCGGAGTGGAGACGAAGCACCACCTAAGATGGCCGCCGGGCTCACATGTGGGGTCTAAAGCACGGCGGGCTGCGCAGGCAGGGAGATCCCCCGGAGACGACCGGATCAAGGGCCGCAGAGAAAGAGAGGGCACCGGAGCTACCTCCCTCCTCCGCAGAGAAAGAGAGGGAACCGGAGCTACCCCCTCCTCCGCAGAGAAAGAGAGGGAACCGGAGCTACCCCCCTCCTCCCCCCCCCCCCCGAGGCTGAGGAATCTAACACCAACTTGCCTGAAACGATCGAGGGGCCCAGACAGAGAGGAGACGGCCATCTTGTGTCCAGAAGTCAGTCAGGACACTGATCCATATAACATAACAACATAAAAGCTGTGGTCAGGCTGCCAGGAGAGGAGAGGGGAGATTCCTGACATCTAGGGAGGCAGATTAGAGGGGCAGAGTGCTGCAGCTGGGGGGAGAACATCTTACCTCACCAAGCTGCTTCTTGAATCATGCAGCCATAATACAGAAAAGCCTCTCCTGATGCAAGGGCCCCGCATAGCCTGGCAATTAAAGCTTAAAGCTTAGGGATTACAGAACAATCTCAGCCACTTCCAGAATCTGTACACACTCCGACTGGGCTACTTAATAAATCCACGAAACTGGACAGATAAAAAATCACAAAAAAATACACAACACCTGCACCGTTACAGCTGGGAAGCCACGGTCCTGTGCTCCCTAAACAAAAGAGAATCTCCAAAACAGGATTAATTAAAACAAATATGTTCCTTAGAGGTGCGCACATGGCGCAGTCCACAATGGCAGCCTGAAGCGGGCTCCATGAGGAGGCGGGCTTACAAAAGCACTTAACATATTAATAAAAGCAGGAAACACATAGATTGGAGGAGTTGGATTGAGAAATCTTCAAAATGGCTCAGAGAAAACCGACTCTGCAGGACTTCTTTAAGACAAAAGAGAAAAACAAATCAGGCCGTTCAGAAAGCAGAGCGACATCCCCCGCACAGTCAGACGCATAACCCGAACCTGAACCTGAGGTATGTGACCAAACATCAACTAAAAAAGACATTGAGAATTTATACGCCAGCCTAAAAACCTTACTCGACCAAGAGCTGCAAAGCGCACTCAAAGATCTCAGATCAGAGGTCAGCTCCATAGGAGAGCGCACAGACACGTTGGAACATAAAGTGGATGAAGTCATTAACAATCAGACAACTATGGATATGGAGATCCTGGCCCTACAATCCAGAATGGCTGACATGGAGGAGAAACAGGAGGATCAAGAAAATAGGGCAAGAAGAAGAAACAACCTCAGGTTCAAAAACATTCCAGAGACGGTCACAGACCTAGAAAAAGCAATAAATAATGAAAAATCCGAAGCCCTAAACATAAATCTCCCACCGGAACAAATTAAGTTTATAAAAATAAATTTTGACTTCGCCTGGAAGTCTCAGGCCATAAAGTACTTGGGAATCTGGTTGACCAATACAAAAGACACTATATACGAAACAAACTACCCAGCACTAATAAAAACACTGAAAAAAAACTTAGAAGAATGGTCCAGATATCATATATCCTGGATAGGTAGAGTAAATGCAATTAAAATGAACGTCTTACCAAGAATTCTGTACTTATTCCACACACTACCAGTGAAGGTCAGGGCTAGGGATATACACGAGCTACAGACAAAAATCACAAAATTCATATGGAATAACAAAAAAGCGAGAATAAAGTTGCCCACACTCTATAGATCTAAGTTGTCAGGAGGGCTAGCCCTGCCACACCTATGGCAATATTAACAAGCGGCTCATTTAAGCAAACTGGCTCACTGGCATGCCCAGAAACAAAGGAAAAAGTGGGTGGAAATCGAGTCTGATGTGATCTCAGGGTCATCTATAGATATGATGCTGTGGTTAACAAAGAAAGAAAGACCAGCACTGATGGTGCCCCTGGAATCTATCACACATTCACTTAAGATGTGGGACTCATTGAAAACTAAACATGAGTTGACCAATCTAAAATCTCAGATGACATCACTATTTGAGAATCCTAGCTTTCTCCCGGGCATGGAACCAACAGCGTTCAAAGAATGGAGCAAGGCTGGGGTCACAAGAGTAAAAGACCTATGGGCAAACAAAGAAATTAAAAGATTTGAAACAGTAAGGAGAGAGTGTGGGCTACATAATTCGGCCTTTTTTAGGTATCTTCAACTGAGGGACCATATGCGAAGGGAAGGCCCGTATAGTGACTTTACCATATTTGAGGATATATGCCTCTTGGGGAGGACAAGAAAGGCTTGATATCCAAAGTATACAACATCCTGGCAGCTGATAAAACACACACAGTGATAAAACCCAAAATGATGATAAAATGGGAGGAGGCGTTGGGAGAACAACTAGATCAGGAGGAGTGGGATAGTATATTTGAGGGGATAGCGAAGAGCTCCACATGTGTCCTAATGAAAGAAAATGCATACAAAATGCTCCACCAATGGTATGACACCCCACTAAGATTGTCCACATTTTTCAGAAACATGTCCCCACTGTGTAAGAGAAGATGTGGTCAACAGGGAACGTTCATACATATGTGGTGGATGTGTCCAAAGGTTACAAAGTTATGGAGGGCCACACATGACATGGCACAGGCAATTCTTGGGTTTGACTTCCCCCTAGACCCCTGGAAAGCATTGTTATACAGGCCAATAGAAAATATGGAAAAAAACGAAGATAAGCTATTGACACACATATATACAGCCGCCAGATGTGAAATAGCTAAGGCCTGGAAACAGGAACAACAACCAGCTATAGATGCAGTAAGAGCGAGGTTATGGATGATCTGTCTTATGGAAAAACTGACGGGGATACAAAACGACACAGTACAGAAATACTTAGACGTCTGGGAACAATGGAGAACTTATATTGGACATAGGTATATTACTAGGGGAACTCTCCAAATCTGAAAAACACATAATAGAGGTGCCCTAAAAACACATGGGCTAAGGAAGTGGGGAGAAAGGGGAAAAAAAACCAAAAAAAAAACAAACAAAACAAAAAAAAAAAACACATATCTCCTGAGGTAACCTTGGTGTGATATGTTTCATATCTGTATAAAACGAGGAGGAGGGCCTGGAGGGTATTCAGTATTCAGTATTCAATAGTCCACTAAGGTACGTGTGTTTATATACTGTTATGTTAATATTACTGTTATGGTACACCAACAAGTGGAAAATCAATGCTAAAGTAATGACAGTCTTTTTTCGTCTTTTCCTTTTTCCCTCTCCCAGTCTTTTTAAGTTAAATTATTGTATTAGTTATGTTATACGCTGTCCCAACAGTGATGTCTTTATTGTCTCCCCACCAAAAGGTGTTACATACATGATACAAATATATGTAATTCAAAAGTAACATCCTACCCCTTTTTTATGATCTGTACCTCCCTCCCCACTGGTCTTAACAAAAAATGCAAATAAAGAACAAATTTACAAAAAATTAAAAAAAAAGTAATAAAAATATATGCAGTAAAGATGTATCATGATTGCCGCATTACAACTATAATGGATTTTTCTCCAGGAACTGAAAACGATAGACACATGATTCTGAGTGTACCAAGAAATGAGTGTCAAAGCTCAACAGCTAGAATTAGTTGACAGTAGGTATTGCTATAATGCATTGGGGCATGTCTGATGGTACACACTTTATTGCTTTTCTTGAGACTTAGGATAGTGCAAACAGAGTTAAAAACATATCAAATTGCATGTTTAGCAGAACTATAACGTTTGGGAGGATATACAATCGCAGTTGACATTAAAAAGGTGCTAAACATTAGGTAGACCCTGCAACTTTATATTACATTAAAACGGTTGTCAAAGAGCTTTCAAATTATCGTCAGTGTTACAGATCATATGGTACTCAACAGGGATAGATCTAGGGATATTCATACCGATAATCCCATTATGGTTAAGGGAGAGTTCTAAATTGATCCGTGATATTACACAGTGTAGATTAGTGTACAGACAATGTGTCACTTGCATAAATAATGTTGACACTGAGTGAGCCAAGTGTCACCTACTATTGTGAAAGGATTTTAATTTGTCCATCTGTATTAAGTGTTGGTTCTTTGACACCCATACGATTATGTTGGAACGGGTTCAAACACATACGGAATAGTTCGATAGTAGGCGGGAGTTCTAAAGTGTTCCTGTGGTTCAACACAAATGTTGGCATTTGATCAAAAAGTACTCAGTGTAAAGCACAAAAGTACACATACCTGTACATGAGTTAGTGTCAACACATCCTGTTAAGAACAGCATAGATAAATTGACTACAGGAACTAAAAATCTAATATAACACTTATTCAGTGTATTCTTCATCCATTTCATGGAGTTGTGCTCATGAGGAGAAGAGGGAACATGAAAGCTGCAGATTCATGTTAATTTTGTATGAGGACAACATCCAAACCTTATCTAATTGTTGCATACTCTCAACACCGGTTGATAATTCCTAGCACCCTTAGTAGGCATACAGGATTTTGCTTTCTTAATGATAGATTTCCCGGAGTTAATGATAGACATCTAAAACTAGTCACCCAGCACCACCCCTGGTGACGTGGAAACGCAAGCCTCATCATTTGATAAACAATTTGTTTTGTCCAATAATTAAACCTAAAAATCAAACATCCCATATCAAGGTAAGGGTATCCCCACTCTGAAAAACATAGTTGCTATCACAATCTACGTTTATCTGCTATGTGATGATATGTCTCGTCTCAATTTATTTACAGATAGAGATCTACCAATTGAAATTTATGTATGATTCTTTATAAGTTAATAAAGAAATATAGGCATTGGTCAATATTCCTATGTGCATTCGCATTCGGTTGAGATACAAAGGTGATCACAGGCATACCACATTCTAAGTGGAGTATTCATTAAACTGCAAAAGTACCGATTGTGTGAATACACCCATTGACCAGAAGAGAGATAGCGCCCTGATCTACACTGCCATAGTTTAATAAATAAGCCATGAAGAGTCCCTGAAAATGTTTTAAATGTGTGAGCAGCATGGTGTGCTTTGTATCTCTCCTGCGGTCCATCAAGTAGAGCCAGAAATTATTGCCACACTTGTTTACCGAGTCCCATAAAAAAAAAAACACCAAAATATGTGTGATCCCTGATGCAATTGCATAGCTGGGACAAAATATGAATTAAAGCTTCTGAGCACGAGTGTTTGTTGTGGGGCCACCAGTAACAGACAAATTGCTAAAACATTTATCCTCAGGTGTCAAGCTCTGCTTGTTGCATCATTCTTTCGGCAACTTACAATCTTGTCAACACACACAGATAGAATACAGAAGTATAAAGACATAAGCATTTAATAAGATCGTACAACCTAAAAACCATAAGGTTAATGATACATCTTTTAACAATAATGTCAATTTTATTTTCCCCTTTCAAACCTGACACACAGCAGCACTAAACTGCAGAGCTTATGTTGTGGAAACATACTGCATAGCATGGTAAGATCAGCAATCAGGAGCAAAAAGAAAGCACCTTTTCATGATTATAATAGCAAATACTGGAAGACAACCAAATACATCATCTGGCAGCTAAACAGCTGTTCCAGCTTGGTAGTAATACCTTGGCATTTGCTATTATCTAGAACTTGTAAAAATAGATTTTTCATCTGCCAGAAACCAGAAATGACTCCCCTGTTTTAACATAATTGTATATCTTTTTGTAAACAAAACACATTGGGTTGTAGACACTGTCTCTTTGGTCGTCTACCTGCCAGTTTTATTTATAAGGTCATGATTTATGTGGACGTTCATAACAAAAGAAATAAAAATGTGTTAAACCATGTTAATGTGCAATATTTTTAAATAACTTTGCATTCCCTAATCGTAGAAACCTTGCTGAGTCTATAACATGCAAAGAGGAAGTGTGGCCACAGCACAATGTTTTTTTTTACTACATTGGATCTATATCCAGTAGAATGAAAGGACCTACTAACTTGGGAAGTGGGGAGCAAATGGAAATATTACTGTATGCTCATTTGCATGTCTTAGACAGGTCAGCAACCCCGCCTTTCCCCATTATCACCCAGCATACAGCACTTCCACTGCAGCAAGGGATTCTGGGAAATGACATGCAAATGAGCACACAGTGCCACCTTTTGCTTCGAAACCATTCAATATGATTCCCCTATAGGCTTAAGCTTGCTGCATGGTCACAGCTTTGAGCACAGCTCAACCGAATCGTTCAGACAGAAGGGATACAAACCAAAGACTATTGCCAAAACTATTACATCTGCATTAAAAGCCCCACGAGAACACCTGCTACAATACAGACAGAAAGAACCTACCACCCGCATACCACTAGTGGCCACATACAACCCTACCCTAGAGTGAATACGAAAAATAATCAAAGATCTGCAACCCATGCTGGCAGAGGATGTGACATTAAAAGAAATCTTTCCCAAACCTCCCATTCTTGCATCCCTGCAACCACCAAACCTCAAATAGAAATTAGTGAACAGAAAACTTCATAACGAACTTAAAGACACTGATAATGGCACAAAACAGTGCAACAACACATGTTGCAAACTCTGCAAACATATATGCCAAGATCCCATAGCCAGACACAACAATGGAATACTCAATGTTAAAGGATCATACTCCTGCACATCCAGGAATGTAGTGTATATGATTCAATGCAACAAATGTGACCAAGGATGCTACTGTACATTGGGTAAACCAGCCAAAAACTTCAAGGCAGAATGAATATGCACAGACACTCTATAATCCACAACGAAGAAGAAAGATACTGCTAACCTGTGGGACATCATTTCTCACAAAAAACAAAAAATAAGAGCACAGAGAGGACAAGACGTTAGGCAACAATCCACTTTTAATAACACACTTTACACTTAAAAACTTACAATCAAGTACTGCTGCATGAATGATAGGGCCCCCTGCACACTTCCGACGCAGCCACCACACAGACCTCCTCTCTATACACCTTGGATCACCGCCGGATACAGGAACCAGAAGTGAGCCCAGTGAGTGACTGGAGGATAGGCGGGCTATCTCGCGAGAGTACACAGCTATGCAAGGGCTGTGTACTCAATGCGTAACGTCTAAACGGACCGTCTAAGTTAGGGATCCTCTATCGAACAGGTATCACAACCCTGTACTGAACGTTGTGAACCCTGCAGATACCCTCTACGCGTTTCGCGCTAATTAGCGCTTCATCAGGAGGTGATGGGGCATTTCGGGATGTAGCCTTAATATAGGCAAACAACCTCTAATTACCCCTAATGTTAAAAACATGTATACATTTTTAAAACAATTGCTCTAATGGTAATTTGCACAAAAAACACATAAAACATACTACTAACGTACTCTAACCATCTAAAACAATAAAAACATTTAAAAACATGTGCAATGTATAACCCATTCCATGATTCATAAACTACAAAGTCATTAAAACATTGGAAACCCCATTATATATATATATATAATCCTATTGTGACAGACCTACATACTCATTAATAAATACTTATCCTAACTTCCCCTTCTACTTATGATCATCTTACCTAATTAATCATCCACAGAAATTTCCTTTACCTAACACACTCACCATACACTATTTAAAATAATTGGTTAAAAATGAATAATAGAGATAAAAAGTATGAATGAATGATAATGATTAAAAATTGGAAATTCAATTGTAAACCTATTGATGCCTTATTTATGAAACCAGAATATTTGGTATTATTTAAAACTTCCAAGTAGGGCAGTTATCTAAGAAAGGGGTTAAGCTCTATCACATCATTTAATCCACCCGGTATTTTGCTTCGTAGTGAATATATCCAATATTGTTCTCTCTGGACCAGTTTTAGTTCCCTGTCACCCTTTCTAATATCCCTTGGTACCACTTCAAGGCCTCTAAACCGTAACCCTTCCGTTACCCCATTGTGATGATCCAGGAAATGCTGGTCTAAATTATGTATTTTCTGTCCCTGTTCTACAAGGCGTTTGGCATTTTTGATGCCATTCACATGTTCACCGATTCGTACCTTTAAAGGTCTTCCCAACATTACATTTCTTACATGTGCAATCAATAGCATAAACTATAAAATTTGTTTGACATGTGATAAATTGCCTGATTGTATGTTGTAGCCCTGTTTGATGGTCTACAAAAATCTTATCCTGTGACATATATTTGCACATAACGCATTTACCACAACGGTAGTTCCCAATTGGTTTCCTTAAATTTTTTTCCACTATTTGCAAACAGAATATTAGATACCTTTAAAGCACTAGGGGCCAGAATGCTTTTTAAATGTTTGGCCTTCCTAAAGACTACCTTGGGTCTATCGATTAACTTAGTTCGTAAGATGGGGTCCATTAGTAGCACATCCCAATGCTTATAGATTATTTTCCGTATCTTTGATTCCTGTTTACAGAAATCAGCAATAAACATTGGTGTTTGGTTGTTTTCAGTGGGTACAACTTTAGTTTATGGCATCAACAAAGTATTCCTAGGTCTGAGCTGACTTCTATTAAAGGAATTTTGTATCACATCTGTATTGTAACCATTTTCTAAAAATCTCTGTCTCAGAACCTCAGATTGATCATCACAGTCCCTAGGCTCAGAGCAATTCCTTTGAATCCTCAGGAATTGCCCATATGGTATATTGTTGAGCCATTTAGCAGAGCGATTACTCGTGTAATCTAGGTAGGAATTGGCATCCACCTATTGGCCCAAGCAGCACACATTTGGTACTAGGTGGCGAGTAGATTATTTTGTGCAGCGAGTAGATTTTTTGGTGATTTGTCGACCCATCTATATATATATATATATATAATATATATATTATATATTATACACCCCACACACACACCCACACACAGCCCACCACAGCACGACACACACTACAGCAACTATTAACTATTCTCAGTCACACGCAACATACACCGACGTATACCACATTGATTCATCTGTATTGTTTATTTTCTACTGAACCTTGCTTACATTTTTAAAACTAATGGTTTTGGCAACTCTAAAGCAAGCTATATTTCTACATTCAAATATTTAAAAAATGCTGTACATGAGGATCAGATGGGTATGGACGTGTTAATGATTTACTAGAAACCTAGACAATTGTAAAAAAAAGAGTAACTGATGTCAGGATGCTAACCCACCCCCACCCTAGGTTTAATGCAGAGGGTCTCCCGAACTGAACCACACTGATTGCAGGTGCTGCTTCCCGAGATACATACCAGAGAAGGTGTTGCCGTTATCTCTCTTCAGTTTAAAGGTCCCACAGCGCGCGTGCCAATTAGAAATCGAAAGGGATGATGTCACGGCTTCCTATTGACCTGCAAGACGTGGGACCTATAAATCGCCATATTGTTAACCCAGCTGGCGTTTGTAGTGCCAGCCCCTTCAGATGGAATGATCTCGGGAAGCAGGGGATCCCCAGAGCAGAAAGCTCAGTTCAGCTCTGGAAACTCCCTGCCTCAAACAGTGAACGCCATTTTAAGAAACAGCCTGACAGGACCGAGACTTATTTCCCCCTTCAGAAGCTATCGCCAAGTCACCATTACATTATAGTAACCCTGAAAGGGTTAAAAAATAAATCACCTATCTGGCAACATAAGAGCTGGCTTTAGGCTCCAGTTTCTCTAGAGAGGTTAAAAGGCCTTCATGTTGCAAAGGCTTTATAGGAAGCGATAAGGCATGACGTCGCAATTTGCTATTGGCCTGCGGGACATTTTCTGACCATCTTATACGGATCTATATCTTGATTTAGTGTCCCGCGTGGGGGTCGGGCTCACCAGGTTCTTCTGTTGTGATTATTTCTCCCGTTATTTGACTGAGGGAATGTGACCTCAGTGGGAGTCAAATGTGTTGAGTGTTATGAGTGTACTGAATTTGTATATATGTATGTACATGTATATATGTATGTGTAACACTGTTTCTCCCCCCCCCACCCAATCTCATATAGGGACTAGTACTGGGTATCAACACGCATTACCAGGTGTGTGGTGCTATGCCTGTAGGCTGCAGGAGTAGGGAGTCGTCTGCTTAGAAGGTAATGAGACATGACAGGACAGGCTTAGATGGATCTTTGTGTTCTTCTCTGGTGTTTCAGCGCCTCCAGCTGTGATGGAACCCAGGATGTCTGGGAGTAAGCCCCATCACTGCACTCCTTACCCCTCCTGCCCAGGAACTGACACCAGGCAGAGGTATAGTTAAAAAGGATTTATTGTATGGTATTCTTGCAGTAGTTCTTACTAGCAGCAGGGTCTCTCTGAAGTCCCAGGACTTCTAGATGGTGCTGCCCGGTAGTGTGAGCATTGGGTCTTGGTGTTCTCTTGGCCTCTTGGACCTAGAGTGGGCAAGCTCATCCTCCCGATGGGACAGACTTACAGCCCTTCCTCTCTCCTTGGGGAGCTGAGGCAGACTCCTCTAAATTTGGTGCTCCTCCTAGGAAAGCTCTGGAAGGGGCGGGCTCATGGACTGTACCCACCTCTAATGGGTTGTACACAGGCCATGAGTCACCTCCTCTCTTCCTTCACTGTAGAGGATAGCAGAAGGGGGGTTGCTGGCCATAGATTAACCTGCTACTGCCTGGAACTTAACAGGACTTACATAGCAGATATACTATGTGGGGAAAGAACGGTATAATGGGACATACCCTGTTATACTTGTACTGTATATATGTATGTATATGTGTATATATTGTATTGTATGTCTTTATTTGTATAGCGCCATTAATGTACATAGCGTTTCACAGTAGTAATACACGTGGTAATCATATAAATAACAAATAATAAATAGATATAAATAACAGGTCATGGGAATAAGTGCTTCAGACAAACGTAACATTTATGAAGAGGAGTCCCTGCTCCGAGGAGCTTACAATCTAATTGGTATGTAGGAGGAACGTACAGAAACATTAGGAGGGCATTTTGGTAAGTGCTTCCGCAGGGGGCCAAGCTTTATGTATCATGTGTCTAGTAATATATACGGTGCTAATCATATGCTTCTTTAAGCAAGTGTGTCTTATGGTGGGTCTTAAAAGTGGATAGAGTGGGTGCTAGTCGGGTATCGAGGGGAAGGGCAATCAAGAGGTACAGTATGGGGCAGTCAATAAGAAAGGTTTAAGGTGGGAGAGGGCTTTAGATACAAAGGGGGTAGAGAGAAGACATCCTTGGGCAGAACGCAAGAATCGGGATGGTGCATAGCGAGAAATTAGGGATGAGATGCAAGTAGAGGCAGAAGAGTGTAAAGTTTTAAATTGAGGAGGAGAATTGCATGTGTGATACAGGATTTGATAGGAAGCCAGGAGAGTGATTTCATATATGTATGTATGTATGTATGTATGTATGTATGTATGTTATGTATGGTATGTATGGTATGTATGTATGTAGACGAATATCAGAGGCAGCACTCCAGGTAAGTGGTCAAAAGAATTTTTTATTAACAAGACATCTTATCCAACGTTTCGGTCCTCGTGTGGGACCTTTCTCAAGGTGATGTGAGTTACAGAGTGAATAAGAACACATATATATACCCTCAAAACCCATGACACACAGGTGTGCCACATAAACATAATTGAACAATGCATTTGCATACATAATTGGAGACTCTGTCAAACCTGCAGCTATATCCAGCGCTGCCTGAAACATGTGGGTTTGCTCCTGTGTTGGAATGCACTAACCACATGAACATGATTGAACAATGCATTTGCATACCTAATTGGAGACTCTGTCATAACTGCAGCTAGGGCACAATGGCAAAAAGAGCCTCTAATGAATAGAACTTAACTCCAGCCAACTTGCCCTGAAACGATCGAGGGTCCCAGACAGAGAGAGACGGCCATCTTGTGTCCATAAGTCAGTCAGGACACTGATCCATAAACATAACACATAAAACTGGGGTCAGGCTGCAGGAGAGGAGATGGAGATTTTCCCTGACATCTAGGGAGCAGATAGAGGGGCAATAGTGCTGCAATCTGGGGGGAGAACCATCTTAACCCTCACCCGCTCTTTCTTGAATCATTCAGCCATAATACAGAAAAGCCTTCTCGCGAGTGCAGAGGCCCCGCATCGCCTGGCAATTAAGCTTACAGCTTCGGGGATTACAAACAAGTCTCAGCCACGTGTGTTTGTTGTCCAGAAGTCTGTACACACGTCGCGACTGGGCTTACTTAATAAATCCAACTAAACCTGGACAGATAAAAATCACCAAAAAAATAACACAACACGCCTGCACGTCCGCTGTGAAGCCACGTCCTGTGCTCCCTAAACACAAGAGAATCTCCAAAACAGGATAATTTCAAACAAAATGTTCCTTAGAGGTGCGCCCATGGCGCAGTCCACAATGGCAGCCTGTACGCGGGCCCTCCATGAGGTGTGATGGCCGTGGGGTTGGCGTTGCTCAAAAGGGGTGCACTTAACGCCGGGTATTAATAAAAAAAACAGGAAACACTAGATTGGATGATTGGATTGAGAAATCTTCACAATGGCTCAGAAAACCGACTCTGCGGACTTCTTAAGACAAATAGAAAAACAGTGAGTGGTGCATGAGAGGCCGTTCATCAAAGCATAGTCGACATCCCCCGCACGCAGACGCATAACCCTAACCTTAACCTGAGGTAATGTGACCAAACATCACTAAAAAAGCCATTGATTAATTTATACGCCAGCCTAAAACCTTACCACCAGAGCTGCAAAGCTGCACTCAAATATCTCAGACAGGGGTCAGCTCCATATGATAGCGCACATACACGTTGGAACATAAAGTGATGAAGTCATTAACAATCAAGACACTATGGATATGGAGATCCGGCCCTACAATCCGATGGCTGACCTGGAGTAGAAACAGAGATCAAGAAAATAGGGCAAGAAAGAATAACACAACCTCAGGTTCAAAAAACATTCCAGAGACTGTCACAGAGCCTAGAAAAGCAGAATAATGAAAATAAATCCGAATCCCTAAACATAAATCTCCCAATCCTCCCACCGGAACAAATTAAGTTATAAAAATATTTTGACTCGCCTTGAAGTCTCATCCATAAAGTACTTGGAATCTGGTTGCCAATACAAAATACCCATATACGAAACAAACTACCCCGCACTTAAACACACTGAAAAAAAACTTAGAAGAATGGTCCCGATATCATCTAATCCTGGATAGGTAGAGTAATGCAATTAAATGAACGCTTACCAAAATTCTGTACTTATTCCCACACTAACCAGTCGAAGGTCAGGGGCTAGGGATATAACGAGCTACATACAGACAAAAATCACAAAATTCATATTGAATAACAAAAAAGCGGATCAGTTGCCCACCCCTATAGATCTAAGTTGTCAGGAGGGCTAGCCCCTGCCACACCTAGGGCAATATTAAACAATAACGCCGGCTCATTAAGCAACTGGCTTCACTGTGGCATGCCCAGAAACAAAGAAAAAGTGGGTGGAAATCGAGTCTGATGTGATCTCAGGGTCATCTATATATATGATGCGTGGTTAACAGAAGAAAATAACACACTGGATGGTGCCCCTGGAAGCTATCCCACATTCAACTTAAGATGTGGGACCATTGGAACTCACATGAGTTGACCAATCTAAAATCCTCAGAGACATCACTATTTGATAATCCCTAGCTTTCTTCCCGGGCATGGAACCAACAGCGTTCAAGAATGAGCAAGGCTGGTGTCCACAGAGTCAAAGACCTATGGGCAAACAAGAAATTAAAAGATTTGAAACCGTAGGAGAGAGTGTGGGCTACATCTTCGGCCTTTTTAAGGTATTTCAACTGAGGACCATAATCGAATGGAAGGCCCGTATAGTGACTTTACCATATTTGAGTATATATGCCTCTTGGGAGGACAAGAAAGGCCTTGATATCCAAAGTAGACACCACCCTGGCAGCTGCTAAACACCACAGTGATAAAACCCAAAATGTATACAATGGCGGCGGCGTTGGAAGAACAACTAGATTCAGAGGATTGGGATAGTTAATTTGAGGGATAGCGAAAGCTCCACATGTGTCCAATGAAAGAAAATGCATAACAAAATGCTCTCACCAATGGGTATGAACAAACCCCACTAGATTGTCCACATTTTTCAGAACAATGTCCCCACTGTTAAATAGAGATGTGGTCAACATGGAACGTTCATACATATGTGGTTGATGTGTCAAGGTTACAAGTATGGAGGGCCACACATGATGGCACAGGCATTCTTGGTTTGACTTCCCCCTCGACCCTGGAAAGCATTGTTATACAGCCATAGAAAATAGGGAAAAAACGAAGATAAGCTATTGACAACACATATATACAGCGCCAGAATGTGAAATAGCTAAGCCTGGAAACAGGAACAACAACCATCTATAGATGCAGTAAGAGCACGAGGTTATGGATGATCTTTCTTATGGAAAACTGACGGGGATACAAGAACGACACATACATAATAGCTTAGACGTCTGGGAACAATGGCGAACTTATACTTGGACATAGGTATATTACTAGGGGAAAACTCTCCAAATCTGAAAAACCCATAATAGAAAAAAGTGGCCCTAAAAACACATGGCTAAGGAAGTGTGGAGAAAGTGGAAAAAAACCAAAAAAACAACAACAAAACAAAAAAAAAACCACATAGACATATCTCCTGAGGTAACCTTGGTTGTGATTGTTTCATATCTGTATAAAACGAGGAGAGGGCCTGAGGGTATTCAGTTTTCATTATCAATAGTCCCTAAGGTACTTGTTTTATATACTGTTATGTTAATTTATGTTTTTTTTTTGTTTTATGTACACCAACAAGTGGAAATCATTCTAAAAGGAATACAGTCTTTTTTTTCGTCTTTCCTTTTTTTTCCCTCTCCCCAGTCTTTTGTAAGTTAAATTTTGGATTAGTTTATGTTTTACGCGTCCCAACAGTGATGTCCTTTATGTCTCCCCACCAAAGGGTGTTACATACTGAATCCAATATATGTAATTCAAAAGTAACATCCTACCGCCTTTTTATGACTTACTCCTCCCCCCTGGTCTTAACAAAAAATCTGCAAATAAAGAACAATTTACAAAAAATTAAAAAAAGTAATCAAATATATGCATAAAGATGTATCATTATTGCCCGCATTACAACTATAAGGATTTTTCTCCAGGAACGGAAAACGATGACCATGATTCTGAGTGTACAGAAATGAGTGTCAAAGCTCACAGCTAGAATTAGTTGACATTAGGTATTGTCTATAATGCATTGGGGCATGTCTGATGGTAACACACTTTCTTGCTTTTCTTGAGACTTAGGATAGTGCAAACAGAGTTAAAACATAATCAAATTGCGTTTAGCAGAACTTATCATACGTTGGGAGGATATCAACATCGTCAGTTGACATTAAAAAGGTGCAAACATTAATGGTAGACCCTGCAACTGTATATTACATTCAAACGGTTGTCAAAAGCTTTCAAATTACGTCAGTGGTTACCGATCATTGGTACTCAACGAGGGATAGATTCTAGGGATATTCATACGATAATCCATAATGTTAAGGGAGAGTTCTAATTGATCCGTGATATTACACATTGTAGATTAGTGTACAGACATTTGTCACTTGCATAAATAATGTTGACACTGAGTGAGCCAAGTGTCACCTACTATTGTGAAAGGATTTAATATTTGTCCATCGTATTAGTGTTGGTTCTTTGACACCCATACGATTATGTTGGACGGGTTCAAACAACATACGAATAGTTTCGATAGTAGGCGGGAGTTCTAAGTTGTTTTCCTGGGTTCACAGAGGAGAAATTTTTGTCAATTTTTTCAACACTTACTCCTTGTAAAGCCCAAAAGTACACCTACCGTACATAATTTGTGTCAACACATGCGGCTGTTTAAGAACACATAGAATAAATTGACTACAGGACTAAAAATCTAATCTAACACTTATTTCAGTGTATTTTCATCCCATTTCATGGAGTTGTTCTCATGAGGAGAAGAGGAACATGAAAGCTGCAGATTCAGTTAATTTTGTATGAGGACAACATCCAAACCTTTTTTTTTCCTACTTGTTGCAATACTCTCACCCGGTTTGATAATTCCTAGCACCCTAGTATGCATACAGGATTTTTGCTTCCTTAATAATATTTCCCGGAGTTAATTATAGACATCTAAAAACTAGTCACCCCCAGCACCCACCCCCCTGGGACGTGGAAACGCAAGCCTCATCCTTTGATAAACAATTTGTGTTGTCCAATAATTAACCTAAAAATCAAACATCCCAGATCAAGGTAAGGGTATCCCCACTCATGAAAAACATAGTTGCTATACATCTAAACGTTTTTCTGCTATGTGATGAATGTCTCGTCTCAATTTATTTACAGATAGAGATCTACCACCAATTGAAATTTTGTATTATTCTTATAGTTACTAAATAAATGTTTATAGGCATTGGTCAATATTCCTAGGCGATTCCATTCGGTTTGAGATCAAAGGTGATCACAGGCCATACCACATTCTAAGTGTAGTATTCATTAAACTGTAGCAAAAGTACCGAGCTGTGTGAATCACCCTTTACCGAATAGAGATAGCGCCCTATCTACATGGCCATAGTTTATAAATAAGCCATGAAGAGTCCTGAAATGTTTTAAATGTGGTGCGCAGCTGGTGTGCTATTGTATCTCTCCTGCTTCCATCAAGTAGAGCCAGAAATTATTGCCAACACTTGGTTTTACCGAGTCCGCTAAAAAAAAAAACAAACCACCAAAATATGGTGATCCCTGAATGTCAATTGCATACTGGAAAAATATGATTAGAAGTTCTGAGCCGAGTGTTTGTTGTGGGGCCACCAGTAACAGACAAATTGCTAAAACATTTATCCTCATTCCAGGTGTCAAGCTCTCTGTTGCATCATTCTTTCGGCAACTTACAATCTTGTCAACACCCCAGATAAGAATACAGAAGTATACAAGACATAATCCTTATAAGATCGTACACCCTAAAAACCATATAGGTTAAATGATACATCTTTTAACAATAATGTCAAATTTTATTTTCCCCCTTATCAAAACCTGACACACATGCAGCACTAACGGGCAGAGCTTATGTTGTGGAAACATACTGAATAGCATGGTGTACGAATCACAATCAGGAGCAAAAAGAAAGCACCTTTTTCATGCTTATAATAGCAAATACGGAAGACCAAACATACAATCATCTGGCAGCTTACAGCTGTTCCAGCTTGGTAGTAAACCTTGGCTTGCTATTATCTAGAACTTGTAAAAAATAGATTTTTTCATCTGCCAGAACCATAAATGACTCCCCTGTTTTAAACATAATGTATATCTTTTTGTAAACCAAACACATTGGGTTGTAGACACTGTCTCTTTGGTCCGTCTACCTGCCAGTTTTTTTAATAAAGTCAGATTTATGTGGACGTTCATAACAAAAGAAAAAATGTGTTAAACCATGTTAGTGCTATTTTTAAATAAACTTTGCATTCCCTACGTAGAAACCTTCTGAGATCTATAACATCAAATAGGAATGTGGCCACAGCACAATGTTTTTTTTTTACTTACAATTGGATCTATACCATGACTGAAAGGACCTACAACTTGGGAAGTGGGGAGCAAATGGAATATTAACTGTATGCCTCATTTGCATGTCTTAGACAGTCCAGCTAACCCCGCCTTTTCCCCTTATCCCCCAGCCTACATCACTTCCCACTGCAGCAAGGGATTCTGGGAAATGACATGCAAATGACACACAGTGCCCTTTTGCTTCGAAACCTTCAATAATGGAAATTCCCTTGGCTTAATCTTGCTGCAGTCAAAGAGCTGAGCAATCTCAACCGAATCGTTCAGGAACGGACAGAAGGATCAAACCAAAGACTTTTTGCCAAAACTATTACATCTCTGCATTAAAAGCCCATCGATAACAGCTGCTACAATCAGACAGAAAGACCTACCCCCCCGCATACCACTAGTGGCCACTATCCACCCTACCTAGAGTGAATACAAAAATAATCAAGAATCTGCAGCACCCATGCTGGCAGAGATGTGACATGTAAAGAAATCTTTCCCAAACCTCCCATTCTTGCATCCCTGAACCACCAAACCTCAAATAGAAATTAGTGAACAGAAAACTTCATAACGAACTTAAAGACACTGAATAATGGCACAAAACAGTGCAACAACACTTCAAACCTGCAAACAATATGCCAGATCCCTAGCCAGACACAACAATGGAATACTCAATGTTAAAGGATCATCTCCTGCAACATCCAGAATGTAGTATCTGATTCATGCACAATGTGACCAGGATGGCTACTGGTACATTTGGGGGTAAACCAGCCAAAAACTGTCAAGGCCTAATGAATATGCACAGACACTCTATACTCCACAACGAAGAAGAAAAGATACTGCTACCTGTGTGGACTCATTTCTCACAAAAAACAAAAAATAAGAGCACAGAAGACAAGACGTTTAGCACAATCCCTTTTTATAACCACTTTACACTAAAACTTCAACAAGTACTCTGCTGCATGATGATTATTGGCGCCCCTGCACAACACTTCCGAGCAGCCCACCACACCGACTCTCTCTATACACCTTGGATCCACGCCTGATACAGGACCAGAAGTGAGCCAGTGAGTGACTGGAGGATAGGCGTGCTACCTCGCGAGGAGTACACAGCTATGCAGGGCTGTGTACTCAATGCGTAACGTCGTAAACGGACCGTCTAAGTTAGGATCCTCTATCGACAGGTATCACAAACCCTGTACTGAACGTTGTGGAACTCCTGCAGATACCCCCTTCTGAGGTCTCTGTGAGCGTGAATTAGCCTGGCGGTTCATCAGGAGGTGGGATGGGCATTTCGGGATGTAGGCCTTAATATAGGCAAACAACCTCTAATTACCCCTAATGTTACAAACATGTATACATTTTTAAAACAATTGCTCTAATGTAATTTTGCACAACAACACATCAAAACATACTACTAAGTACTCCTAACCATCTAAAACACTAAAAACAGTTAAAAACAGATGTGCAATTTTATACCCATTCCATGATTCATAAAATAAACTTACAAAGTCATTAAAACAATTTGAAACCCAATTATAATATATATATAATCCTATTGTGACCGACCTAACATACTCATTAATAATACTTTATCCTAAAACTTTCCCCTTCTACTTATTGATCATCTACCTAATTAATCATACACAGAATTTTCCTTTACCCTACAACACTCACCATACACTATTTTAAAATAATTGGTTTAAAAAAAATGACTAATAGAGATAAAAGTATGAATGAATGATAATGATTACAAATTGGAATTCAATTGTAAACCTATTGATGCCTATTTATGAAACCAGATATTTGGTATTATTTAAAACTAAAACTTCCAAGTAGGGCAGTTTATCTAAAAAAGGGGTTAATCTCTATCACATCACTTTAATCCACCCGGTAATTTTGCTTTCGTAGTGGAATCTATCCAATATTGTTTCTCTCTGGGACCAGTTTTAGTTCCCTGTCAGTCACCCCCTTTCTAATATCCCTTGGTACCACTTTCAAGGCCTCTAAAAACCGTACCCTTCCGTTACCCCATTGTTAGATCCAGAAATGCTGGTCTAAATTAGTGTATTTTCTTTCCCGTTTCTACAAGGCGTTTGGCATTTTTTGATGCCATTACACATGTTCACATTAGCCGATTCTTACCTTTAAAGCTTCCCAAATTACATTTCTTTACATGTGCAATCAATAGCATAACTATACAATTTGTTTGAACATGTGAAATTGCCCTGATTTTATGTTTTAGCCCTGTTTATGGTCTACACAATCTTTATCCTGTGACACTTTGCCATACCGCAATTTACTACCACAACGGTAGTTTCCAATTGGTTCCTAAATTTTTTTCCACTATTTTGCAAACGAATATTAGATACTTTAAAGCACAGGGGCAGAATGCTTTTTAAATGTTTGGCCTTCCAAATACTACCTTGGGTCTGTCGTTAACTTATTCGATAGATTGGGTCCATTATAGCACTCCCATGCTTTAGATTATTTCCGTATCTTTGATTCCTGTTTACAGAAGTCAGCAATAAACATTGGTGTTTTTTTGTTTTTCATGGGTACACTTTAGTTTATGGCATCAAACAAAGGTATTCCTAGGTCTGAGCTGACCGTCTATTAAGGAATTTTGTATCACATCTGTATTGTAACCCATTTTCTAAAATAAAATCTCTGTTCTCCAGAACCGTCAGATTTGATCATCACAGTCCCTAGGCCAGATGCATTCTTTGAATCCTCAGGAATTCCCATATTGTATAGTGTTAGTCCTTAGCAGAGCGATTACTCGTGTAATCCTAGGTAGGGGAATGGCATCCCCTATTGGCCCAGCAGCACCATTTGGTCTTAGGTGGGGGCCGAGTAGATTATTTTGGTGGCAGCGATAGATTTTTTGGGTGATTTGTCGACGCACTATGATCTATACATACTTTATATATCTATATTATTGTAATACACACACACACACACACACACATCCCACACACACCACTACACCAACACACACGCAAACTATTCACGCAAACATACACACAGTAATACAACATTGATTCCTCTGTATTTGTTTTATATTTTCTACTGACCTTGCTTACATTTTTTAAAAACTAATGTTTTGGCAACTCCTAAAGCAGCTATATTTCTACATTCAAATATTTAAAAAATGCTGTCCTGAGGATCAGATGGGTATGGCCGTGTTAATGATTTACTAAAACCAGACAATTGTAAAAAAAAAGAGTAACTGATGTCATGATGCTAACCCACCCCCCCTAGGTTTAATCAGAGGGTCTGCCCGAACTGACCCACACTGATTGCAGGTTCTGCTTTCCCGAGATAACATACAGAGAGGTTTTGCCGTTATCTCTTCTTCAGTTTTCAAGGTCCCACAGCGGCGTGCCAATTATAAATCGAAGGGATTGATTTCCGGCTTCCTATTGACCTGCCAGACGTGGGACCTATAAATCGCCATATTGTTTAACCCAGCGGGCGTTTTGTAGTCCAGCCCCTTTCAGATGGAATGATCTCGGGAAGCAGGGGATCCCCAGAGCAGAACGCTCGTTCAGCTCTGAAACTCCTGCCTCAACAGTGAACGCCATTTTAAGAAACACCTGAAAAACAAGGACCTAGACTTATTTCCATTTCGCCCCTTCAGAAGGCTATCCGCCAATTCCATTACATTAAGTACCCTGGACAGGGTTAAAAATAAATCACCTATCTGGCAACATAAGAGCTGGCTTTAGGCTCCAGTTTCTCTAGAGAGGTTAAAAGGCCTTCATGTTGCAAAGGCTTTATAGGAAGCGATAGGCCTGACTTCGCAAATTTTTTTTTTGCTATTTGGCCTGCTTGACATTTTCTGACCATCTTTACGGTCTATATCTGATTTAGTGTCCCGCGTGGGGTGTCGGGCTCACCAGTTCTTCTGTTTTTTTTGATTATTTCTTTCTCTCCCGTTATTTTACTGGGGATTGACCTCAGTGGGAGTCAAATTTTGTTGGAGTGTTTTGAGTGTACTCTGGAATTTGTATATATGTATGTACATGTATATATTGTATGTTTAACACTGTTTCTCCCCCCCCACCCAATTCATATAGGGACTGTACTGGTTATCAAACGCATTACCAGGTGTGTGTGCTATGCCTGTATGCTGCAGGAGTAGGGAGTCGTCTGCTTACGCAGGTAATGAGACATTACAGGACAGGCTTATATGGATCTTTGTGTTCTTCTCTGTGTTTTTCAAGCGCCTCAGCTGTGATGGAACCCAGGATGTTCTGGGAGTAGCCCCATCACTGCCTCTTAACCCTCCTGCCCAGGAACTGACACCAGCAGAGGTAAGTTAAAAAGGATTTATTGATGGTATTCTTGCCAGTAGTTCTTACTAGCAGTCAGGGTCTCTCTGGAGTCCAGACTTCTAGATGGTGCTGCCCGGTAGTGGAGCTTGGGTTCTTGGTGTTCTCTTGGCCCTTGGACCTAGAGTGGGGCAAGCTCATCCTCCCATGGGACAGACTTCTAGCCCTTCCTCTCCTTGGGGAGCTGAGGCAGACTCCCTAAATTTTTGGTGCTCCTCCTAGAAACCTGGAAGGTGCGGGCTCATGGACTGTACCCACCTCTATGTTTGTACACCGGCCATGAGTCACCTCCTCTCTTTTTTTTTTTTTTTCTTTTTTTACCCTTGGTCACTGTATCGTATAGCGCAGAAGGGGGGTTGCTGGCCCCATGCATTAACCTGCTACGCCTGACCTTAACAGGACTTACATAGCAGATACTAGGGGAGAAGACGGTATAAGGGACATACCCTGTTAATACTTGTACTGTATATATGTATGTTATGTTGTATATATTGTATTGTCTGTCTTTTTTTGTATAGCGCCATTAATGTACATAGCTTTTCACATAGTAATACACGGTAACATAAAAAATAAATCACAAAATAATAATAGATTAAATAACAGGTCATGGATAAGTGCTTCAGCACAACGTACATTATGAAGAGGAGTCCCTGCTCCTGAGGAGCTTACAATCTAATTGGTATGTAGTAGGAAGTACAGAAACATTAGGAGGGCATTTTGGTAAGTGGCTCCGCAGGGGCCAGCTTTATGTATCATGTGTCCTAGTAATATATACGGTGCTAATCATATTCTTCTTTAAGCAAGGGTGTCTTATGGTGGGTCTTAAAGAGTTGATAGAGTGGGTGCTAGTCGGGTATCGAGGGGAAGCAATCAAGAGGTACAGTATGGGGCAGTCACTAAGAAAGGTTTAATAAGGTGGTAGAGGGCTTTAGATAAAATGGGTCTAAGCAGACATCCTTGGGCAGAACGCTAAGAATCGGATGGTGCATAGCGAGAAAATTAAAGGGATGAGATGCAAGTAGAGCAGAAGAGTGTAAATTTTTAAATTGAGGAGGATAATTGCATGTGTGATACAGGATTTGATCGGAAGCCAGGAGAGTTAATTTCATATATGTATGTTATGTAGTATGTATGTTATGTCTGTATGTTATGTATGGTATGTATGGTCTGTATTTATGTAGACGAATATCAGATGGCAGCACTCCAGTTAAGGTGGTCACAGAATTTTTTATTAACAAACAGCATCTTAATCCAACGTTTCGGTTCCTCGTGTGGGACCTTTCTCAATATATATATAGATATATAAATATTATATATATCTATCAATATATATATTATATATATATATATATCTCTCTCTCTACCCTCTCTACTCTCCCTTCTCCCTCCCCCTCTATCTCTCTCTCTCTCCCCACCCCCCCTCTCTCTCTCTCTCTCTCTATATACATATATATATATATCTATACTCATATATATAGATATATATATCTACCGTGTTCGCAATTATATCCATTATTACTCGCCCGGGGCCGGTGGATTTAACCCCGGGCGAGTAAATATTGGCACAAGCAGCACACATTTATTTTTTAAATTTCCCGCGCTCGCGCTGCTGTTTTTTTTCCCGCGCTCCGCGCTGGCAAACAAAAACGCTGCTCTCTGATCACTTGGCCTTAGCTCCTCCCACGCCTCTCAGCAACTTTCCCACTTTCCCTCCTCAGCCTCACTCCTCCCCCTTCCGCCATCCGCCAGCCAGCCCTTCCACGCCTGTCTCCCGCCCATCGGGCCATCCGACCCCCCCCCTCCCTCCCATCGGGCCATCCTCCCCCCCGCATCTGGCCATCCCACCACCCCCTCCCCATCGTGCCATACCCCCCCCCCTCACCCCAATCTCTCCCGGCCCTTCCGTGAGCCTCCCCCCGTCCCCCCACGCGTGCCTCTCCTGCCTAAGCAGGGAATCCCCTCACCCGGATCCTCTCCCTGCCTCTAAGCAGTGGAAATCCCTCACCGGGGCCTCTGCCTTCTCTAAGCAGGGTAATCCCTCACCACCGGAGCCTCTCCTTCCTGCTTAAGGCAGGGAAATCCCCTCAACCGGGCCTCTCCCTGCTCTAAGGCAGGGAAATCCCTCCACCGGTGGGCTCTCCTCTCTAAGCATGGGGGGAATCCCTCACCGGAGCCTCTCCTGCGTCGGTCTAAGCAGGATACTGTGGTGCGGCGTCCCCTCTTGTAGGGGGCGCGCCCCTTGCAGAGCCTCCTGCCGTGTGGGAGGCCCCCCCGCTGCCTGTGCGACCCCCCTTCCTTCAGAGGCCCTCCTGCGTGCGAGTCCCCCCTTCATGGTGCGACCCCCTGCCTTGCGGGTGATGTTTTTGTGTGTGAGTGACAGACTGTGGTGTGTGAGTACGACTGTGTGGTTGTGAGTTTGTCTGCTTGATAGTGGGCTCTGTTTCTGTGGTTGGTCAACCCTCTCCTCCCTCTCCTGTGTCAA